>CM045760.1:122892220-123492220 GCA_025200525.1 Camellia lanceoleosa
TTATAGTAGGTTCCAAACCCAACTAAATAAACCAAGTAAAGCATGCAAAAAGGCCCAAGTACTCAAGGCCCACCAAAGAGGTAATGGACTACACTTAACACAACCATACATGGCATGCATTAGGCGACCAAAAACAGAGTTTTAACACATAAAACTAAGCCCAAAAGACCACTTAGATGGCACCTAAGTGACTCAAATTCAAAGGCATGCATAAAGGCCAAAACAAAGGGCACACAACACATGCTTTCAAAGTAATAAAGAGGCGACTTAGGCAAGCATATGAACATGCCAAAGGGACTGAAATTTCATGTTGGATGGTTCCAAACCACCAAAATAATGCAAGCAACACATACTACACACTCACATACTTGAGGCATACAAGCCCGGCAAGCCACAAATGCAAAGGAGCTATGCCAAACATGCCAAAATCGACCCGAACAACTATGGACAGACCTAAAGCATGGCAAAATAAGCACAAAATATTCATAAGTCTAAGCCTAAATCATGCTCAAATAAAGGCTAACAACCTAAGACATGTTAAGGGATTACAAGGCATTACATGGCAACTACACTAAACGTGAATGGAGCACCAAAACCAACATACAACATGATTATATTATGGCATAATAAGCATGAAATGTAGCCTAGACATGATCAACACACACTTGAACATAAGGCTCATTAAGGAAGCAAAATAGGTCCTTTTCAAGGACAACAAGGAGAGGGGGTGGCCCTCCCCTTTTGGAGACTTCAAGGCACCATCTCCACCACTGAAATCCCTCAAGATTTCAGTGGTGAAGAGGCCCAAACACCAAAGCCTCGAAACTTGCACAAAATGGCACAAAATGAGGCCTTTCAAAGCCTAAGAGGGGCCAAACTTCCCCAAACCATAAAACACCCTTAACAAACAATTAAGAGGGCCTAAAAATAGAACTTTTTTATGTTATACACCAAGCACAAAAACAGCTCTAAGATAGGTAGAAACAAGATGCAAAAATGGGGAATAAAAGGCTAGTTTCTTACCCTTGTTGACCACCTTCACAAATGTTGATGTTGTTGCCTCCTTGAGCTTCAATCCAGCCAAGAACACCAAGAACAACCTCTTGGAACCTCAGAAACCAAGGAAAGGTGAAAGACTAGGTGCTTGTGTGCAATAATATGAACAAATGCACCTAGAACACTTAAGAGAGAGAGGTATAGAGATATGATATGTATCAATCCTAGACCTAAAACCGGAGCTCTCTCTGAGTTGTTTTCTCTCCAAAAAGCCAACCCTAAAGCCAAGGGGGAGGGCCTCCTCTTATAAAAGAGGCAATCTTGTAAGCTTAGTCACTAAGCAAAACAAGAAGTGCATCCTTCCATGCACGTGTATGGAGGGGAAGCCAAAGCCATACAGCTGTTTCAAAATATCTGAAAAAGCAATCGCGACAAGAATCGCCGCAAAGAATGTCATTTTGACAAAATTTAGTGCCGGCCAGCAACAAAGAGTGCCGACCGGCAATATATATTGCCGGTGGCAAGAAAAACCACCCGGTGACCTCTAGCTAGTGCCGGTGTGGGAATGCCTCAAGGCATTCCCCGCCTCCGAGGCAAAACACAAGTGTTTGGTGCAAAACCAGACACAAAACAGTCGAGTTCGGAGATCCTGAGGCAAGACGCGTAGCCGAGAACTCCGGGAACTCCAAACAAACACAAACATGGATAATCACCGAGCGTTCAAGCGGTGACGTCCGAGTCTTGAGGACGGTAAAAAATGGGGTGTCTACACAATTCATAAAAAGTAACCCAAATACATTGTATCTGTCGGGACATATTTTCTGAATAGCAACACGTGGCCAAGGTGGCACCGAAGTGCCAGCCGAGGTGCCACGTGTCCTCGACTTGACGCCGAGGTAATCTCGGCTAGGCCGAGGTTATCTATAGAGAAACCGGAATCCGAGATGAGCGGATAAGTTGCAAGAGTCCTAGAATAAAGGAGGACTTCACTCTGGGTAAGGATAAAATTATTAGAGAGTATATCTTTATCTAATTGAGAGTCCTAAATAAGCATTGAGCCAGAGTCCAGTGAAGCTAGGCTTCTACTGGGATCATATCAGTGTTGGTTATAAAAGTAAGGCATCCCCGTGTGTCTAAGGTATGCTTTTTGTATTCTAAATAGTAAGTTAAGCACTTTTGCTATCTTTGAGAGATAACTGACTTGATCGTCGGAGTGCCCCCGGGTGGAAGAACCACCGCCAGAGTCTTTTCTTTCTGTGACAGGTCGTTTGGGCGCAATCTATTCTACCAGTGTTCTCCAACTGAGTACCTGCTTGACAATGTGGTTAGAAAACAACACATACAGTATCCCTATCATATAATGGACTCAATGAATGCCAACACCCTAAAATGAGCACCCCCGTTCGCCCGATCCGAAGATCGGCCTCTACTAACCATGATATCTTGTTTTGAAAATATTACGTATTTTTATTCCGGTTATTAGCCTAGATTTACCATGTGATGCACGCAGCAGACAAGTATAGACTGAATCGCCTGAATTGGAACAAAACATTTCATGTTTGTTTTTTTTTAAAGTGGTTTGCTACTCGCAAGTAGGTTGAAAATGCAGATTTTGCCACCCTCAAGTGGGCTTTAGAAAAAGATGGTTTTGCCACTATCTAGTGGGCTTAAAACTCACAAATTTAATGCTTTATTCCAATTCGGGTAATTCAACCTCCACCCACAGGCATTCAAGCAGTTATATCGCATTAGCAAATAGCCTCATGGTAAACATGCTGTCATGGCAACACTCACATGCATGCAAGGATGCTAAAGCGAAAAGACTTACAGAGTACTCCAAGCCAAAACAAAAGCTATGTTAGAAATCTATGCATGATCCTAACTATACAGAAATGCCTAATGCAACACATGCAGGAATGCAACTACAATAGGCTCGGCTATTCTAAAATGACATGTGAAATGCTACAGCTAACACGTATTCAATTTGGGATTCAAATACAAATGCAGTTAGTATGATGCGCCGAGCCCGATGCATGCAAAACAAATGAATGTATGCAAACATGCTGTCATAAGTATACTAATTGAAACATGCCCTAAACTAACCATCGAAAGCTAGTAAATAAAAGGGAAGAAATAAGTAGGGGTTGGAAGACATGCACACACGCACCCACACTTATTACAATTACGCCGTCGCTCGGAGGGACCAAAAGAATAATACAGTCCGAATAATGAATCAACTCTCCTAGCTAATTAATTATTACAGACCCTCTAATTAATTAACAAATTAATCACAAAAATAATTTAAATGTGAAGCTAGAGAGAGTGCCACAGCTCTGCCTCGGAATGCGCGAATGATGCATGCTTGACTCGCCCCGCTCGGAAACTCGCTACCATAGCACTGTTGCCTCTGTTTACACTGCCCTGCTCCTCTGAAAATTTGCACAAGTCCCAAGGATGCTTCTCTGAACACTGGGGAGCATCACCGACCAAGTGGGAACACCACCGGCCGAAGGGAATGGTCATCGACCATTGGTTGAGCCACCGGCTAATTGTATTTGGTCGGTCGGCACTCCAAGTAGCCGGCCGGCTATTTCTTCCTGCAGAATCCTGCAGTTGACAGCAGCAGAGGGCAAGCAGTGTATGGCATGGAATTTTCAAGCAAATGTGAGCATGGCCACACTCCCTATCATGTAATGGACTCAAGGGAGCATGACCCTCGACCCTCGGGCCATCAATTATGCATTTCGATGCATGATGGCCTAAGAGGCCAAGTTTGCAACTTAATGTAAATGCATGGAACAAACAAATGAATGCCAACACCCTATCATATTGAGATTAAGGGCATCGGCGACCGAGGATTGAGACGTGTTGCGTCACTTGGAGTACGAACACTCCTCACCCCTCATGCTTGGTTTGACACCCCAAACCAAGCAATGCAATACATGTATACAAACATGGCTAAAAAATGCAACATGAGGCTAAGATGCAAAACATGCCAAATGCAATGCAATCTATTATGCAAGCATGCAATGTGCTAATCATGCAAGAGGCAATACAATGCAATTTAACATGTGATGCAAACATGGTGCAATGCAAGCATGTAACTAGAGGCAATATGTCAAACATACAACCATGTACATGAATGGACTTAGACTGAAATGGGAGGCCTCAGCCACACCCTAAAACAGTGGCCAAAGGTGGTGCAAAAGGGCACAAAATGTCAAGCAAACAAGCATGCCAATTGGTTCAAGGTTCAAAGCTAGTCAAGATGCTCGGGCTAAGGCCATGTCAACCAAGCCCCGCAAGGCCAAGATGACTGAAGACAGTCTAGGGGTAGACCAAAATACGACTAGGACATGCATGGAACATGGTCAAATCATGCTAAGAAATGGGCCCAAAACAAAAGGCATGCAAAGCCACCAAGTGGAGCATTACTCTACACTTACCCCAACCACTCATGGCATGGACTAAGCAACCAAAAAAAGATTTTCAATGCATCAAAATACACCCAAAAACCCTCTGATATGGCAGCCCAAATGACTTAAACAAAAAGGCATACACTAAGGCCTAAACATGGAGCATAAGACCACATCAAAAGGGTAACAAATTCAAGCATGTAAGCACAAAACATGGACTGAAATGACATCATAAGTGATTCCAAATCACTGAAATAGGCCAACTCAAGCATGCTCATGACTCACACACCCGATGCCAACATGCTAGAATGCAATGGGGCTATACAAAGCATGAAATGCATGACCAAATCAACACCCAACAGACCTCAAACATGACAAAATATGACTAAAAACTTCACAAATCTAGGCAAAAATATGCAAGCATGATGGTCTAGTGGCAAGATGCATTTCTAGGCAAAATGGGAGAATACAAAGCAAGTATATGAGGCATGCAAGGGGCCATTAATCCGACCGAAAATAGAGGCATAATGTGACCCAATAACACCCAAAAACCTCTGAAATGAAGTCAAGAACAACTAATCATGCATGCTACCCTTATGAGCCAAGAACATGCACAAAAGAGAGACAAAGGGATAGGGGTGTCCCTCCCCTATACAAGAATTCAAAACCCCTTCTTCACCACTTAAAATCCACTGGATTTCAGTGGTGAGAAGGTCAACACACAACAGTAACCAAAGCTTAACAAAGAGAGCACCACAAGGGCCAAACAAGGCCTAAGAGGGGGAGGTCGACCCCCAACACCAAAGAAACCTTAATGAAGTATCTTAAGCATGCAAATATAAGACTTTTTTCAGTTATACACAAAGTCTAAAACAGTAAGCAAGATAGGTTAAAGACTAGTGCAAGATTGGGGAATATAAAGCAAAAGTGTTACCCTTGAAGAACCCTTGAAGAACAGCAAGTGCAGCCCCCTTCTTCTGAACAAAATCAATCCAAAACCTCAAGAACAACCATCAATGCCTCCCAAAATCGAAGTATGGTGTAGTAGTGTGTGTCTTAGTGCAAAACTAAGAAGAAATCACCCTTTTGGCCCTTAAACACACACACAATGAAGAGAGAGAGGGAGATATAGAGAGAGAAAGTGTATATCAGATATATATGTGTATTAGGTCTGGATTTGCTGAACCCCTTCAATGGAGAGGGGAGGTCTCCTTATATAGACAAGGCAAGGTGCCAAGCTTCTAAGAGAAGCTAATAAAAGAGGGGTCAAAGGGGCCAAGCTTCCAAGAGAAGCTAACCCAAAGGTTCAAGCTTCTTGAGGAAGCTAAGACAAAGGTCCAAGCTTCCTCAAGAAGCTTGAGAAAAGGGTGCAAGTCTTCTCCAAGAAGCTTGAGTAAAATGGTGCAAAACAGCCACACACGTGTATGGGGGCAGGGTCTGTGCATTCCAGCTGGCACAGCTAGCATGCACCATGCTTGAAAAAGGCAAAATGGTGGTATCGGCCAGAAAAAGAGGCAATCTGCCAAATATATGGTCGGCCGGCTACAATAAAAGGTCGGCCTGCTACTTATTTGGCTGGCCGGCTAAATTGATGGCCGGTGGGTGGTTTCCAAGGCCAAAAAGTGGTCAGTGGGTGTCCGGATTGAAGCCCCAGAAGTTAGCTTTCCAATGGCGCAAACCTTGCATTAAAATTCCTCCTGTGCAAAAAGTTATGCCCGTTTTGGTGAAGCCGCGCAGATTTGATCCAACCGGATTGATCCCCTACTTCAACCAATCATATCTCCCCCATCCGGACTTGGCTTTAAGAGATTCTTGAATGAAAAATGAAGCCCCGGAATTCTTCTTTCCAACGGAGGTGGCCTCATAGCTAAAATCCAAGTATTCAAATGAATAAGCCCGATTCAGCGAGGGCTGCTCGACTCTCTCTCCTACCCGGATCCTTGCCGAACTTCTTTTCCAACTTGGTTTCTCCCCTCTTCTCATCCTTTCTTCAACTTCAAACCCCTAAGTAAGGTGTTTTGAAAGATTTTTTAAAGATTTTATCTCTCTTTCATTCATTTCCACTTTGTCCTTGCTCGGTTTATCGAAAAGCGCATTATTTGACAAAATGTGAGCCTCGGAACATTGTAGAAACTTTATTTTCAAACATTTTGAAAGAGAGGGTTTTAAGATCTAAAATATTTTAATTAAGATTGTTTTGATCCAAAAGGGGGATGAAGTTGGGATTTGACTCTCTCATTGCCGAAGAAATTAAACATTTGCCCTGCACACCTTTCTCCACCAAATAAACCATCAGTAACGCCCAAGTCTTGAGAGTGGTCAAAAATGGGGTGTCTACAGTTGCCCCTCTTTGGCAAAACTCAAAAGTCAAGAAATGACGTGAGTGAATGTTAAAGCCCCGAGACGACCCATTTTTGACAAGGCCGAAGACTTGGACAAACAAACAAAATACAGATGTAGTTGGTTGAACCCGTAGGTTGCCTATGTATCCCTTTGCAAGGAATCAAACTAGCGTAGTTCAGGGGCAGGATGCAAAATGTTATGCAGGAAGATTTTTGATAATTGGACTTATACACTGCGCGAAGCAAGTTTGAAAATTGGACTTATACGCTATGCGAAGCCAGTTTGAAAGTTGGACTTATATGCTACGCGAAGCCGGTTTGAAAATTCAGGATTTATGCAAAAAAGGAATCGCATCTTTAGAGGATTTAAAGTCTCCTAGACCAGAGAGTACACAAGACAGTGCGAGTGAATACACAAAACAATGCTAAGAAGATGCACAAAATAGTGCGATATAGGTTGGAATGCACAAGACAGTGCTAACAAGATGTACAAAACAGTGCAATGTAAGTGTGGATGCACAAAATAGTGCTATACAGGTGCACAAGAGAGTGCTATACAGGTGCACAAGACAGTCGATGTGGCTTAAATGCACAAAACAGTGCGATGTAATGCACTTAACAAGTACAGGTAAAGTGCGTAAAGTAGCGCGATGCAATGCACAAACAAGTGCAGGTAAGGTGCGCAAGATAGTGCGAACAATGCAATGCACTAACAAGTGTAGGTAAGGTGCGCAAGATAGCATGAACAATTCAATGCACAAACAAGTGCAGGTAAGGTGCGCAAGATAGCGCGAACAATGCAATGCACTAACAAGTGCAGGTAAGGTGCGCAAGATCGCGCGAACAATTCAATGCACTAACAAGTGCAGGTAAGGTACGCAAGATAGCACGAATGTAAACTGCACAAACAGTGCGATGCGCAAAATAGCGCGAGTGATGAAATGCACAAAATAGTGCGATGCGCTAAACAGCGCGATGCGCAATAAAGTGCGAGTGCACAAAACAGTGCGATGCAATGTACTAGCAAGTACAGGTTAGGTGCGCAAGAAAGCGCAATAAAATGCATGAAAAATGCAGGTAAGGTGCACAAAATAGTGCGATGCGCAAGATAGCGCGATAAAATGCATGCCAAATGTAAGTAAGGTGCACAAAACAGTGCGATGCAATGCACTGACAAGTGCTACAAGCATTTTCTATGCAAGATGAGAGAGAGCATGTAATGAAATGCACAAGATAGTGCGATGCGCAAGAAAGCGCGAGTGTAAACTGCACAAAACAATGCAATGCGCAAAAAAGCGTGAGTGATTTGAAATGCACAAGACAGTGCGATACGCTAAACAACGTGAGTGATTTGAAATGCACTAAACAGTGCGATACGCTAAACAACGCGATTGATTAGAAATGTACTAAATAGTGCGATACGCTAAACAGCGCGAGTGATTTGAAATGCACTAAACAATGCGATACGCTAAACAGCACGAGTGTACTGCAATGCACAAGATAGTGCGAGTGGAACACAACCAGAAGATGCACAAGACAGTGCAAGTGAGATACAAAGTGTAAGTGCACAAGACGGTGTAAGTGAGATAAAATGCACAGGAAAGTGCGATAAAATGCATCTTCTATGCAAGTATGGGGGCATTTTCTATGCAAAAGATACGAGCATTTTCTATGCAAGTATTGAAAGCAAGCATATTCTATGCATGAATCATAATGATGTGCGGCACACATGCAACAACAGTGTATATGAAAGTTCACATTCTATGCAATAGATGAGCATCAAATATGTACTCTGGTGCCTCTGATTTATCTCTCGGAGGGCTTGGCAATACGCTCAGCTCAAAAGGGGACACCCTATTTATATTGGCAAGAGATAACATCTGCTGGTGTGTCAATTGCCATTCTGACTTGAAGCAGGCTTAAGCTTGGAGTAGAGGCACACTCATTCTTCGGAGCACTGATAAGGCCTGAAGAGGTACATCCGGAGTACAATCACGGAATTTGCCGAAGTTGAAACACACTAAGATGCTCCAAATTTTCCTTTTTTTTTTTTTTTTCTTTTGTTTTGTAGTCTGGAACCTATATAGCTTCAGATAGGTCCTTGTTCTACTGTTCTCACACGACCTGAGTTGAACCCTGCGGTTTATGAAAGAACCAAATCCTGTTTTGCACAAATGCGGAGAATGGCACAGCATTCTGAGCACAAAACGATTTTATTGTGGAATTTTAGATTGAGAAGCGAGTTCTTAACTGGGTATTGAGCTTACGACTGACCACAGCAAAAACGACTCAACAACTGAAAACAAAAGGTAAACAACCTAAACACCTCTACTGACACTCGAAACGACTCAAGACAAGAGTCGAGACAAACAAAATAAAAGAGACGACACTCAGATGTATTACGAAAACGACAGACTTCTCAGATCGCGAGGAGCCAGTTTCTCCAGGTATTGTTTCCCACCCTTTCTCATTTGTGATTCTCACATCACTCGGCCCTCAGGCTCTATTTTTCTGAAAAAGCCCTTTTCTCACTTTTTCTCTTAGTGCACATCTCTCTATTCTTCAATCTCTCATTTTTTATCCCTCCCCTGGGTGGTTGATAAATAAACAGGAAGTTGCGGGCTCTTGCCCCTAGCATTCTGCTAGATTCTCTTCTTCTGCTCACAACAGTGAACTCTTCCACAGAGGGGTTACACTACAACTGGGTGTGCAACAAATCTGCAGTTGACATCGGTTGATGATGCTCTGCTGGGGAGTTTGGACGTGATCAGATCCGTCCAGATGAGGGAGTGGAACATCTTGATCCATTCCAGTTCGTGCTTCACACTTGGCTTGATACCTCATTGCTTGGAGGATGTGAGAGCTTTCTGCCCTTTTGTGGTTGGCTTCAGTGGTGCCCTTTTTCGACAGGTAGAGTGCCATTTCTGGCAAATGCATTGATAACAGGGAAAAGACAGGACACCTGACTCAACTGTGCCCCTAGTTCATCGTTTTGACCATTTTTTTTGTTTTGGTTTTCTACTAAAACAATTTTGACCAATGTGAGAGTTAGATTAGCATACTTGTTCGATTTTCTGATTCAAAATCATGCAAGTTAGGTTTGGGTCCAAGAAATGGTCCAGTTTTGGAAAAGATGGAATAATTTTCGAGAGAATTAGTCAACCTCAGTAAGAATTCTCAAAAACTATTTTTACAAATGGCCACTACTCAACGAGCACGGAACTTACTCTCGAGATGCACAACCTCGGATCGGAGGCAATGGAAAATTGCCCCTTGTCTGGATGGCACTGCACGGCAACGGAAAGTTGCCCCTGGTTTGAATGGCGACTCATGGCAATGGAAAGTTGCCCCTTGTTTGGATAGCGCCGCAGTACACTATAATCAGTCCTCCCAGTGATGATCGCAACCGAACTCTCGGATACAGAGAAGACAAAGATGGTCAGAACCATTACATGGACACAATCGATTTTGAAGTGTTTTACGGCTGGACTTCAGAATGAAGTTGCCTACGTATCCCAAAGATGGGAATCAAGCCTTACGTAGTTCGGGGGTAAGGTACACTCGGGTATTAACCTCTCCTTTTGCGCTCTAACTTTTGCCAAGGCCGCCCTTCTGAGTTTTCAACCTTGCGAGCTTTGTTTTTCTTTTCTTTTCAATTCTTTTCTTTTCATTTTTTTGATTTTCTTTTTTTTTTTTGTTCTTTTCTTTGCATTTTTTTTTGTTCTTTTCTTCTTTTTCTTGCTCTAACTTTTGCCTGGGTCGCCCTTCCGGATTTTCGGCCCAACGAGCCTCTTAAGGGAAAAAGTGTAGCTTTGTCCATGTCAAATGGTTTTGAGATTCTGAAGTCATCTGAATCCAGGAGAATGGCTGCTGTTCGCTGACAATGTAGAAGTCCATCCAATGGGGGCTGAATTGCCCCTAGTGTTGTGGATAGGAACTCCGTTGTTCTTCAGCAATACTTTCTTCTTTCTTCCCTTCTCGGAATTGGCATTCTTGCCGATCTTCATTGATTTGCAGGATGATCCATCTTCGGCTCTTCGAGCACATCTAACATTTTTCTGCCCCTAGTTCCAAGGGTGCTTCTGATCTAGCTTCGCAAGCTTCCTTTGATCACATTTGATATTCTCGCCCCTAGTTCATGGCCTGCTTCAAATCTGGCCACACAGGCCTCACATTGTGGTTGACCGTTGAACATTCTGAATGCAAGTTCAAGGTTTGAAAGCAAGGGGTCAAGTCTTGAGGCTGAGAGCGATCCTAGTCTGCACAATCTCAAGAGGGATTCCACACAGGTCTTCGCAGGACCGCGCAAAACATTTTTTGAAATCTTTTAAGAAAGCGACTAATCGCTTGCGCTGAAGACAATGTAGAACCAGTTTGAATCAAGCCAGGATCCTTCTCAGTACTCACACTAACAAGCATGATCTCATTCACTAAGGGCTTAGCACGCCTCTCTTTCTCTCAAATGATCAAATTTTTGCAAATCCCGAGGAATTCTGTCCTCTTCGTTTTCATCACAATGTTCGAAAAGTTTTGAAAAACTTAGATCAATGCAATGATTTCAGAGCACAAAAGAGCATGTGGGATGCACTGCCATTTTATTCAAGCTTCTGGCATAACTAGCACACGACAGAAGTAAACACAAGAGTGCAAAAATTACTGCTGTTTCATTCAAATCATATTAACTGGCTCCACAGCAGAAACAGACTCAAAAGAAAGCAAAAAGACAAACACAAAACAAAAATAGTGACGTCCGAGGTAACACCCCTGGAATCACCCGACTCCTATACAACAGGACTGACTCGACACAACAAGACAGACTTGAAACAAAAGGACTGACTTAGTACAAAAGGACTGACTCAAAACAAAAAACAAGACTGACCCAATACCCAAGTCAAAATGTAAAATAACCAGCATTCGCAAAATGCTCAAAACAGTGCGTACCATACGCCATATCCGGAGTAAACTGAGCACCGCCCGCAGGTGGTTCATCCCCCGATCACATCACATTATCCCCCACAAGTTCATTGTTCCAGTGCCGATAGACTTTGCAGGACTCGGCGCGACGATGACCTTGTTGTCAATCAGATCTTGTATTTCATGGCGAAGATGGTAACAACTATCAGTGACGTGGCCGACTTGTTGATGGAAGGCACAGTACTTGGCCGGATCATGGGAGGGGGGAAGTTTATCTGGCAGCGGCCGCAGCTCCAGGGGTTCCAGATCCCCCTTTCTAATCAGGACTCTCAAGGCCGTTGATAGAGACATGTACAGTGGGGTGAACACCCTCTGGCCCCGAGGTGGGTGTTTTGAGGTTTGTGGAGTTTTGCTGGATGTACCAGCAAAGGGATTGACAGGTGCTGACTGGGTTCATTGATCTTTTCCGAGAACGGGACTAGAGCTGAAAGGAACATTCCTGGTACAAAGGCCCTTTTCCCGACTTGCCCCTTGATTCAAACTGCCCCTAATTTGAGTGGCAAAAACGTCATCCACAGTTTTTGCAACAACTGCGAGGACTTGCTCTTTGTTCAGTCCCTCGGCTTTCAAAGCCTCAGCAGCCAACTGAAGATGTTCATGGGGACTAATGCTTGCCCCTGCCTTGTTCTTATCACTAGCCTCCACTTTGCTAAGAGATTGGCCTTCTCCCAATGCAGCCTGTCCCAAGGTTAGGGTGCCTTTTGACATGAACTCCCTAGTATGTGATGCGGTTGATGACGGAGCCAAAACTCCAAAGGCCAGATCTGCCACAGTTCTCTGAAGATCTTCGATCATCTTCATCAGCTCAGAAGTAGTGGGTTCATCAGTTTGGGATGATTGGGGTTCAGATGCACCCATCATGCGTAAGTCCATGCTTTCCGGGATAAACACCTCAGGCTTGGGTAGATGGGCCGGGGTGATGTATACGCTGGGGTCGTAGGTGGACGGCAGTGTATGGATGAGATTGAGATGTGGATGGGGTACTTGGCCATTGGGGTCTGAAGGTGGAGCTATCGTCCGGTTGTCGATGAGATTTTGGACCTCATGACGAAGGCGGTAGCAACGGTCGGTGCCATGACCGCGCTGCTGATGGTACATACAGTACTTGGAGGGGTTATGTCTGGCTGGGAGCGGATTAGGCAGAGGTTGAGGATCGAGGGGTTTGAGATACCCTTTTTCCATCAAGACTTTTAGTGCGCTAGTCAGGCTCATATAGAGGGGGGTGAAAGTTCTACCCTGAGCTCGGGTTGGGTCGGCGGTTAGTAGGCTTGGATTGGCAAAAGGGTTGGCTATAGCGACTGTATTGATTTCTGTGGGTTTGGGAATAGTGCTACTACCAGCATTGGTACTCCCTGAAATCACCCTTATTGTCGGTTTACTTGTTCTAGGAATGATCCCACTATTGAACGCATTCTCGATCTGAACCCCTAGTTCATGCAAACTTTTGAAGGTGAATAGTGGAGCGACTATCAACTTTTGCAACATATCATGGTCGAGGTTTCGCACCATCATCTGCACTTGATCCCTCTCAGAAGGGCAATGATCTGTCATCTGTGCTACCTTTTGCTTCCACCTCACAACAAATTCCACAAAAGGCTCATGGTTCTCGCGGTTGCTTCAAGCTCTTGGATGGTCATTTCGACTTGGGTATTGTAGGAATATCGACGACAAAGGCCTCACCAATTCTTCCCGCCTTGCTTCACTTTGTCCTCCAACTTAGCGCATTAAGTGGTCAAGCTACACCGATAGGGTTCTTCTATACAGAGAGAGTTTCTGTGGCTTGGTCAGACCCATCGGCTTTAGGACATCCATGAAAAGTCGGATATGTACGATTGATCTCCGCATCGCCGAAAGGGTCAATATATGGCATTTTAAATCTGTTTGGGAGCCGTACAGTAGACTCAGTGTGCCCATCCTCAATGTCGAGAATGCAATTAAGGCCCTGTGCCTTTTTGAATTGCTTCTCAAGGTTTGCAATTTTCACTGCGGTCAGATCGAGCTCATTAGCATCAAGGGGATAAAGCCTCTCATTAGGCTGCACCAGGGGTCTGAAAACTCGGGCCTGAGCCAACCCTTCTCGAGGATCTGGACCTTGCAAATCTTCAGCTGGCAGAAATGGGTCAAAGTTCGGTTGGGGTTCCAAAGCTAGATGTGAGGTAGATGCCTTAGATGGGCGCTGCGTTTCAATACTAGTCTCAACTTGCATGGTAGTTCCCTGATTTAACGCTGCTATCACGGCCACAAATTCTTCCGAACTCTGTGCCATTACGGTTCACGAAGTTCGAACAAAGGTGATGTGGATCAAGCATCGACGGATCAGATAAACCAATGAGCCCTGTCTGGCCCTTCTTTGCCTTGCCTCAGCGAAAGAACACTGGTTGCCCTTGAATTGAATTTCTGACCTAACAAAGTCTATCAGCGCTAGTCCAATGCACCCAGGGGATAGTGGAGCCTTCTGAAGCTATGGTTCCAGGACTACCTAGCAAAAGAGAAAACAGACAGCATCTCAGCTCAACTTCACTGGAACGAACATGAGCATAGTGGAACGATCAGACTAACATCGATCACTGTCCTCCAAATATCTGTCCCAAAACTGATACCCTCGGGTAAAACTGATTCCCCAAATACTGATGCCCTCAGGCCTGATACCCAGACTTGCAAACTGATACATGCATTCCCTGTAGAGATACACTCTAAGAGCACATAGCATGTAAAAGAGAGCCAAAACACCCCTATGTTGGGGTAGGGTTTCCTTGTCTTATTTTGTCAGGAGCTAGGGTTTCACTACGCATGCAGCGGTCTCAAACAACCTATATCGGGTAAGCAACCTGTCTTAGCTTGGGATGGTCACTATGGATTCCGAATATGCACTAGGTCGAATGGTCAAAAAGGGTGCACCAGTAAAACCGGGGTTTGTGTTCCCATACTGGCAGAGCCCGTAACCGGTC
Source organism: Camellia lanceoleosa (assembly GCA_025200525.1). Taxonomy (NCBI): domain Eukaryota; kingdom Viridiplantae; phylum Streptophyta; class Magnoliopsida; order Ericales; family Theaceae; genus Camellia; species Camellia lanceoleosa. Next base: position 122,906,897 of record CM045760.1, read on the forward strand.
AGCCTTATGGCACGCTTCTCAAAGCGAGCCTCTAGCAAACCGCTTAGGAATAGTAGATGGCCAACACGGTGTCCTAGGCGCACCAATGCACATGCAATGCAAAGAAACACATAAGTGTAGTCAAAACAAGATATCATGAGTTCAAGTCAAGTTCTCTAAATCCCCAGCGGAGTCGCCAGAAACTGTAGACATCCCCGAACGCCCCGGGAGGAGATCCCATTCTGTTCATATTTGGGTTCACTACAGTTCAGGACTCAAATTGTCACGGTTCTTAATCTGAAACAAAGAGTCTAAATCCGGCAAATTGTTTTGAGAAAACAGATTTTTGAAAGAAGTGCCAAACACGGACTACTTTGCCAGATACAGAGTCGCCACCTAAATATTTTTTAATGAGGAATTTAGGAAACCCTGACTCGTTTGCCTAAGGCCACGTGTCCGTCATCACCAAAGTTGCCTCGGCTCGGGGACTTGGGTACGATTGGGGAAGGTCAGCTATGAGCACCCCCGCTCGCCCGATCCGAAGATCGACCTCTACTAACCATGATATCTTGTTTTGAAAACATTATGCATTCTTATTCCGGTTATTAGCCTAGATTTACTTTGTGATGCACGCAGCAGACAAGTATAGACTGAATCACCTGAATTGGAACAAAACATTTCATGTTTGTTTTTTTGAAAGTGGTTTGCTACTCGCAAGTAGGCTGAAAATGCAGATTTTGCCACCCTCAAGTGGGCTTTAGAAAAAGATGGTTTTGTCACTATCTAGTGGGCTTAAAACTCACTGTTTAATGCCTTATTCCAATTCGGGTAATTCAACCTCCACCCACAGGCATTCAAACAGTTATATCACATTAGCAAATAGCATCATGGTAAACGTGCTGTCATGGCAACACTCACACGCATGCAAGGATGCTAAAGCGAAAAGACTTACAGAGTACTCCAAGCCAAAACAAAAGCTATGTTAGAAATCTATGCATGATCCTAACTATACAGAAATGCCTAATACAACACATGCAGGAATGCAACTACAATAGGCTCGGCTATTCTAAAATGACATGTGAAATGCTACAGCTAACACGTATTCAATTTGGGATTCAAATACAAATGCAGTTAGTATGATGCGCCGAGCCCGGTGCATGCAAAACGAATGAATGTATGCAAACATGCTGTCATAAGTATGCTAATTGAAACATGCCCTAAACTAACCATTGAAAGCTAGTAAATAAAAGGGAAGAAAGAAGTAGGGGTTGGAAGACATGCACACACACACCCACACTTATTACAATTACGCCCTCGCCGAGGGACCAAAAGAATAATACAAATCAATAATGAACCAACTAACCTACCTATTTAATTAATACAAACGCTCTAATTAATTAACAACTTAATCACCTAAGTGATTTAAATGTGAGGTTAGAGAGAGTGCTGCCTCTCGAATGCGCGAATGATGCATGCTTGACTCGCCCGCCGAAACTCGCTACTATAGCATCTGTTCTGCTTACACGCTCGCTTCCTAAAATTTGCACAAGTCCCAAGGATGCTTCTCTGAACACTGGGGAGCATCATCGACCAAGTGGGAACACCACCGACCGAAGGGAATGGTCATCGACCATTGGTTGGGCCATCGACTAATTGTATTTGGTCGGTCGGCAGTCCAAGTAGTCGGCCGTCTATTTCTTCCTGCAGAATCCTGCAGTTGACAGCAGCAGAGGGCAAGTAGTGTATGGCATGGAATTTTCAAGCAAATGTGAGCATGGCCACACTCCCTATCATGCAATGGACTCAAGGGAGCATGGCCCTCGACCCTCGGGCCATCAATTATGCATTTTGATGCATGATGGCCTAAGAGGCCAAGTTTGCAACTTAATGTAAATGCATGGAACAAACAAATGAATGCCAACACCCTATCATATTGAGATCAAGGGCATCGGCGACCGAGGATTGAGACGTGTTATGTCACTTGGAGTACGAACACTCCTCACCCCTCATGCTTGGTTTGACACCCCAAACCAAGCAATGCAATGCATGTATGCAAACATGGCTCAAAAATGCAACATGAGGCTAAGATGCAAAACATGCCAAATGCAATGCAATCTATTATGCAAGCATGCAATGTGCTAATCATGCAAGAGGCAATACAATGCAATTTAACATGTGATGCAAACATGGTGCAATGCAAGCATGTAACTAGAGGCAATATGTCAAACATACAACCATGTACATGAATGGACTTAGACTGAAATGGGAGGCCTCAGCCACACCCTAAAACAGTGGCCAAAGGTGGTGCAAAAGGGCACAAAATGTCAAGCAAACAAGCATGCCAATTGGTCTAAGGTTCAAAGCTAGTCAAGATGCTTGGGCTAAGGCCATGTCAACCAAGCCCCGCAAGGCCAAGATGACTGAAGACAGTCTAGGGGCAGACCAAAATACGACTAGGACATGCATGGAACATGGTCAAATCATGCCAAGAAATGGGCCCAAAACAAAAGGCATGCAAAGCCACCAAGTGGAGCATTACTCTACACCTACCCCAACCACTCATGGCATGGACTAAGCAACCAAAAACAGACTTTCAATGCATCAAAATACACCCAAAAACCGTCTGATATGGCAGCCCAAATGACTTAAACAAAAGGCATACACTAAGGCCTAAACATGGAGCATAAGACCACATCAAAAGGGTAACAAATGCAAGCATGTAAGCACAAAACATGGACTGAAATGACATCATAAGTGATTCCAAATCACTGAAATAGGCCAACTCAAGCATGCTCATGACTCACACACCCGATGCCAACATGCTAGAATGCAAAGGGGCTATACAAAGCATGAAATGCATGACCAAATCAACACCCAACAGACCTCAACCTTAATGAAGTATCTTAAGCATGCAAATATAAGACTTTTTTCGCTTATACACAAAGTCTAAAACAAGAAGCAAGATAGGTTAAAGACTAGTGCAAGATTGGGGAATATAAAGCAAAAGTGTTACCCTTGAAGAACCCTTGAAGAACAAAGAAGTGCAGCCCCTTCTTCGAAAGCAAAATCAGTCCAAAACCTCAAGAACAACCCTCAATGCCTCCCAAAATCGAAGTATGGTGTAGTAGTGTGTGTCTTAGTGCAAAACTAAGAAGAAAACACACCTTTAGGCCCTTAAACACACACACAATGAAGAGAGAGAGGGAGATATAGAGAGAGAAAGTGTATATCAGATATATATGTGTATTAGGTCTGGATTTTCTGAACCCCTTCAATGGAGAGGGGAGGCCCCCTTATATAGACAAGGCAAGGTGCCAAGCTTCTAAGAGAAGCTAATAAAAGAATGGTCAAAGAGGCCAAGTTTCCGAGAGAAGCTAACCCAAAGGTTCAAGCTTCTTGAGGAAGCTAAGACAAAGGTCCAAGCTTCCTCAAGAAGGCTAAGAAGGGTGCAAGTCTTCTAAGAAGCTTGAGTAAAAGGGTGCAAAGGGTGCAAAACACCACACACGTGTATGGGGCAGGTGCATGCACTCCGTGGCACAAATGGCATGCCCCATGCCTGACAAAGGTAAAAAGGTGGTATCGGCCAGAAAAGGAGACAATCGGCCAAATATATGGTCGGCTGGCTACAATAAATGGTCAGCCTGCTACTTATTTGGCCGGCCGGCTAAATTAATGGCCGGTGGTTGGTTGTCAAGGCCAAAAAGTGGTCGGTGGATGTCCAGATTGAAGCCCCAAAAGTTATCTTTCCAATGGCGTAAACCTTGCATTAAAATTCCTCCTGTGAAAAAAGTTATGCCCGTTTTGGTGAAGCCGCGCATATTCGATCCAACCGGATTGATCCCCTACTTCAACCAATCATATCTCCCCCATCCGGACATGGCTTTAAGAGATTCTTGAATGCAAAATGAAGCCCCAGAAGTCTTCTTTCCAACGGAGGTGGCCTCATAGCTAAAATCCAAGTATGCAAATGAATAAGCCTGATTCAGCGAGGGTAGCTCGACTCTCTCTCCTACCCGGATCCTTGCCGAACTTCTTTTCCAACTTGGTTTCTCCCCTCTTCTCCTCTTTTCTTCAACTTCAAACCCCTAAGTAAGGTGTTTTGAAAGATTTTTCAAAGATTTCATCTCTCTTTCATTCATTTCCACTTTGTTCTAGCTCGGTTTATCAAAAAGCGCATTATTTGACAAAATGTAAGCCTCGGAACATTGTAGAAACTTTATTTTCAAAACATTTTGAAAGAGAGGGTTTTAAGATCCAAAATCTTTTGATCAAGATTGTTTTGATCCAAAAGGGGGATGAAGTTGGGATTTGACTCTCTCATTGCCGAAGAAATTGAACCTTTGCCCTGCACATCTTTCTCCACCAAATAAACCATCAGTAACGCCCAAGTCTTGAGGGCAGTCAAAAATGGGGTGTCTACACCTTTAAAGAAAATATGATAGGGTTTTTTTTTTTAAATGAAATTTTAATGCGCAAACTACACATCAGTAGTTGGAGTGGTCGAGATAGGTGATTGCATTGAATCCCTAATTTTGACAAAATTTAAGTACACCTTCAAATAATGTCTCTAAGTCTATATGATTAGCAGAATTAATAATAAAAAGATTAATATAAAATTAATTATTTAATTAGATTAGTGAGATATATAATTCTCTCTTGTATACGTTTGGTTTGTAATAGATATGGAAATATATAATCTAAATTATATGTTATTAGTAGTAGGATTACAAAAATGGGTCATTTTTATAAATAAAATGGGTCAATTTTGTTAGCTAAAATGGCCATTAGAATCTAATATGAATAATAAAATTTGTAACCAAATAATAAAATGTGAATGTCATGGATTAATAGTCTCAATCTTATATTATGATCCGCCCAATCAAACAAGTCCTTAAATTATTAATAGTTCTAAAAATAAAATTTAACTGAATTTATTTAATTCTATAATTCAAATAAAAAAGGGCACTCAGTGATCAAATCTTTTGGGTTAAAAGGATATTATTTGCCCAAATGACACTTATTAATTAAAAAAAAAAAGACTCGTACCTATTCAAAATTTATCTATCTGATTATCTACCAAAATGTCACTTATTTGTGTACATGTTTCCTATCTAATCAAAATAAATGTCACTTATCTGTCCAAATGAATGTCACTTATTTGTGTCACTTATCCAAATGACCTCATTTCTCCAAATGAATGTCACTTATCTAATCAAAATAAATGTCACTTATTTGTGTATGTGTTACATATCTAATCAAATATCACCTATCTATATATAAATCTATTCACCTATCTATCCATTACCCATTAGCTATTAGCCACCAGCGATTTTTTTGAACAAATTTTCGATAACTTTTTTAACGACTTTTCAACATGGGTTCTCATCACCAAAAAAATAAAAATAAATAAACCTTAGATCAAATAACATAGGACCTATAAGAACAGATTTTCACCAATTAACTCAATCAAAAGGTGAATTTTTTTTTTTTTGGGTCAATTACTAAGAGTTTACAAATATAAGATAATTATTTAGAGTCCAAATACAATACAACACATACCTAATATCGAATACCCCAACAACGAACCCAACAAATGGCCTCGTAATCGAAAGAAATCAATAACACATCAACCCAACATGGGTGGCTAAATAAGATGGTATTTGATAAATTTGAAAATTGAAAATTAATTATTAAAATTGAATGTTAAATTTTTCAAGTTGAAAAACTATTTGATAAAAATTTAAATGCTGAGTTAAATATAAGTTCAAATTTAAAATTTATTATTTTCAAATTGTATATCTCAATTTTTATATTGTGATGGTGGTGGTAGCGATGGTGGCAGCATAGTGGTGATGGCGGTAGCGATGATAGTGATAGTAAAATAATGGTGATACTTATGACAACAATGACAATGGTGATGAAGGTGGTGGTTGTAGTGGTGACGGTGGCATGGTAGCAGTAGCGGTAGCGGTGGTGGTCGTGGTGGTAGTAGTGACTATGGCATGGTGGTGGTTGTGGTAGCAATGACGGTAGCGATGGTAGTGGTGGTAGTGGTGGTGATGGTGGCAGTGGTAGCAACGGTAATGGTGGTGGTGGTGGTGGTAGTGGTAGTGGTAGTGGTAGTGGTAGTGGCAACAATAGTGGTGGCAGTAGGATAATGGTGGTGTTTGTGGCGATAGAAGTGGTTGTGGGTTTATAATAGTATATATTGATATTTATATATAATAGTTATAAATTTAGTTAGAATTAAGTAAGTTTCATATAACTCAAAATTTTCATAAGTTTTAGCATTTATTTTAAGAGACTTTAATTTTTAAGTGATATCAATTATAATTATCAAATGAGTTTAATTGATTATCACTTAATACATTTAATTTGAAGTGCTGAATGAGGTTATCAAATGAGATAATTGTTGAAAAGTCCAAACTAAAGAGGGTATAATGCATTAAGTTCGATGGATATTTCTGTTTGTGAGAGGTCCACCCTTTGTGAAATAGTTTGCTGAGAAGTCATTTTGTTTATTTTGAAAGACATTATGTTTTTAATTTTACCCTTTAATTTATTTTTTGAATTTTTTTATCTATTGACTTTCATTGACAATTTGATCAAATTTTTTTTCTTATTTGCTCAAAAAAAAATTCCTATATGTTCAAATTTATATCTATCTATTTAAATTTTTTCCATCAATCCAATTTTATTTGCGTAAATTTTCTATCTGTCCAAATTTTTCATGTGTAAATTTTCTATCTTTTCAAATGTTCTTATATGTTCAATTCTTTCTTGAAATTCTTCTATCTGTTTAATTTTTTTATTTTATTTTTTAATCTTTTGAAATACGAAGGCAAACCAAATCACCAAACCCTATTTGTTCAATTTTTTCTCTTCTACTTGTTCAAATCTCTCTTCTCTCTTCTCTCTCTCTCTCTCTCTCTATAATCTGTCTCATTTTCATCAACATCAACACAAGAACAAAAAAATTTAATTATTTGTTGCAACTGCTTTCATCACCATCATAAAAAACAACTACACAAAAATAATCTTTGTCCAAAGCCTAACCTAAATTGAAAAAAGGAAAATAATAAATAGATTAACGACAACTAGAATTTTATCTGTACAAATTAAAGATTCATAATCTCATTTTCTTCTCCTTTTCGAGGTTTTTGCCGCAACCAAACAACACCAAAAAATTGAAAACCAAGAATTTCATAGTGTTTTGTGTTCTTCGGTGCTCTCCCAAGCATCTTCGATGATCAATCGATCTACATAAAACAAAGCACAAAGGATTGATCAAACCCTAAAAGATCATGATCCATACAAATCGATACACATAGATATATGAATATATATTTTAGAGAGAGAAAATGAACAAATGATCAGAGAATTTGTGTGTGGACATGGTGTTTAATGAGAGAGTTGGAGTCAAATCTAGCAAGTTTAGTGCAGTTGTGGAATAAATATGAGAAATTTTTGTTTGGCAAGACAAGGATCGAGAGATGGAGGAGGAACGACGATAGTAGTGGTAGGTTTCTAGCGGATAGTGGCGGTTCAGACAGAGATTGGAGGCGCGATGCCATAACTAAACACGCGGTAGAATCTTAGAGGCAGATTTGTTAGCCTTTGCGGTGAATCCATCTTCAAAAACTAGATCCACCTCCATTGCCGACTTTTGGATCCTCCGTCACCGACAGTGACATCTACTACATGTTGCTGCCTATAGCACTACTACGTTGATTTGGAGAAAAGAAAAGAGAGAGAGAGAGAGAGAAGAGTAGTGAGAGAGAGAGAGAGAGAGACGACGACGACGACGACGACGACGATAGGGAGAGAGAGGAGTGATTAGGGTTTGGTTTGGTTTCGATACAATATATATATATATATATAGGTAGTTTGGTCATTTTCGTGGAGCTTGTCTTTATAGATGTAATGTTTCAGAGGGTAGACCTTTGAGCAAAAAAAATCTTAATTTAGATTTATGGACCTAGTGCCCGTTATCAAACACCCTCTAAGTTATAAACTGAATTGAAATAGTTAATTATTTGAAAATAATGAATGTTTTACTGACTCAGGTGTTATTAGTACAGAGGAGAGTGTCAATTATGGAAGTGTATGAGACTTGTGACGAAGCTCCCAAAACATTGGTACATCGCTTGCGAGGTTGTGTTTTGGCATAACAAGTTTTGGCATTGAGTCTGCTAAGGTGGGTAATTGATTCAGTGGGTTGCCTTGATTTCTAAGAAAGGGTTGAGGCAATACATTCATGAATGGATAGCGCAGGGTTGGGTTTGTTTTTTGGTATATGTTGAGGGGTCTATGGTTAGCCCAAAGTCAAGCCATCGTTAATAAAAATGTTGGGATTACTGAGAAGATTATGAGGCAAGCTTGTGATTTACTACAGGAGTTTTGGGCAAGCAAAGGCACTGTGCAAGGCCCTCGTCTAGGTCACATTCCACTACGATGGCCATGGACGAAGCTACATAGGGTTCAGGGGGCACGTGCCCCTCATTTTTTTAAAATTACACTTTTATCTCTAATTAGAATTTTTTTTATTTAACTCCCTTTAAATTTTTAAATATGTTTTAAAATGTTTGTATCTCATCTTTCTTCTCTCTTTCTTTTTAATAAATTCCTAATAATTAATGTTTAATTTTATCAAAATATTTTCTTATAATTATTTCTATCTCTCTCATTTGTCTCTTGTTTCCCTCCACATCTATCTTATTCTTTTTTTTTTCCTTTCTTTTTTTGTATGCATTTTGTTATGTTTTAAATTGTGATTATCATCATATTTAGTAATTAAAATAGCAAATAAAAAAAACATCGGTTAATTAAAACATATCTAAGGCACATAATTTTGACATCACGTAAATCTTTGGTCATTCTATCACCAAATAAAAATTAGATTTGGGTAAGTTTTGTAATTGATATCGTAAAGGATTAATGGTGCCCCCTCATGAATCACTGACAATGGAAACCTCCAGGTGTGGGTGTCTTCAAGCTCAACTTTGATGGTGTTGTTTTTGGGCAAGAAAAAGCTATTGGGGTTGGGGTGATTGTTTGAGATCAAAATTGGCAAGTGATTCGTGCATTATTAGAGAGGCTCTAACAATGGGTGGAGGCAGATTGTGTGGAGCTTGTGCGGCCGCAAGGGCGGTGGAGTTTGCCCGAGAGTTAGGATTGGGAATGATAGAGTTGGAAGGTGACTCACTGAATATTGTGAAGGCTTTCCAAGAAAATGGACAATTGTTATCTCCTTTTGGACATATTATTCAAGTTGTGATTGGATTGAGTAGAGGGTTTCGGAGATTCTATTACTCATACATCTTAAGAGAATGAAATAAAATTGCTCATGAATTGGCTCGGATGGCCCAACATGCACTTGGGTTGAAGGTTTGGATGGAAGAAGTTCCCTCTGAGTTATCTCATCTTGTTATGGATGAAACTTTGTAGCTAGTTTGGTTCTTGTTTAACCCATTAAAAAAATTAAAAATTAAAAATTAAAAAAAAAAAAAACTATTTAGGTTATCTATTTTTCTTAATTTTATCCAATTACTAACTATTGTCCATATTTTAACAAAAACTGACGTCTAAAGACTATGTGGTATTAACTAATTGATCACTCCTGTACATTTTAATTGGGAGGTTAATGAGTAGAGTCTTGTAAAGGTAAGAACTAATTTTTTTTTCCCTACTATGGAAATTTTGTTATATTGAGTTGATTTCCTTCCATTAGGGAATGACCCTCCAATAATGTTAAGTTTCATAAAAGAAATATCATAAAAAAAAAATTATGAAGATTCTTCATTTTGGATTAGTTTGTAGTGTTTTATTGTATATTATGCAATCACCTCTGGATTAGTTTAATGAAACTTTTCGTGATATTTATTTCACGAACCGTAACATTAACTATGACCCTCCTCCATGCCACTATCCTCCATACTCCACCAAACTCTATTTCATGATTAACATCCCAAGCCCATAATAATGATATGAACCGTTCATCTTGTAAGTCCAACACTAAAGACGAGTTGTAGAAAAAAACAAGTTTCATTAAACATCAGTAGATATATGAACAAATTACATTTTTTTTCTTTTAAACAAATAGTAACTGTGAGTTTAACTTAAACCGTCAATTTTATAAAATAAAAATATGATTTGTTCATATATTCATCGATATCCGACGAAACTGATTTTTTGCATATGTGATTTTCACTGTAAGATTTACGATATGAACCGTTCGAATCATTGTTGTAAACCCAAAGTGAGGCTTACAAAATAAATATGGAGGGATATAAAAGATATTTATAGTGGTATGGAAAAAAAGTCAAGACTTATAATTGTCTAATGTAATTCTCTACATATATGGATACTAACATTTGGCACAAATGATGAGTGTGTGTGCAATTCAAGTAGACAAGAAGAAACAAACAAACAAAAAAAAATAGCAAATGTACTAATATCACAATATGTAATTGTTTGCACCATAAATAAATTTTCCGTCGACTATGACTAGGTTTAAATTTTCTATTACTTCTTCTTCTTCTTCTTCTTCTTCTTCTTATTATTATTATTAGTATTATTATGTTGGAGGTTAAAGAGAAGTTAAGACAAGTTTTGAAGATTCAAGGGATGAAAGACACATGGCATTGTAAGAAAGAATATTGAAGATTTAGGAAGTTAAAAGTATTTATTTAGGTGGTGGTTAATGGAAGTTTTTTGTTTCATTTTTTCTATAAATTGCCATTAATGGTTCTATTGTAAGACACCAACAAATTAATACATGACTTGATTTCTATTTCTTTTCCATCCTAGGAGTAGATCTAATCTACATATGAGTAGTTTAAACTTAGATAGGAGAAGTCTTAATATACTTTACTTGCATCTGATTGTTCATTCAATCATTTATATCATCATCTTCTTCTTCTCTCTCTCTTTTTCTTGTTTGTATTGCCATTATTTTTATTCCAAGAAAGTCCTTGAACTTTCAAGGCATAGAACCTCAACACAATTGTTTGATCATTATGTTGTTTGGTGAAATTTTAGTTGAGGCTTTATCGATCTAAGCCTAACAAAAATTTTACTAACAGTAGCGGCTAGTGTGTGTGCAATTTAAGTAAGCTAAAACAATAAATAAATAAATAATAAAATGCATACATATTATGTGTTACCAAAGTCTTAGTTTCGAGTCTTGTCCACCCCTAGCATAGAGAGAAACAAGACTTCAGGCCACTAAGTTTAGTCTTCACATATGTAATACTACAATAATCTTCTACCATTTGATCAAAAAATAAAAATATATATGGTCAAATTACACTGATAGTCCTTGTATTTAAGTCTTTGTCATTTTGATTTTTATAATTTCAATTGCCTAGATTTCAACCATGAATTTATAATTTTGTCTCAATTTAATCCAATTGCTTACAATTGTTTAACATTTTTTAATAAAAAATATCCACATAAGTGACATTATGTCATATTTTTAAGGCAAAATTATAAACTTGATCAACTCGGTGATAGTGAGTTAACCAATTTAGTGATAATTTTTCATCAGAAACACTAACTGTGTTATCAGCAACATGTCCTCACTACTAAAAAAAACACTTTTTGTGACCGCCATATGCCGTCCCAAATAATAAAAATACAGTCGCAAAAGACTTTTTGCGACGGCCTATGCGACTGCAAATGGGGGACGCAAATATAGGGGTGGCAAATACTTTTTGCAACGGCAAAACAACGGTTGCAAATTATTTGCGACCGCCTAAACTTCTTTTTGCGACAGTTATTTTGCCGTCGCAAAAAAAAAATTAAAAAATAAAAAACACTTTTAGCGACCATTGTTTTACTGTCGCAAATAATTATTTATTAAAAAAAATCAATTATAAGCACCAAACAATTTTTTGTAAATGAAAAATAACAAAATTAACAAATTAATTAAATTTATAATAGACATTATCCATTAACCATCCTTAAATGCACTGTACTAAAAAATTCAAGTCTTCAAAAAAAAAAAAAAAAACAACAACATAAGTAACTCATGAAATAGACACAAGTAATCCCAGATTACCATATCAGTTACATACTCCACAACAATGTCCTCCACCAGTGATCCCAGTTTACCATATCAGTTGATGATGCATGTTCTGCTAGAGAAAGACCAGCTCTCAAGATAGGAACAATCTGCAAAGCTAAATAAATAGTGCATCAAATGACGCCATCAAAAGCTATACTCTTCCAAGATTAAATAATTTCTAAAGCAGGTCACATTCATAAATTTGTAACATTGTTATCATCAAATCTTAAAAAAGGGAACCCCAACTGGCTTGCAACAAATGTATTGTGGGGAACTTCCTATACTAAATACACAACAAGAAGATAAGAAATAAATTCAAATTATCCATTACATAGAAAGGAGAGACAAGAAAAATTTTTTAAAAACGAGATTGATATACTAACCGCAACCGGTTACCTTATTTATAATTTATAAAGTAGATTAAAGAATGCCTCCAGATATTGGAATTCCCAGTTTTAAAAAGCCCACCAAAACCACGGATGCAATACTATTCCTATACAAATGTCAAATTACTTTCTTTACATCTTCCTCTCTTCTCAACACTGTTTTAATTGTTCGTGTATTTCTTGCAACACTGTTTGATAGTAAATAATAGAAGCAGACTCAGCAAAGATACAGATAATCAAACGTTAACAACCACAAATTCAACAATTCTATTATGGGCCCTCATAACAGATAAACAGGTTGCAATTGACTTCAAAGAAAGAGTTGTTCACATAATGTTATTATCCCCTATAAATCAATGATTGTCCAATTTTCTAAGTTCTGTATTAGACCCACATAATATACTATTTTTTAAAGTATCCATAGCATGAATATTGTTTGAAAATAAACAACAGGCATCGAATATTAGCTCACCAGCCAATCCCTTGATGCTTCATACATAAGCAGCCTCCCTAACTCAGCCATGGCATTTTCTATAATGATTATAATCATACATTACATTAATGTATCAATAGAGAAAAAAAAAATTAAAATTTTGAAGTAATGGGAAAACAAATACAACATTTTTGAGCAACAAAAACCATAACGAACGCATGAACATGAAATATTTTGGAAACTGAATCTAAAGAAGGGCATAAGGTTGTACTTCTTCAAATGGTTTGTCTAAATCCTCTACTCAACTCAACTAGCTTTCGTCCCAATTACTTGAGATCGGTTACATGGATCTATTTACTCCAATTTGGTTCTTTTTTGGTCATATCATTACTTAAATTTAAGATATTCATGTCCTTTCTTATCACATCAACTCAAGTTCTTCTTAGCATTCCTCTATTTCTTACATGCATGTTAACTAGTCACGTGGATCAAATCACTTCTCCTTACATGCACGTTAGCTAGTCTATGATGCTCGTGACCAAAGTAGGATCAAATCAATCATCCTTAGCTTGTGTTAATTAGTCTATGATGCACGTGACCGAACCATCTCAAACAATTGTTCATCATCTTATCTTCAATTGGTGCCACTTTTCATCGGACTTCCAATTCAATGACATTTTCTGTTGCAAGACTATTGATGCAACTACATGTGGTCATTATTGTAACAAAGTATTAAAACCTTTTTTAAAGGTATAATTGAGAAGTAGGGATTAAAAAAAATATTACCAACAAGCACTTCATTTCCCCTCTGTTTCCGCCCAATTTTGGGGGCAAGAAATAACTTTTCGACCATTCTGATCACAACAAATTAATAGTCAGCACAGAAAATAGAAAACGTATAAACGAACACAGGCAGGTGCTATGACCAATGTTCTTCCATTGGATTTTGTTGGATTCGATAAAATTAGTTGAGGAAGCTTAGTTTTTTCCTTTGTTTCGATTCGATAAGCCCGACATTAAATAGAAGAATTAGAAGGACAAAAAGTTTCTTTTCCGAGACAAAATTTAATATGTTTGTTGATAACATTTTTATCTCATAACATGTTTAGCAGAATGGAACACCGACAAGAATTAAAGGTAGCATACATTTGCGTGTTTAGTACCACAAAAGAATATATATGATGGCACACCACCTTGATACCACACGATATCTAAAAGCATTACGTGCAATACATGTTCACAGAGAAACACGTCTCCATAAATATCATGTCACTCATGTGCAATACATGTTGCCAAAGAAATGTGTGCATAAACACGAGTTTAAGAAAATAGAGACAATAGGAAGATAAGAAAGTACACATTATGTACTTCATATGTATAGAGAGAGAGATAAATTACCTTCATGATTAACACGAAAGCAAATTGCCTTAGAAAATTCAGAGCGAGTTTGAACTGCAATTAGAATATAGAAGATGGATCAACCAAGAAACATATATTAATTGACATGAAATGTTTAAGCACAATATATCTTGAATCAAACAAATCACATAGAGCAATCCAACGAAAATACCTTGTTGCTCAAGATTGCAAATGCAGAGTCCCATCTCCACTTAACAATGTTAAAGAAAATAAGTTAAATAAAATAAAACAAAAATATCATAAAGTTTTTCAATATGGAACCGCCAAAAAATGAAATGTAGCTCGAAGCAAAAAAAAGCCATTCAAGAATATACTTGGAGAATATATCCTCCTTTCTTCAACAGAGATTGAATATAGCACAAACACACAAGAAAGAAAACTGAATATATGAAATACAGGAGATTAATGATATCCTCTAGCAACCCTTTTGCATACATATTACATAGATATTGTCATTTGACTTCCTTGGATGTGCACAAAACATCTCTATAAGTGTCTCACGAACAGAGTCATATGTACTTAATTCACAACTTTGTCAACTCCATGAGAGCCTTCCAAATAATTGAGCATATTACAATTGCTTGAAGCCCCACTGGGACCTCAATTCCACTCACAATATGGTGGATATAGTATTCCCCACACCCTAAAATTTCACCATCAAATCTGAAATAAATCAATAGAGAATGCCAACTTCCCTAAATGCATGGAACTGGGGTTGAACATGTATAAAATAAAATAGCAGAGAGAGAGAGAGAGAGAGAGAGAGATGCAATAACTTGAAGGGTCACTCACTAAAGATGGGGCAAGGAGTCTGCTCATTTCTAAGAATAGCAACCCAGTGCTTGACCAGTGGATGTGGAGGAACAAACACCTGAAAACCAACACAATTATATATGAGAACCTATTCGAATTAAATGCTCTCTTTGGTTACTGAGAAAATGCATGAATTCCAATGCCAAAATGTAAATCGAAATTTCCTCATTCCTTCAATTTTCCAAAGACTTTCAAAGAACCGAAAGGATGGTACACTCACCAAAGATTCTATTTTCTGATATCGATTTCTTCGACATCGTCGTTTGGGATTTGACGGCCATACAGCTAGGGTGACAAGAATTTGAGCAGTAAGAAATCTATGACAACAAAAAAATAAAAATAAAAAAAAACAGTAAAAACAAGAATTTGAGCAATAAAATGCTTATCGAACCAACAACATACTCAAAGCTTTATTTGTACTCATGATATTAGTACCTAACATAGTTGTGTACAAGCAATTGGATCAACAATTCTGGATCAACACAACACAGATGAAATCACAGTAAAAACAGTAAGAGTAGATAGAGATTGTTCCAAGAGGTTCAAACACCTCTATTGTTTTCAAGAACGAATTAAATTCAACAGAATATTGAAATCAATAGAATATTGAAATTCAACAGAATAATGAAGAGGAGAGAACTAAAACCTCCCCAAAACATCCAAATCGCAAAATATTAAAATCATTAAACACATCTAATAGATATAATAGAGAGAGAAAGTTGGATTCATTCATAGAAATTAGGCTTACCGATTATGAATCAATCGAAATTTTCAAATCTTCATCAACAATCGATCAAAACCTTCAAATCTTCATCAACAATTGATCAAAATCTTCAAATGAACAATAAAATTGTGATGGAGAGTCCAAAGAGAGAGTCAAACGAGAGAGAATGAAGAGTGAAGAGTGAAGAGAGAGAGAGAGAGAGAGAGAGAGAGAGAGAGTTCATACCGTTAGAGATCGGTCTTCAACGAAGAGAGTGAAATCGATTTGGGAAATAAGGGATAGATAGGGTTGAAAGAGATAAGGGATCAATTTGGGAAATCGATTTGGGAAATACAGGATAGATACCGTTGGAGGTCGGTCCTTAGGTCAATCGTTTGTTGGGAAATAAGGGATCGATTTGGGAAATGGAAAGAGAACCGAAATCGATTTTTTTTTTTTTTTTTAAGTTAAGAACACGATTTGGGGGTTCAAATAAAATGACAATTTGGTGTAAAAAGTGATTTTTTGCGACGGTTAAATAATCAGTCGCAAAAAAATAGATGCAAAAAGCCTTATTTCTAGTAGTGCCTTTTGTAAGATTTTAGTAAAATTATGGGTTTGTAGACTATATTCTACACAAGTTCCATACAAGACTGACATGGTATTAACATTTTTAAAATAATAAATCCCTGTCATGAATCTGTTTACTCTAAATTAATGAATAAAAATGAACCATATCATCATTCTATAAAAAAGTAAACAAAATATGCTTTTATATCATTACTCAGTTCTCTACAATATTATTTCAATTCTTAGAATGCAAATCAAACCAATGCTTATCGTTCGATAGAATCAATCATAACCTCTCGCATTCACATTTCCTTGTAATATACTACTCTGAAATCTATATTATTATAGCAAAAAATTACATATTAGCTACACACAAACAACCCATCATCGAATCTTCACCCACATGCCGAACTTGGTATACCAAAGATGTACAACAAACAACAGATAGTAACTGGTGGTGCAATCTCATTGTTGAAGGCCCTATTGCATTTACCCTATACTCCTCCGACCTAAGACAAGATAGTTCACTCGTCTTCAAGACCACCATTCTTTGGTTCATACCAAACGAATCGTCAGAAACAGCGGTGCAACAATTCTCACCGATACAACACTCGGGCCAGGAACCTCAAGACCGTGAAAGTAACCCAAAATGATGCATATACAAACTCTCATTGATATTCATAATTTCAGGCGATGGGTCGTACTCGGGTCTCAAGTAGGGCGGTGAATAGGCTTCAAGCTCAGTCCGGGTATTGTACCGGTGAAGTTGTAGTATGGATGTGGGTTGCTTCCTCCAACTAAAACACGACCATCGGTCAAGAAACAAAGACTAATGGTACATTCTTGGCCTTGTCGCAGGGGACATGACTGAAAACCGGATGTCCTCAACCCCGTGGGGCTTGTAAATCACCGGTCGGGTAACCGGGTTTTGCCCAATTTCCCAACCCGCAGTACCTGATCCGGCACCATTGATGATGACCACATCGCCAGTGGGAAGAAGTATCATGTCACTAATCACACGAGGCATCGGCATGTCCTCCATGGCCCAACTGGGATTTTCATCCGTGACCTTTATGCATCCGCATGAATGACTCGTAGCATCAAAGATCCCTTGTTTAGCCCTGGAGAACGCACCACGGGGTGCACCGCCGCATACCATAACCTCAGCCTCAATGGGCTCGTTTTCATCTATGGGGAGCAACACGGATGAACCTGAGCTAGGGTAGTTTCGAGGATCATCGATGGTTATTGAAGGGAACTCTCTAACAACACGATTGTGCTTGTAATCTAGAGATATAGCTCTTGTGTTGGCAAAAATAAACAAGTTTCCGTCTGGCAATAGGTGTACAAATGGGTACAAGTTGTTCTCATCATCATCTCTAGTCTCTCTGAGAAATTCAAGCCAGAAAGAAGATGAAGATTCAGAGTTTCTAGGGTAGAACTCGTAGTTAAACTGTCTCCTTCCACCGATGATGATAATCCGACCATCTGGTAGTCTTTGATTTGTTGCATACCATCTACGCTCCGATAGATAACCGGGAAACTCAACCCAATCACAGGACTCATCATTGCATGGGGCTAACGCGGCGCACTACATGATCACCGTCATTGTAGCCTCCGATGCGGACTAGCATTCCATCGGGGAGGACAGAACCAGAGGAGCACCACGACGATCTCTACCATTAGTGGCGAAAAGTGTTAGTGCTGTGTCATAGAGTAGAGAGTGAGCAAAGGCAATCATTTTTAGGACATTATCGAAGGGTCATCTTGGGCGGCCATAGGGGAGAGAGAGATTAGAGGGGCCAAAATCAGTCCTATCAAACATGACAACCTTGTTGTTATGTAGTAGTTGCATGTGCATAGCAGATATGCCAATGCTTGCGTGCAAGAGACACCATTCGCCTTCACGGCCAATTTGACACATGGCCGGAAATGGATTGAGGAGGAGGAGGAGGATAAATAACAATGCTAGTAGAAAGAAGGTGACCATTTTTGTGAGAGAAAGCAGTGTGTATGTGGGTAGGGAGAGGGAAAATAGGGTTTTGGAATTCTGTTGTTGAGTTCTTGGTTAGAGATGAGTAGGGTTGATGGTGGGAATGGGTATTGATATGAGTTTCTATTTGTATATTATATACTTAATAATTGTTATATTTAATTAAACTAATAAATAATAAGGGTTATAACAAGTAGAAGTTTTCAAGTAAAGATTTAAGAACACTTGGGGGATGAGCATCAGACAAGGGAGGCATTCAAGAATTGCATCAAAGGTCAAAAGAAGTGAACCCAAAATTGAGGGTCACTTCCTTTCGGAGTGTAGAAAATATAAGGAAGTGAAGCTTGGAGTGCTACTCTTAAGCTTTTGCACTCATGGAATTTGTGTGAAAATCATGTAGGCCCCTCTCTAAACAATAGTTAAATTCCATAAATATATATATATATATATAACTTTTTAATATTGATGGTTACACCTACACCCCAACATTTTCCCAATATTTCTGTAAACAATTTTGTTTCTATTTCATTCAATTTCCCCTCTTTTTCTTTGTTCTCCACAAATTTAAGATCTAAACACAACCTTAAGGGGTCAACTGAGGAACTCCAAGGACTCTAGACATTAACTGCTCCAACACTCTCAACTATACACACACACATGTATATATTCAAGCCAAATACGATGAATGGACATTGAGTAGAAAGCATATATATAGAAAGCAAACTTTTTCATGTATGATGCTTTAGCACCTATATATGAGAGGAAACCAATCTCCACTCTCCAGTTACACCACCAGCACAACTTCCTTGGCATGGCATCAAAAGCAAGGGACAAAATTTGCCACACTAATAACTCTATAAAAATGAAATATTAACACAAATAAAGGGGCAAAAAGTATAGGATAAAAAAGAGGAAATTAAAAAGTAAAAATAAACAGGGATCGTAAATCTTGAGGGTTCAACCTATAGTTCCTTCTACCTCTGCTCTGCCCCTAGAGGCAACTCTTGTCCTTCCATCTTCTACATTCGATTGGAACTTTGAAGGCCGACTTCTAAATCATTGTCCCTATGCTTTCATCATCATTACCCATCAACGACATGGTGCATAATGAGGAAGCAAGCGAAAAAATATAAAAGCACAAAAGAAGTATAATATACAACAATAGTGATATCTTCCATCCAACAAGCATGTTGAGCAAATTTCAACTAGAAAATTTTCATCATGGTGACTGGTAATATTATAAGAAGATGACATAAATCTAGGCTTGTAGCTACTACAAATTCTTAAAATGGTGTTTCTTCCTTAAAATAAGGTATTACAGAGAAATGATTCTCCCATACTGCAGAAGAGTTTTTTCACCACCAAGCTTAGCAAAAAGTTTCTACCAGCTTTTTGCATTTAACATGATTCATGTTGTTACATGAAACATAACTAAATTCTACTAGAATGCTAGGTACCATGAAAAGTTACCCCCAAACGAGTTGTATGGTGTAGATTTAAAGTGGGTGAAATGTGAGTCACACCTAGAATGATTGTGATATTCATAGATGTATTTGTCTGGGTAATTTTCTGATATGTTTTTACGGGTTTGTGGTATTGTTGAATTTCTTCATGCAAGCAAGTACTACATAATATATGTTGCTATATATTGTAGTGCAAAAACCTTTTGAGTATGACAGGGTACATAATGACATTTGAATGAAATCTTTTATCCTACCTTCTTTTCCTTTATTCATTCATAATTTATTATCCTTATATATGACATACAAAAAATATATTTAATTTATATAGTTTGTACGTGTCCCTCACATGCCGTGTTTACATTTTTTGAAAATTTCCATATTAGCATGTCCGTGTAGTGTCAATGCCCGTGCCCATGCTTCTTAGCTACTAAAAGGTACTATCAAATGATGCCAATCTATAATAATTGTTCCACTATGTTTATTTCATTTGGAAATATTTCATCATTCCCTTATCCAAATACCCCATAAACAGAACAAACATGAAAACCAGCTCAACAGAAATAGTGAATTACACTCATTTATTGGGTATAAAACATTTTCAGTCAAGGCAACACTATAATTACCTGTCAGATATGAGGAACAGCACCTCTCAGAGGATTCGTTTCCTTTAGTATTTGAATTGACTCATAGTTACCTTCCAAAACACTCTTCATGCTTAATCATTCATTTCTCTGCTATCTTTTAGAAAGAACTCTGCCAAACAACCAATTAGCAAAGGTCACAAAACTGAAAACAAATGCATATAATTTGCAAAGGATTCAAATTGGGAATGAAAGATATAAATGAGCAAGAAATATATTGGTGGGGGGGGGGGGGGGGTTGTTGTTTGGTTTGAAATCAATTGGCTAACAAATACGTGAAGCCATTACTACTTGTTAACATCATAATAGAATGAATGTGGAAAATATAAATTTTCCTCTGTTCATTAATGGTATACACAGCTTAACCACTTCTTCATCAATTATATCATTATCATCTATAAAAGGTTAAGCCAATACATACTTGGAGTACATTGAGTTCAACACTATAAGAAATCTGGATGACAGAAATTTTGATCTTTGACCCATTTGAACTACATTTCTCGTATTATTATTTTTATGACCAATAAACAAAAATAATGAAGGAGGAAACAGGAACAATTACACTAATATACTTAAGACCACTCGACCTGCAACCAGTGGCATAGCTAGAATCTTAGTTCACCAGGGTCATATTTAACAAGTATCATCAATATCATTATGTCGGATTTAAGTTCTACACAATCTATATCAAAATCAATTTTCATATAATCCATTGTAATTTTATATATTTTTAATCACATCAGCAAAGGTAATTTAAATTTGTCAAATTACATATTAAACTTAAAGTTGGGACATTAACACTATTGCTTCAACAAAAATTAAGCAAAGATCTACACTAATACAATTGTTCACAATGAGTTTTATTTTTTGAAATCATTATACGATAACCTTATTTCTTATGCTATCAAACACATATTTTCAATCTATATAGTCAAATAATCATTCATTCAGCCACCACTCTGAATCCAAAAAAAAAAAAAGAACCATCACTCATTCGGTTACATATTTGATTTAAATTGCATCACAACTAAAGATCTTTTCACAGTTGTAGTTGTTACTGGTGAAATCAATGACAATTGTACTTGTTATTTTCACTGCACATTTAAAATAAAATAATTAAAAAAAATCAAAATTTGTATTCTAATGTGCATTGTGTAATTTTGTAAAATAAAAACAAATTTTAGAGCATATTGATAATGCAATAGAATAAGAATAACAATTTTTTGTTTCTCTAATTTCACTGGGTTCAATTTGTAAAATCTCAAATATTTTTGATAAATTTTTACCTTTGTTTTAAGAAAATTTGAAAATTGAGTGGTGACACCACTCATTGTCAGGAGCCGCATGAAAAAGCCGACAACTCCAAACATAGCTAAATAAAAGCAACATTCAGATTTCCCTGGCAACCTGGATGAGGAGATAATTCACCAACTCTCCTGGCCCTTGTACATGCAACACCAATCAATTATGTGCTCTATGGGTTGTCGATCCTCTCAACAATACCTCAATTTTGTTCTTAAGCATGATTACCACCAACCAACCTTGAAAAAATAATTAAAACTGATACCCAAAAATGTCAATGAGACAAAGCCAAAGAGTTAATTGAATTACTATGACTAGCTTTTGAGGGGTACTTCTAACGCATTGAATTAAAAAGAAAAAGAAAAACCCATCAAACATTTTTGAGGGGTACTTCTAACAATCAAAAAAATACCTTGGGATTGGTTGAGGGAAGAGTTAGGGCCACCACAATAGTTCTCAAAGGCCATCTGAAGGGCAGTCGACGTTGGAGAAGCAAACCAATGCCTTGTTGAAGATGAGCAGCGTTCTTTGTTGAAAGTTGGGTCACCTTTTACAGGATGATGATCGATTGGAAACACTCTCTCTCTCTCTCTCTCTCTCTCTCTCTCTCTCTCTCTTCAAAATTGTAGCCTTTTAGTTTTCAGGCAGCTGCATAGGATAAGCTGAGGAAGTTGGGTCAGGGTGTCTTGGAGACCCGAAAATCCGGAAAAACAAATCAACCAAATTCATGGCAATTGGGTCGGTTCGGCTCTGCCAATAAAATTAGGATTAATTACCCAAAGTCAGGAATTGTACTCCATTTAGCCCTTATTTGGGAACATGTTAATTTAGTAATTTTTTAGCTATTTAACTAAAATATGAGCTAAAAAAAATTAATATGTTTGGGATGATTTTTTGACTTTTTACGAAAAGATGTGCAAAAAGTAGAGACAAAAAAGAATCTTTGACTTTTTGGTATGGGTTGTTGGCTTTTTGATTTTTTTGGTGACTTTTTGACTTTTTAGCTAAAAAAGCCATTTGTCAAACGAGGCCTGTCTCATAATTTTTCATTTTGTGTAGACCCAAAATTTTAAGATTTTTTTTTCTTTCTTTTTCTCTTCTTCTTTTTGATATACATTCGTCGACGACCACCATCGATTGAGTTCACCGATAACCACCAGTTCCTTGCTTAGCTCTCATCGACAGCGAAGGAGATGAGTTTTTGATAATATTCTTGACTTAGATCTACTTAAATTTGGCCAAGATTACAAGACAAGACTTACCGAATGTTTGGATGTAGAGTAATCTGAGTAAATCTACATCACATCCGACCAGATCTAAACTAAAAACATTGTCATAATACAATCCTCTATTTTTGTCTCTCTTTCAATCTCTCGGTTTTTTTTTTTCTACTACACACTTCTCTTTTGTTATTTTAATGGAGAAAATTTTCAAATTTTGAACGAATATTTTTTGAGTTTTAGTTATAGACGATAAAAATTGAAAAAATTTACAATTTTGAATATATATTTTTGCTTTTCTATATGATTTTTAGCCCCTTTTTTCACTTAATTAAAACAATAATAAAAATTTAGAAAATATTGACAAACAGAAAAGTTACAAACCCTTAAAAACTATTGATATGTGATCTCCACCATCGCCGTGATGCGAAATTTGTTTTAATATATTGCAAATGAGCAAACTGATAATTTTTGCAGTTTTAAAACTTCAAAATTATGCAGTTTGATGAGAAATAAATTCAAACTCTAAATTTTTATAATTTTGTAAACTGAAAATTATGTGCTCTGTATAGTAGATAATTTTTTTTGTATTTTTTAGTGTTGAGAAAAATGTGGTTAAATTTTATTATGTTTTTGCTTTAATTTCTCCCTTTCTTCTTCTTCTTCTTCTTTTTTTTTTTTTTCCAAGGCATGTTATAGATAGGGTTGCAAATGAACAGAGCCGTTCATGAACAAGCTCGAGCTCGGCTCGGTAAGAGCTCGTTCGAACTCGGTTCGTTAATTTTTTTTGCCGTTCGAGCTCGAGCTCGAGCTCGTTAAATTTTAATAAACAAGCCCAAAGCAGTCTAAAGCTAAACAAATGGCTCAATTTCGTTAAGCTCGTTTAATATTTATTATTTATATATTAAATAATATAAAATTATGTATAAAAAATAAGAGAAATATGCTATTTATATATTTAAAAAATATAAATGTAAATAATACTTAACTATAGATAGTATATTTATATAATAGTGGTAGTAGATATTATTATTTTAGTAAAATATGGACTTTTTTTTAGTATGTATATATATATTGTATATATAATTGTATAATCAAAGTTTTAATTGTAACTTTAGTCTCACATTCAAGTATGAATTTATAAATTTTTTGGCTCGTTAAGGTTCGTGAACAGGCTCGAGCTCGAGTCGAGCCTAAGCCAACTCGGCTCGAGCTCGGTTCGTTAAATT
This sequence comes from Camellia lanceoleosa, assembly GCA_025200525.1. Classification (NCBI taxonomy): domain Eukaryota; kingdom Viridiplantae; phylum Streptophyta; class Magnoliopsida; order Ericales; family Theaceae; genus Camellia; species Camellia lanceoleosa. The sequence continues at coordinate 122,931,115 of CM045760.1, forward strand.
TTTATTCAGCTCGAGCTCGAGCTCGAGCTCGTTAAAATCTTAATAAACAAGCCCAAACACACTAAAGCTCGGCTCGGCTCGGCTCGTTTGCAGCCCTAGTTATAGACATTTCAACGAATTTATGGTGATGTTGAACATTCTAGTGAGCCTCTGGTGTGCTGTGCAGTGTCCTTTTAAATTTAAAAAAAAAAAAATTAAAAATAAGATTTTTTTTGTAACAATTAAAGATATGTAGGATTAATTGGTGCAAGTATTTTGTTTTGAAACTAGATGAGTTTTGAACTGTGCAAAGAGGACCTACAGGTCAGTGCCCCATAAAATTATATTCAAATTTGGGTCTAAGAAATTACCAACTCTACAGCCTTTTATTTGCACATTACACATTAAATTTCAAGTTTGATCATGGTAACAAAATAATTTTTAATTTTTAATTTTATCAATTTAAACTCTAAATTTTTTATTTGTTTTCAACTGAACCATTTGCTTATTTCCGTTAATTAAAATCGACGAAAAAATTGTCTAAATTAAAAAAATTCAAAAATCAAAATTCAAAATTAAAAAATTATTTTATTACAATGATCAAACCTTGAGATTTTTTTTGCAATTTTCCCGATAATATTTGTAGTGTGCAAGCGAAAAGAATTACCCATCAACTTCCTTTTTCTCATCTGTTTTCAAGATAATCATTGAGTAGTTTTAAAATATCATATTATTTATATAATATTCCAAACCAATCAGTAGAAAAATTTTGTTAATAGACATACTTTTATATGGTAGTTGAAAAATAAATTATAATGAACTTAGTATGTTGTAGTTTCTCATTAAACAAAATACCATCTAATGTGAACAAAGTCACTTTTCCTCATTTCCACTCTCAACTTTCTTTTTTCCCACCTCTTTTCAAGGTATTTATTGAGTAGTTCTAGAACACTATATTACCTACATGATACTCTAAACCAATCATATAATGAAAATTTTTATGAATGGACATGTTAGCTCACTTTTGGTTAAATAGTTAAAAAATAAATAATGACTAACTTAGTATGTTACGGTTTCTCATTATCCAAAACACCATGTAAACAGTGTCACTTACCTACTCTCACTTCCTTATTCCCTTTTTCAAATCACCCAAAATACCCACACCACCGCAAATTGGCCACTGCCAACACTATTACCACTACTATCTTATATGGTGTAGTCTATTTGTACTTACAACTTTTTTTTAATTGAAGAGTTTGTGTCACATTATTTGGTACAATAAAAGCGGCTCAAGCCTATTTAAAGCCCAACAAAAAAAATCGAAAGTATTGTGATCATTATTGTGATCAGTGATAATAATTATGATAATGATTGGTGTCATTGTGTTGAAAGTTAGTGAAAGCATTCTCTATATTTGAACAGTGAAATTTCATTATATAGAGACATTTTTATTTTTATATAACCAATAGATTTTGAATTTTTTTTGTTCAATCTGCTTCATATGCTTCATAATTAATTTTATGATTTTTGGAACGCATCGATTTTTTCTTTTCTTTTCTTTTTTTTTTTTTTGTGTCAATTTTGGGTGTTGTTTATTTGCCTTTTGTATTTAAAATATAACAAAATTAAAAATTAAAAGTGCTATGATTATTGTGATGGTTAGTAATGGTTGTGGGGGCTATATTGTATTCAAGGTTATTGAAAACATTTTTATATTTGAATAGTGACATTTTAAACTCTAACACACTGTATAGAATTTCTTTTTTAATCTAATTGATGAAATTGAAGTTTGAAAACTATTTAATTTGTATATTTAAAATCATTAAAAAATTGACATGAAAAAAAAAAAATTTGTGATAATTGTGGTAGTTAATGATAGTGGTGGTTGAATTTCACTAAGTTAACATTAATATTGTGAAATTTTACTGTATTGACTTTAGTTTTTTTTTTTTTTTTTGAACTAGAGAAAAGGATGTTCTTAGACCGTTTATTTTATTTTATTTTATTTTTTTAATTTCTTAGATAACTTAGACCTTATTGGATATATCTCGATGAGATGATTATAAAAGGAATAAGCTCTTCCCTGTAACTCATCATTCCACTCCTCTCCATACCCTTCTTGTGAATCTTAATCCGAACCCACACAGATGATCTAAATTTTCTATCTAATAGGTCTCACAATAAAAGTTATTCATAAAATAAAATAAAATAAAATAAATGAACTATAACGGACAACTATAACCACATGAACAAATCACATTTTGTTTTAGTAAATGAGAAATGCTTTTCACACATAAGATGTGTTGGTCTTTGGTGAGGCAAAGTTTGTAATTATCCTTTTCACAACAAAATTATTAGGTAAGGCTAGCCAAATGACCATTTAAAATAAGCATAAAATAAATAAATAAATTTATCTCTAATCATTTTTAAGTATGTGCTCTATTATTTCAGGGGAGGGAGAAAATAATTTTGAGCAGTCATTCCTTGCAAGAAACATAAAATGGAATTGTTACATTTTGTTTGCACAGCCCTCATATCAAAATTTTCACCTTTTCATGTGACTTTTATCTGATGTGATATGTTTTTTTTCTAAATATAAAGGGTGTTATATTTATATATATATGATATTTACAAAGTTGTTATATATTACTGAAATAATTCACCTTAACATTTCACCTCCTATGCGACTCCCATGTTATTGCACAGCACTTGTGTTATGTTATGCCTACAATAACCAATGCCTTATGTTCAATTTCTTATGTTCTTTTCATCATCTCTGCCCCCATATAAACCAATGATACAGCCATTTTAGCATGGAATTTACTTCCATTATAAAATCGGGTCAAACATATCATTGATGTTAACAGGCATTAATTGAATGGGAATACCATATCATTGATATCTGACATTATTGTACTTCCATTAATGACACATACATCTCCAAATACATATATACAATAAGCACACAGTAGGGGTGGTGTTATTTAATATTTCTAGGTCATGTGTATATATAGGGAGTCGTTTTGTGTTAACTTACCACATTGAAAGCAAACAAAAGATGGAAAGCAAGAATAGGTGCTCATAAGAGGAGCAATGAGCTTTGTTTCAACATACTTATCCAGACGGGTCAATGGGTGATGAAGAAAGCCTATGGCCTACGTTAGTAACCTTGATTGCACTTTGTAAGGGTTCTTGCCTAAGGTCTACCCGAGTTTCCCAAGCTTACGTCATAATTTGTGATAGCAGGGGCATGTGTTTGTGCTGCCCTTGTCCTATTCTAAATCCCAACTCATTTGTGTTGTTAGTCTTGTTGCTTTTTTACTTAAAAATTTTGTTTTTGAAACTAGAAATACAGCCCCAACAAAACCAAAAGTTTATACAAAGCCATCTAGGATAGAGGATAACAATTTTGGAAGGAATGGAAGCAAACTTTTCTGAATTTTTCAAAAATTTAAAAAATCTTGTACTTGACCATTATGCAATATGTGAAGCCAAATTCAATGGTTGGGATTGGTATCCTAATGCTTAAACTAAATGGATGAAGAATTGAAAATTAATACAATTCTGTGAAGTGAATAAGTTGAGGAATAGGTCTCATTTCTCGGAGTGATTTGAAAAATAGGACCATGAACTACCTTCTTTTTTTTTTTATTAAAATTTCTAAGTGAAGCACGTTTTGCTAAAAAAATCAATTTATTTATTTTTTTTTGATATACCATGAGATCACATTGCATAGGAAAACATCTTCAAAACTGAAATGTCAAAATATAACATGCCATCTGTTTTTTTTTTTTTTTTTTTTGTGTGTGTGCTTGGCGTGCTTCTTGGCGCTGCTTTTTACCTTGTCTCAATTGTCAAACTTGAATAGTTGATGCAAACAAATGCCCACCCCCTTTTTATGTGTTCCACAGCTTCCCAAACAAAGTAACTAATATAACAAAAGAAATAAACAAATATAGAAATAAAGGTATCCAACTCAAAATCAGCAAAACATCTCTCTCATATTTGCATATTAAATTCCCACATACCAAGTGCTTATTTCAAATCCTTGAAACAAACATATCATTGTCTGTTTGGATGTTTTTACTTATTAGCAGAAATTAGTTGAGATTTGCATGAAATCCCACATCGAACAAACACGAGACAGAAGAGGCTAGCATGAGTGTATAGATGAGGAGCAGGTAGCAACATAAAACATACTTACCTGGATGGGGTCAATGGGTGATCAACAAGACCCATGGCCTAGGTTAGTGACCTCCATTGCACTTTGGAGGGGTGCTTGCCTAAGGTCTACCCAAGTGGTGGAGCCTACGTCATAATTTGTGGTAGTGGGGGCCTGTGTTCGCGCGGCCCCTAACCTGAAAATTGCTCCAAATTTTTGTTGTGGTTGATTTCTAGCATAACCGGGGGTTAATCTCTTATGCCCTTTGTAGTCTTGATGGTGAGAAAGTTTTGTATTTCGCCTCCTTCTAAAATAATAAATCTAATTTTATTTCTAAACCTGTAGGCAAATTAAAAAGCCACGGGCATACGTTTTATTCTCATACTCCCAAAGAAGACAATGATATATATTAGAGAGATATATAACCACACACATCATTAGACAAATGAATCACGTGTTTTCAATAATGAGCTTGAATTCCCAATGACGGAATGATATCTCTATCTCTGATGAGATGGGGTTGTTGGGTTTCTTTTCTCATCATCTAAATAAGGTGAATCATTCAAATTTTATGGATCTCCTCGTGAGCCATGCATGGGTCATGTTACTATTGACTCCCAACCTAGGTCTAAACCCAACCCAATTTCCAACAACAAAAATGTTTGAGACCTCTAAATGAGGAGTTCTATAGGTGGGCCTCACCTTATGTTTTGATGTTTTAGTTTGTGATGTTGCATTTTTTTTTTTTTAATGTATTGTCACATTATTAGAGTTGGCATTAGAGTTTTAACTCTAGTGCTCTCTATCATCACTCTTCTAACAAAACCATTTAAAGTGACAAGAATTATTTGCAAATTTTGGCCAGTTTTCAATATCAATGTTAAAATATGTTAATATATGTAATACTTTAGTATAGTGCAGCAAGCAAGTGCTCCATTATTCTTATAGTGCAGCAAGGCTTTAGGTTAATGCTCCATCATGTTTAGTGCTCATGTTTAGTGCTCCATTTTAGTTAGTGCTCCATTAGTTTGATTGCTCCATTCCATTTTCTCTCTCTATAAAAGAGAGCTCATGTAAGATCATTGTATTAATCTATATCAATCAATATTATCAATACATAAATTTCCTACATGGTATCAGAGCTATAGGTTAAGCTCTTAGTGTTCTTCGCCTTACCGGCGGGCGACAACCTTGCCTTGGCCGTCCGTCGGACCTTAACCTATTCAAACACATGGGCCCACAGTTTAAGCCGATTGGTGTATTCATCCACTCTCGTTTGTTGGACCGTGGATTATGGGCTGCTGTAATTGTTAAAGGGTCACGTGGGTGGGCCACAGTTTCTTTTAATTGGATCTGCACATCTGTGCCTGCTATTGTTGGTGTCTTTTTTTCTTCTTTCATTCTGCTCATGGAGTTGGGAACTTGTTCTAGGGTTTTGAACAGCAATCAACTGGAGATAAATTTTAAGGAGGAGGAGGCGCAGATCTAGGTGAAGTTAGTGTCATACATGCTATACAGATTTGCACAACACACTCATTTTATTCATGTCGGGGCTCACACCCGATCACCATTTTACATAAAAAAAAAAAAAAAAAAAACCAAACAATCTCCAACCACAACCTACAACCACCACATCAACCAGCCTTACTTTTTCACCTCTTCAGCTGTTCTCTTCCTCTTGTCTTTGTCTTGGGCGTCCCTTGCCGGTGCGACCTCCGTATTTCCCACGCCGCCGAGCACGTTCACTTCCCGTTGCTCCTCAACCGTCACATATGGCGGTCCTCCAAATCTGAGCATCACGGTGGCCTTCCGCTTCAGTTCCTTATTTTACGCTTTCAAGACACATATCTTCGCCGCATCCGTATACATGCGCTGAGCAGAGCTGCTTAAACTTTTACCGCCGCACCTCATTTGTTCTACTCTGAAGCCGGTGCGACAGGTTGTTGACCGCAGTCATGGTCTCAACACATGACCTTAATGTATAATAATTGGCCTCAATATCAGATTGAGCAGCCATTATCTGCTCAACTGCCACCATCGGATAGTTTAACGGTGCAAAACCAGGGGGGCTTGGTCCAAGGGCGCTTGGTTGAGGTTCAAGGGCCATATTCTGGGTTGTGGCCTCGTTGAGGTCGGGAAAGAGAGTAAGACCACGGGACAACGAGGCTATGTTCTGGGTAGCTGAACGGGAAGAAGAGGCCATATTAATGTTATAGAGTATCTCTCAGAAGTGTTACAGAGTATCTCTCTCAGCAAAAACGACGAGTTTTTTTTCAGAGGTTTTCAGCAAGTGTTTTGTTCTGTCTAAGCCTCAGCCTCCGTCTTCGTTAAATAGCCACAACAGCCACGCGTATCGCGCGCCGCTCGTCGCCAGACGACAAATCGGCGCGCCTTTTGATGGCTCGACTTTTGATGGCTGTCGGGCACACCTTTTGATGGCACGCCTTTTGATAAAATTAGGCACGCCTTTTATATGGGTCCGACAAGACTCTGTAAACTGTCCCGACTTTGATTCCGGTTAGCTTCTATATGGGTCCGACAAGACTCTGTAAACTGTCCCGACTTTGATTCCGGTTAGCTCTTATATGGGTCCGACAAGACTCAGAAAGCCCCGACATTGATTCGGTTAGCTCCTATATGGGTCCGACAAGACTCAGATGCTCCGACATTGATTTGTTCTCTTCTACAACGGTCCGACATGACCCAAGAACTGCTTACAAAGGTCCGACATGACCCAAGAACTGCTTTTCTAACGGTCCGACATGACCCAAGAACTGCTTTTCTAACGGTCCGACATGACCTCAGAATCGCTTACATCGGTGCGATATGACCCCATAAACTATCTTCTACAACGGTCCGACATGACCCCATAAACTGTCTTCTACATCGGTTTGCCTTAAACCATACGGTCTTCTACAACGGTCTGACACGACCATACAGTGTCTCCTATCCACTTTTATTTTATTTGTCAGTTTATTTTTCGTGTTTTGTTACTCTCTTCAAACTCAAGTTGGTTAGTGCCTATCCTCCTTGAGTTTGAAGGGGGCTGTTAAAATATGTTAATATATGTAATACTTTAGTATAGTGCAGCAAGCAAGTGCTCCATTATTCTTATAGTGCAGCAAGGCTTTAGGTTAATGCTCCATCATGTTTAGTGCTCATGTTTAGTGCTCCATTTTAGTTAGTGCTCCATTAGTTTGATTGCTCCATTCCATTTTCTCTCTCTATAAAAGAGAGCTCATGTAAGATCATTGTATCAATCTATATCAATCAATATTATCAATACATAAATTTCCTACAATCAAAAGGCCTTATTTCATCAAAGTAGTTCCACCTTTTCTTGTTTTATCAGTTCTATTGTTATGAACCACTATTTTCATTAACAACTCTACTGGGCAGTAGTATGAATAAAAGAGAGAGTTGTTTTGTTATCTAATAATTTTATTTGAATGCCTAAACTTAGGGGTGTTTTGAAAAGTTGATAAAAGGCTAGATTGTTGGCTTTTTTGTGGCTTTTTTGGGAGAAGTTGGTAAAAAGCCAAAAAGCTGACTTTTTACCAACTTCCCAAATTGCCCCTTAGTCATCTATCCAGCATTTGGACCGAAGATTGGAGAGAGGTAACTAGGGCTCAGGATCCTCAGTTGAAAATTCCTATGTTACTCTCTATTTCAACTATGAGAACCCGTATTTAATTATTTTCAAGATATGAATAATAAATTAATTTTATCTAAAACCTATTTGATAAATGTATTAATGTATAAATTAATTAGAAACTATCCCAATTTAGTCACTAACAAAAATATTCTTAAGAATAATAATTTTGTGGGTATTCAATTATTTTCGTTTTGTAACTATTTTTGTAACTCAATAATTACCCTTATCTTTGGTTTGGTTGGGGAATTTAGAAAGAGAAATAGAAAAGATGTGTGAAATTAGTGAAATTTAGATATATTTTATTCACATTTCACCTACCTTTTTCATTTCTCTTTCCAAATCTCTCCTTAAATCCTCCAACCAAACACAGCATAACTAAATATCTTAGTTGAAAACTTCATCTAATTGATTTTTAAGGAACTAAAACACATACACATTTATAAAAATTTATTATTACAAAAATAATAATAATTGCATTAGGTGCCTTTGCTTGGCAAGCCTATAGGATAGGTTATGCTCTTGATTTTTGAGAGACTTGACATCAATCACAATTATGAGAAGAGCAAAGGGTTAGATATGTTTTATGAGTCTATTTATGCAGATTCTAATTCTTAACTAATCAGAGAGAGTGAAAGCTAAGATTTAAAAGAAAAAAATTCTGAGCTTTGGGGAAAAAAAAATTCTTTTGATAGCAAAGTTAAGAGTTGGGAGAGAAGAAGATGAGAAGGAGAAAGGTTAGAATCTTCCTACTATTTCACCACCCCATTTTGACTTCATTGCTAAGTAAGAAAACCCTCAAAACCTTCTCATTCTTTTTCTTCAATTTCAGAATATATTCAAATACTAATAAGCCTTAAAAAAAATCTTGATAGATCTTTGTCTGTAATTACATGTGAATTTGTGAAATATATATTAGATGTTTGAAAATTATTATATATTGGTAAATTTAAAATCATGATATAATCTTGAATTTAGGCTTGCTTGTGTAATTTGTGATATTTAATAGATGATTTAAGATTTTATTTGATTTGATCATATGATTCTTAAATCTGCGAAAAGTTTGTACGAATATATAGACAATTTTATACTCAAAATTTCAATATGGTTTCTTCTACAAAGTTGGTAAGAATGATGTCTAGATCATCCAATTATTCTATTTTTGTACGAATTTAAATGGAATTTTAATTCAATATGGATTTTTAGACAGATTATGCTTCATGTTTGAAAAATCACTAAAAATTATATATTAGACCAAATCTAGTATTTTCTGAGTTAAAAATTAAATTTGAGAAGTATAGTTTCATTCTCAATTTTTATATTATGGATTTGATTTTTAAATTTTCGTGTGGAATTATTTTAAGAAAATGTGACGAATCTGTGTTATATAACTTTTTGTAATTTTATAGAATTATTTATAATTCATTTTCAGGAAATTATTTTTGAAAAATGACATAATATGTTTGCTGAACATTCCTGAAAATTATATGAATTTTAGAATTGTCTAAATAATTTATTTGTAATTTTAACTACGAAATTTAAGTTCTGAAAATTTTGGGCAGAATATTAAAATAATCAAGATTACCATTTCAATTGTTTATTAGAATTAAAAATAAGTTTTGTTCTAATTTACTTAATTGAATCTTGTAAATTAGTAATGCATGTGTAATGTTGTGATTTATTTTTGTATTTAAAATTATTATTTCACTTGATGGCTTGATTTACCTATTTATAATAATATGTACATTGATTGATTATAGTAGAACATAATTGTAAATATTTTTTCTTGAAAATTGTAGTAAAATGGTATAACATTGATGAGGACCTAAATTTGTAATTATTAGTAATTATTATGAAAATTAACTAAAATGATCAACGGGGTGTACGAAATTAAAGGTTGATAGTTAATATCGGTTGTTCAGGATGAGTCCTGATTTTATGTAATTCTTGTCCAAAACCCTAAGATGGCACGAGACATATTTGAACCTGAAAGGGTAATTTATATGAAAGTTGGGCCGAACTGAGTAATGGGCCGTTATGGGCCACAGTACGAAAGGCCATGAAGTTTCTCCAGTCCAAGAAAGGCCATGAAGTTACTCTGGTCCAAGAGAGGCTTGAAGTTACTCCGGTCCTAAAGAGCTCGGTCACCGTAATCTGAACAAGTAGCTTGGTCGTACCATATCAAGCCGAAGTATTGAGATAGCCGTGTGATTAGATCAGTCATTGCGATTTGACTGATGGCAGTTAGTCCGGTCCGTACCTAAAGTGTGTTCATCCTAGCAAAGTTGAAGCATTCTTGTTCGAAATACACGAAGGCGTGTGCGGAAGCCACCAAGGGGGAAGGTCATTAGCATACAGGGCAATCTCGCAAGGATATTGGTGGCCTTACATGCAAGCAGACTCAGAGAAATATGTGAAGAAGTGCGAGAAATGTCAGAAGTTCACACACCAAATACATCAACCTGCCAGAGAACTTCTACCCTTAACCAGCCCATGGCCCTTCGCAATATGGGGCTTGGACATAGTAGGACCACTTCCAACAAAGACCAGCAACAGGAAGTTCTTTCTTGCAGCAACCGACTACTTCACAAAATGGGTGAAGGCAGAAGCCTTAGCATCAATTAAGGAAAAAGACGTGAAGAAGTTCGTCTGGCAAAACATCATCACTCGGTTTGGCATACCAAAAGTCCTAATATCAGACAATGGCACTCAGTTCGACGGCAGAATCTTTAGAGGCTTTTGTGAAAAGTACAAGATAGAGTTCTACAATTCTACACCAGCATACCCCCAAGCAAATGGTCAGGCAGAAGCATCAAACAAGGTCGTCTTGGATGGATTGAAAAAAAGGCTAGAGAAAGCAAAAGGCAAGTGGGCAGATGAGCTCCCTCATGTTTTATGGGCTTACCGTACCACGCCTCAACAGTCAACAGGAGAAACTCCATTCTCCTTAGCCTATGGTATGGAAGCAGTAATCCCACTAGAAGTTGGCCTCTCCACTACTCAAAGTGAAAATTTCGATCCAGACTTAAATGGCGAAGCCGTAACATTGGAGCTCGACCTTGCGGAAGAAAGAAGAGAAAGAGCACTGGTTCACATTGCCACATACCAACAAGAGTTATCTAGGAAATACAACGAAACAGTACATCCAAGGCAATTTAAGATCGGCGATTGGGTGCTGGGCAAAGTGATGGGAAACATCATGGTACCAGGAGATGGCAAGTTAGGGCCCAATTGGGAAGGACCTTACAAAGTGGTTGGATTAGCAGGAAAAGGGGCATACCACTTGGAAGATGAGGACGGCAAAGCCATTCCCAGGCCGTGGAACACTGCCAATCTCAAATTATTTTATTTTTAACTTTTTTCAAGCATATGTAATTTTCCTTTTCCTTTTCTCAATAAAACAAGTAGATTCTTTTCAGTATAAGTTATTTTCTGTAAAAGATAGTTTTAGGAAGTTAGGAACATTGTAAACATAGTTGGCCGGAAAAACCAACTTAGAGGTTGGCTGGATTAACCCAACACCCCTCCTGAGCCCAGGATAAGGATCCAGGCTGCAGGACGTTTGGTCGGAATAACCAAACACTTTACTCTAGGTTGGCTGGATTAAACCAACACCCCTCCTAAGCCCAGGATAAGGATCTAGGCTCCAGAACGTTTGGTCGGAATAACCAAACACTTTATTCTAGGTTGGCTGGAAAAAACCAACTTAGAGGTTGGCTGGATTAAACCAACACCTCTCCTAAGCCCAGGATAAGGATCTAGGCTGCAGGACGTTTGGTCGGAATAACCAAACATTTTTCTAAATTGGCAGGAATAACCAATTTAGAGGTTGACTGGATTAAACCAACTCTTAGTACTCTTCAAATTAAAGTAAGGATATCGCTAAAGCATGGTTATCGGATTAAACCAACACTTGGTACTCTTTAGCGAAATAAGGATATCGGCTAAAACAAAGGTTGGTCGGACTAAACCAACTCTTAGTACTCTTCACCAAAATAAGGATATCGCTAAAGAATGGTTGGTGGATTAAACCAACACTTGGTACTCTTTAGCTGAAATAAGGATATCGGCTAAAAGAGTGGTTGGCTGGATTAAACCAACTCTTAGTACTCTTCAGCCGAGGTAGATATCTCGGCTAAAGAGTGGTTGGCAGGTATTCTTATAAAGTATCTCAAGAAGTGAATGATGTACCTCATCCAAGACTTCAGTTAGAAAGTAAAGTACAAGCATGGAGATTAACCGAAATAAGAGTTAGAACAAGAAAACAGACTTCATTGAAAATTCAAAGCAAGTACAAAAGGGTGGGGCCTCAGCCCGGTTACAATCTGTTTTCCAAAAAAAAAAAGACGAAAATACAAAGTCGTTGAGCAGATCATCTAGATCAACATCAATATCAACCCGGTTTTGGTGACGGAGCATGCTCTCGTTTGGGTGCTCGATCTCAAGACTCGTTGGTCGTCTTCCACCATTAGCTCAACCGAATCGACCGATCGACAGGTCATTGACAACCGGTATCTTTGGGCGATCTCTTCTTCATCATCATCTGAGTCCTCAAGAAATTATTGCTGAAGGGCAACAAAATATTCCGTCATAGAGCTCGGAATGAAGTATGCAGGAGCATTGAAGACCTCGGTCTCTGGCCCGTGACCGAGCTGCACTACAACCGCCCTCCAACCGCATTTGAAGAAGAGATCCTTGGCAGCTTCACATTGTTTAATGTAAGTCGTCTCCCCCTCCTTGTAACCCCGGAGCTCGGCGTCATCAGCACTCTTCTTCAGCTTCTCTATCTCGGCGTTTTTCTTTCCCTCAAGTTTAGCCAGTTCGCGCAAATATTTGTCTTTTATCACGGCTGCAGCTTTTTGTTTTTCTGCTTCAGCCGAGCTAACAAGTTCGGTCAGACGACCGTTCTCGAATTTTAGCTCGGCTATTTGCTTCTTGGCTTGTTCTAGCTTGGCCGTCTTTTCAGTCACTTCAACCATGGCTTGCCTTGTAGTCTTGCGAAGTTCCAGCACACGCTTATGAGCGATGTGGCTCTTCTACATGGCCTGCAAAAGAAGGGGAAGACTTGTAATCAAACCGAAATGAAAGTTCTGCAAATTAGAAAGATTAACAGAAAAAGCTACTTACAAGCACCATGGATTTCGTGGCCGAGCGGATGGCTTTTAGTTCGGTCAGATGTTTGTGGTGCTCCATGTCTGCTGGAAGACAAACACTCTTGGCAAGGTTAAATGCCATTAAGTGATCTTTTTCAGCGACCACTGAGTCAGTGTCCTGAATAGCTCGGTTTTGAAAAGTAATTTTGGGTGCCCACTTGGAGGAGCTAGCTTGGTCAGAGCGCTTCGGTTGCAGGCTCGGTGGAGGGCTTGGTGGAAGAATGATTTCGTCTTCATCAACAAGGCGTTGCTCGGTTGGGGTAGTCCGGGCATGCTTGTTAGGGCGAGATGAAGAGGGTTGTTGAGAGGGAAGAGCTACCACGGCCTCAGTTGATTGACCACTTTGTGGTACCTCAGCTTGGTGTGTTTCGGTTATAAGGGCCCTTACTCTGTTCCTCTTCGCCATTTCCTCTTCAGCATTAGTACTAACCAGGTTGATTTGAGGCAAGTTTGGATCCGGCTCGGTGGAGGCTTCTAGCAAAAAATCAGTTACCTTCGCTTTTCGCCGACTGCTATATCGGTACGTCGGTTCAAAATTCAGTAGCTTGGCCCAACTTCTTCGTGATATCGCAAAGGCGTAAGTGTGTCCAAGTTAGTAATCAGATAGTGACTTGAGATGGGCTAAATCTGCATAAAGAAGACAAAAGTTAGATCGGTTCAGGAATTGGAAACCGAAATAAAGAGAAGCATGCAACAAAGCCGAAGTAATTATACCGGGGGTTCCTTTCTTCCAGTTTATACTGCGGCCTGGGATCTAGGCTTGGTGGTCTTCAAAATTCCCAGATACCCAGAAAAAATCATCGTCGTTCAAGTCTTTATCCGGTGTGTCCTTTATTATTTTCTCTCGGCAGCGGTGTATTCTTAAGTAATAGACCCAGCCATCTTCTTTTGATCCTATGGAGTATTGATGGAAGAGTTCGGCTAAGCCGAGGTTAATGCCAGCTCGGCGGTTTAGCTCGGCTATGCCATTTATTATGCGATATGAATTTGTGGAAAGCTGGGTGAGACATATCCTAGTTTGCCTAAGGAATTCACAAAGTAAAGGCTGTACAGAAAATCTTAGTCTGGTTTCTATAATGGACAAAAGAGTAAAGGGAACAAATCCGGGGTTTCCCCAGGGTGTGGTATCTAGATCGGCTAAAGTAAGGTGAACGTCGTCAGGAATGTTATAATCCTTTCGGAATTCAGCCATTCCACCAGGTGTGTTTACTTAAAACCTATACTTTCCCATTTATGGATTAAGTTATGAATAAATTAAACTTGTCTTAGCTCGGTCGGAGAAAGGTGCTGAGTAGCTCGGTTGAGCGCTCAAAGGAGTGCTTGGGCAACCTAAAGTCTACAAAGTGGAAAACAAAAGTGTTAAGCACAGATCGTGGGACCGTGCTAAGAGAAATAAAGGCAAGATAAATGTAGTCCTAGCTCGGTTTAAGCAAGAGGTTCGATAGCTCGGTTTGTGCAAAGGGTTTTGTTAAGGGAATGTTATCTCGGTTTGTGCAAGGGTTTTTGTCAGCCCGGTTGAGCCTTTAAGGGCAGCGCTCTTAGTTCGGTTTGAACTACGAAGGCTGGTTAGGCCCCAAGTTATAGCTCGGCCGTGATTAAGACTATCAAGCACACTATTACGCAAATTTTAGCACGCTTTGTTAGCTCGCTAAGGTAAATCAAAAGATGGTTTGACTTGTTAAAACTACTGATATAGCATGAAGTGTTAGTTCGGTTGAATGGTCTGCCTAGATTGACATCCACTACAAACAACTTCCTAGTTCGGTTATATTATGATTTTGGATCAAAACTAGTGTTTCTCATATTATTTCTTGAATCAGAGTGGTTCTATTACTAAGTTTTTGCAAAAAACGCAAGGCAAGGCAAAAAATCGAAGTAAAATGTGTTTTGCAAAAACACATAAAACAAATACTATGGATTAAACAAGTGCGAGAACAGGAAAAATAGAACAGATTTCTGAAGCTTACCAGGTTGAATAGAAGGAAATGGAAGTCGTAGCAATGAAGGACACAGCAAGCACGAAGTTGAGGAAAAATGGAGGCTCGAAGAGAGAGAGGAAAAAAGGTGAACAGTAGAGTGACTGATTCAGAGCATTAGGGTTTGTTTTTGTGTAGAGGGAAGGACAAAAAAGGGCGAGACTATTCAAAATTCACAAGATACGAAGACGGCGTGACAGCTACGCCTGGCTAATCAGAATCTGCCACGTGTACACGGAATGGGAAGCGGTTCAGTTGCAACAACTGAAGAGACGTTTTGACCAGACAGGGACAGCCCGGGTGGAAATTTAGCTCGGCTGGAAAGGCTAAAAGGGTTTTTAGCTCAGCTGGAAAGGCTGAAAAGTTTTAGCTCGACTGGAAAGGCTAAGAGTTTAACTCGGACATCAGGCTAAAATTGTTATCTCGACTGATAAATAGGTAATCCCTATCATGCTACGCAGATGGAATTAAGGGACAATTGAGAGGGTAATTTATATGAAAGTTGGGCCGAACTGGGTAATGGGCCGTTATGGGCCATAGTACGAAAGGCCATGAAGTTACTCCGGTCCAAGAAAGGCCATAAAGTTACTCCGGTCCAAGAGAGGCTTGAAGTTACTCCGGTTCTAAAGAGCTCGATCACCGTAATCTGAACAAGTAGCTCGGTCGTACCATATCAAGCCGAAGTATTGAGATAGCCGTGTGATTAGATCGGTCATTGCAATTTGACTGATGGCAGTTAGTCCGGTCCAAGCTTGTTAGGGTTAGTTCGGTTTCAGTAGGAGAAACCGAGACACAAACTGTAAAAGGAAGATTCGAGCTAAGCATAGTTCAGTGGTTTCTACCTGTCTAGTATGGCAGTGTTATTTCGGTCGAATGGTAATCTGACCATGGTAAAACCATCTCACTTGGTTTAAGCAGTGAGGGGGGTGTTGATGGATAAACATTATCTGTCAGGAATGTAATTCCTAGGAGGACTCTACCTGGAGGAGTAAGAGTCCTATTAGGATTGTGTCACACGGAACCCATAAAAGCTCACCTCATCACCTATGGAGAGGTAACACAACTTTGATTCCCGAATACACAGAGTTTTTTGTCTATTTGTCTATTTTTCTGACTTAGGCATCGGAGAGGTATTCGGCACACACCCGCCGGCTAGCTCACATTTGTGTTTTCAGGGAGTAAAGCAACGTCGTACGGAGGAGCGCAATCTTGATCAACAGGATTATACGAGAAGGTTTATTTCTTTCCCGTACAGAATCCTTATCAGTATTCGGTTTTAGAATAAGGGTGGATATGTGGGTGGCACATAGGGAGGATACGTACCCCTGATAAATTGTTCTCTTGGGGAAAATCACGAAAACCACTACTTGGGTATGTAACTCTAGGCATGACCATCCTTGGTAGTCACAGTTTGTAACACTTAATTATTTAACCAAGGGGAGTTTTAAATTAACCATGGGCCATAGCTTAGTAGTTAGTAAGTTAATATCTTTGGTGAGATTTTGAGTGTCACCTAATTTATTAAAATTGTTGAAATTATTTTAATATTTGTAAGTTATATGTTTGCAATTATATTGTTATATCATGCTTATAATCTCGTTATTTTTCTCGTAAAAAGAAAAGTAGGTTTGTTGTGTTTTCTTCTCGCGTCGAAAAACTCACATATATTTTTGTTACCCTTGCATTTTATGCCAAATTTAGACCAAAAAAAAAAGGAATGGAAGTTGAAAATGGGGTTGATGGTAACGTAGAACTTTTGCTGACTTGAAACCATGACTAGAGCCAAATAAATTTTATAATCTTATATATTAACAATTAAGGACTTTGTGATTTCATTTAATGTTGTATTTGGACATTTTAAGTTTATTTATTTATTTATTTATTTAGTGTTGTTTGAACCTTTGGTCATGTATGAGAGTTACAATTTCTAAATAAAATGTTAAGTTTTTAATTTAATAAGTTATTTTATTTATTTAATTTCTCTTGATATTTCAAAATTTTGAGACATTACATCAACATAGCATTTAATTATACCTTAAGCATTATGTCTGAATATTCTTATATGATCTATTGATTATGACTTATATATAATTTGAGACGAGGAGAGAAAATATCCATGACCAAAAATTGGTATTTAAATTGGCTCTTTGTGCTTAGGCTTGACAATCATTACTTCATTGGTATACATTGGGATTGAAAAAGGATCTCACTATGTATGTCGCACTACACGACAAGTTTTGAGGGAGTTTTTCAAGAAAAAAAAAAAAAAAAAAACTTCTTATTTGATCATCAATAGCCTCCCAGGGAAAGCCTACTAACTGTCATGCAAGACATTATTCTATTTGGGGTTTCTATCTTTTGCTATTTTAATTATCAATGGACAAAATATAATGAAAACAACATTATTAATAAAGTAAATTTTTTCACAACAGTAGGCTCCGTTCACTTATCATACTTGTCAAGAGTTTTGATGGGAAAGTATTTTCACGAAAAAGATATACATCACAGTAAAGGATAAGAAAACTTAATTTCTTATATGTATTTGTTCATTGGTAGATGAATTTGCCAAAAAGATATAGTAAAATTTAGTAGTTCAATTTTTCAGTGGATGTGTGTGAAAACATATATTTTGTGGTTGAAAGTAACGTATGTTGAGATTCCCGTGACAAAATCCTCAATTTTTTGTGAGATATATACATTTTGAATAAAAACTTGTTTTAGTAAGAAAATTAAAAATGTGAGTTTCATAAGTTTCTCACTAATGCAACAGTTATATGATTTTTTTATTTCTTTTATTTTCTTATACTTTTCCAAACAACCGAACAGAGTCGTAGTCATCCAAAGGAGCCATGTTGTTGGAAGGCCTATTTTGCTTCAACTATTGCTCCCAACCACAGGCATAGTTAGTAGAGGGAATTTTGCAAATTTGCAAATAAAACTATCTACTAGATGGAATTTGAATCTGTTTGATGATTAATCATCCCAAAAACTGTAAAACCAACATTTCATTGCATGTTGTTTAGAAGTTTGCAAGGCACAACCTCCATGTCAAGACGTTGCTGTCATTCCAACATTGAACAAACATGAAGCAGGAGAGGCAATTGTGAGGCAATAGATAAGGATCACTAAAACATATTTACCTGGATGGGGTCAAATGGGTGATCAATGAGGCCCATGGCCTAGGTTAGTGACCTCCATTGCACTTAGGAGGGGCGCTTGCCTAAGGTCTATCCAAGTGGCAGAGCCTACGTTATCATTTAGGCGTGGGGGGCTCAGGCGTGCCCCCGTCCAAACTTAGTTCTATATTTATGAGTTGTGCTATTTGCATGAATGTTGAATATTCTTACATGTCAATCTCCCGAAGAGGGGAAAAAAGGGCAACAAATCTAAGAAAGTTGAAAACTCTTCGGTTGAGCTATGTGAGCATGAGTTATTTCATAATCGACCAAATTATTTATTGTTTCTCACTTTGTTCTAATTATCACAATTTAAAATTTTCAATTCCATCCCTTATTAAGTTTTCCCATTTTGGTCATTAAACATATTAAGTTTTCCCATTTTGGTCCATCAAAAAAAACCCAACATAATCTCAAAACCATCCCCACCCCTAAATCCAACTAATCTTGAAAATCAACTTCATATAGGTGCACGAAAATGAAAACAGGTATGCATCATTCAAGTAAAGAGGCTGCAAGTTGAAGTGTTGAGGCTAGTGGAAGAGATCAGGTAGTAGGTTAGGAGGGGCGAGGTGGTCAGTTGTGGATTGGGGTGATAAGGTGCATAGAGGAGGGAAGAGAATAGGAAAGTAAAGGAAAGTGAAAGTTCTTATGGCACCATTTTTAGAATTTGGACTAAAAATGGAGAGAATTTGACAATTTAGATATCTAAGTAAAAGAATCTTTTTTCAAGGACCAAAGTGAGAAAAGAATCATATTCTATGGGGGAGAAAGTGTAATTTGCCCTATGTATATTTCCATTTTTCTTTCCCTTAATAATAAATTCATGATCCAATCCAAACATAAACATAGCTCCTCTTAGGAGCTTTTGGCAATTTTGTGCAAAATATCAGTTCTCTTAATGCGAAGGCACAATTAGGGAGCAAGTAGTGCTAAATTCAGAAAATGAAGGGAATGCCTCTCTATCTTTGATTGCACTACCAGTTGTCAAGCTGAATTTCCTTTTATCAAAATAGCATTGACCATTTCAATATACTTTATGCCCAAGCAAATAATAATATACTAGCGATTCAACTTTCATTTCTTACTAACTAAATATATCAGGGAAAAAAAGTTATTCTGAGCATATTCTAAGCATCAAACTTTTGTTTTATTTCAAATTATAGAGGTGAGACCAAAATCCAACCAACATACCCTCTTGCAGACACAAACATCAACTAAACTAGTAATATTCACAATTTAAAAAGCATAAAGAACCAAAGCAAAAGCACCCAGATCAAAACTGCATTGCAACCTTACAAACTTGACATATTATCACCTTTCTGAAGCTAAGAAAAATCTCGTATGCCAAAGTCATATTCTCTGCCTCACGCTTCAAGGAGTCAAACAGCACAGATGACAGATAACGCTCTCCAAAGCTGGGGAACACCACCTGTCAAAAACAAACAATAGAATATTTGTAGGTGGTTAAAATTCTGAGATTTGTCCAATGTTGTGTTCAGCCAAATTGCTATGCAATATCTTCTAGTACATTAAAATTTGCCCAATTGAGAACAAAATATACAGAAATGACAGAACAAAACAGCAAAGCTGAACTTGTATGCAGAAAATCAAACTTACAACAATAAGTTTTCCAGCATTTTTTGGCCTCTTAGCTATCTTAATTACAAAGAATTAAAGAAGACCAGATGATATTCCTACCTACAATACATGTTACCATAAGCACCATCAAACTTGTGAACTAAAAATATAAAATAAAAAAAAAAACCTAAGACATGAACTTAAGAGTTCAGTAATTTTTAGAGAGGAAAGCAATATAAAAATGCCTGTAAGACCCATAGTTGAATAATATGAAAAATTATGTTCTTACTAGCACACCTTCTTTCAATGCAAGAAGCTTGGCAGTTTCAATAGCTTCCTCACTTGATATCTGCAAAGTTCAAACATAAATAACTCAGCAATAATTATCAGAGATTGGCCTTTCTCATACAAGTGAAAGCAGCAATATGAAAAGCAGCAATAAATGATGGAAGAGTAATAACAATTACATAAGCTTTCTCATACAAGTAAACATGCTCCATTAAAAAACGTGTTATTATCACTATTGCACTGGAAAAATAACTACTTTAGCAAATCATAGCACATGTGAAAAGGTAGACCTTTTTTTTTTTTTTTTTAAATCTGTTCTAATGTACAATGTAAACTGTTTTATTTGATAACAGGTCTTGGACTTCTCACTCACCCTAGTCAACAGTCACAAGAAATCCTGACATACACGGGATAAGTTATGCATTCACCTTTGTTCCATGCACTTTGACTGAACAAACCAGGAGTATTTCGCTTAGCCAATTTCAAGAATCTTTTTTTTCGATGAATAAACCTATTTCAAGAATCCTACAACTTGTTTTAGGCTATTTATTCCCTATGCCAGCTGAACTTTAACAGGGTTTGTAAGTTTTCTGAATGAAACTATATACTAGACTGAATCAATAAAACAAAGAATACATCACTTATATCGAACTCTAATTCCTAAGCCTAAAAGAATGCATCACTTATATAGAATTCATATAGAACTCTAATGCCTATGCCTAAAAAGAGAAAGGAGAAACCGAATATAGGCAATATTCTCACACCCTCACTCAAACTCAAGGTGTGTTAATAGAAAACATTCAGAGTTTGTCAAGAAGAAACAAAAACCGAGCAGTGGTGTGAGTCTTGGTGAAAAAGTCAGCAAGTTGCAGAGTCGAAGAGACAAAAGGAAGTAAGATAGAGCTAGACTGTAGATGCTGACGGACGAAGTGACAATTAATCTCAATGTGCTTTGTCCGTTCATGGAAGACAATGTTATGAGCAATAAGAATAGCACTGCGGTTGTCACAATAGAGAGAGGTCAGAGAAGACTGAGGGACGCCCCAATCAGATAAAAGAGTACGAAGCCAGACAATTTCAACAGCAGAATGAGTCATAGCACGATACTCAACTTCGGCAAGAGAGAACGGCAACAACAGTTTGTTTCTTGCTTTTCCAAGAAATCAGGGAATTGCCAAGAAATATACTGAAACGAGAAATGGATTTACGATCATTAACATCACCAACCCAATCAACATCAGCATAGGCCACCAAGTCTAAGGAAGAAGTAGAAGATAATAGCAAGCCCTGAAAAATAGTACTGCGAATATAGCGAAGAATCCGAATCAAAGTAGCCTAATGTGTAAAATGAGGAGTAGAAACAAACTGACTAATCACATGGACAACATAAGCAAGATCAGGGCAAGTAATTGTCAGATAAACTAAGCAACCCACAAGCTCGCGATATAACGTAGGATCGTCCAGTGAAATACCATCAGTAGTGTTGACCTTCACATTAAGCTCAATGGGGGTTTCAGAAAGCTTAGTGTCAGTAAGACCGGCACGATGGATAACTTCGTTAGCATACTTGGCCTGGGATAGAAAGTAGCCCTTGGGAGAAGAAGCCACCTCAATACCAAGAAAATATCGCAATAGTCCCATATTCTTCATTTCAAAAGTGCGGAAGAGATGCTGCTTGCTGCTTGGCCTCAGAGACAGCAGAAGAGTTAGAGTCAGTGATGATCATATGATCTACATATAATAATAAGGCAACAAAACCAGCAGAGGTGTGGAAGAAAAACAATGCAGAGTCATGGGCACAAAGATGAAACCCAAGCTCAGTAATAGCTGTCTAAAAGCGATCATACCAAGCACGAGGAGATTGCTTCAAACCATACAGAGCACGCTAAAGACGACAAACCTGACCTGAGGAATGGTGAAAGCTAGGGGGAGGACGCATGTAAACCACCTCAGTGAGATGGCCATTAAGAAAAACATTCGTAACATTCATCTGATAAAGAGGCCAATGACGAATAGCAGCAATAGAGATCAAAGTACGGACAATAGTAATCTTGGCAACAGGAGCAAAAGTCTCCTCATAATCAATACCATATTCTTGTGAGAAACCTTTGGCAACCAGGCGAGCTTTATAGCACTGAAAAGAACCATCAGAATGAGTCTTGACTTTATAGACCCATTTGCAACCAATCAGATTCTTGCCAACAAGCAGAGGAACCAACTCTCAAGTACTAGTCTTTTATAATGTAGATAACTCATCCTCCATAGCTTGACTCCAATTAAGATCCTGATAGGCCTCCTTGTAAGATTGAGGTTCTAAAAAAGAATGAATAGCAGACAAAAACATACAATATGAAGGAGAAAAACAAGTTTTAGAAAAACCAAGTTTGACTACCTGTTTACGGACTTGAAGGGGATACTTACGATTAGCCAAATCAGGGTCGTCAGAAGCAGGAGAATTAGCAGCAGGGGCAGAGACAACTGGTGGAGAGAGAGCCTTGCGACAAGAATAGACTAACAACAGAAGAGGAGAATTAAGTAGGCGGGGAAGGAGGTGAAGAGGATGGAATAGACTTATGAGGTACAATGGAGAGAGACTCAGCAGAAGGTGTAGTAGGAAGAGAAGAAGGAGCAAGTTCATGGGGAACAATAGAGATGTACTCATCAAGAGGGACCTCAGAAGGAAATGGATCAATGTGAACCAAATCTTCT
Source organism: Camellia lanceoleosa (assembly GCA_025200525.1). Taxonomy (NCBI): domain Eukaryota; kingdom Viridiplantae; phylum Streptophyta; class Magnoliopsida; order Ericales; family Theaceae; genus Camellia; species Camellia lanceoleosa. Next base: position 122,953,791 of record CM045760.1, read on the forward strand.
TTAGAAACCGGGGCAATGAGAGGAGGAAGCTAAAAGTAAGCTAGACGCTCCAAGAAGGCAACATGGTGAGAGACATAAAGGCGGCGGGAAACAGGATCGTAATAAATATAACCTTTACGAGTAAGATCAGATCCCAAAAAGACACACCAGGCACTAAGTTTTGTCCTATCTTTCCTGAAGGAGGACAAAACATGCAAACCCAAAAACACAAAGAAGAGAGTAATTAGGGAGTTAGGAAAATAGAGCCTCATAAGGAAAACGACCAGAGAGTAGGGAGTAGGCATAAGGTTGAGAAGAAAAGCAACAGAAGAAAGGCTTCCCCCAAAAAGGAGCCTAACAGAGGCAAAAAGAGAGATCTAGCTGTCTCAAGGAGATGACGGTGTTTACACTCAACACGACTATTTTGGGCGGTGTGTCAAGACAGAAGTTTGGTGAATGGTCCTAAATTATCTAGATACTCAAATAACTCGCTTTTAAAATACTCCCCACCTAAGTCGACCATAACAATTTAATGGTAGAGCCAATTTGTGTAGTGATCATAGACTAAAAGTTACAATATATTTGGTAGAAATCAAATTTATGAGTCATAAGATAAACCTAAGTATATGGGGTGCGATCACCAACAAAAAACACATAGTATGCGTAACCCCCATTAGTAAGAACTGGAGAAGGTCCCTGATATCAAGATGTACAAGAGAAAATAGAGAAATAGAAATAGACGTACTTTTATTAAATGGTAAAGCTGACGTTTTGGTAAGTTTACACCTCCGACATTCATCAACTTGACTAGGAGAAACTTTACCCAACAATCCTGACTGAGCTAAAGACCGTAAGCAGTCAACAGACAAATGACCGAGGCAAGAATGCCATAAGTAAAATTGACTCAACTGAGAATCTAACTAAAACGAAGAAAGTGCAATTAGAGAGGCGGATGAAGGGAGATGCAAGCTCCACCACATAGAGATCTCCAACTCTATGGCCAGTCCTAATCTGCTTCTTGGACACCCGATCCTGCACACAACAGACAGAAAAGGAAAAGATAACATCAAAACCAGAAGCATCAAATTGACTGATAGATAATAAACTGACAGATAGTTGAGAGACATAAAGAATAAAGGGAATAGTAACAGCAAACATGGCAGAGGGTAAGACAAACCCAATAGACAGAACAGACATACCAAACCCATTAGCAATATTAATAGTAATAGGAATGGATGGGGGAATACAGTTTTGAAGTAAGGAAATGTGAGAAGTTATATGATGAGAGGCACCGGAATAAAAAAGCTAGACAAAAGAAGGGATACCTGAAGAGAATCCAAGCAAACCTAAATGAAGAGAGGTAAGAACGGAGGCAGATGGGGATGGCTGAGAGGTGGACAGGATATATTGAAGTTGTGCAATCTGAACACTCAAGGAAGCCAAGTCAGGATCGAGAGCTAGAGCATATGTAGTATAAGCGGTAGGAGGTTGGAAAGTACCAGGAGTAGGACCGCGGAACTGTCTGAGAAGACGGAGCAGGTTGACGTCCCTTCTTGGGATAGTTGTTCTTCCAATGACCCCTCTAATGGCAGAAAGCACACTTATTTGAACCTAATGGTCCTTTCTTGGGTTTCGCAGTAGCCTGAAGCTAATGAGGAGATGGAGTCGATAATAAAGGAGGCTTAGCAGGAGCCAAGAAGACAAAGAGAGGCAGAGTCTAATTAGTCGTCTTAAGACGGGTTTCCTTAAAGAGGAACTCACGAACAATAGCATCCACAAAGGGAAGAGGAGACCGGTGAAGGATGTCATCTCAGATAGCCTCATACTGAGGGAAGAGAGCCATTAAGAACTGCACTAAATGACCCTGCTCCCGAAACTCAATACAAGCATCCAGTATCTTGAGACTAAGTGGTTCCATAAGAGCCAACTAATCCCAGAGACCTATCATCTCAATATAGAAGTCCTAAATAGTCTGATCTCGCCAACGATCACTCTACATAGCTGTTTCCAACTCATACCGCTTGGCAAAGTTGGATTGCTGATAAACACCTAGTAAATAATCCCACCCCTCCTTGGTAGTACTGTACTTGGAAAACATCATTCCAATACAATCATCCACAAAATTATGAAACCAGGTTAAAACTTGGGCATTATCACAATCCCAAGTATCACAGAAAGTCAGATATCCTTTCGCCTTCGAGTCCGATGGACAAGGAACAGACCCAGAAACATAGCCCTATTTTTTCTGACTAAGAAGAAAATTCTTCATAACACTGGCCCAATAGGCATAATTGCCACTGGTGAGTTTGCATTTGATGGCTTGGATTTTAGTGTCCGACATTGTAATAAAACAAAGTTTATAGAATGTTGTGGGTCAAAGTGTAAATAAAACAAATTAGGGCTTCAAGTGTAAATACCCAGAACCAGCAAAGAGAGAAGTCAAGAAGGAGAAGCCAGAGTCACACAAAGGTTGAGAGAAAGAGAGAGAGAGAGAGAGAGACCTTTGCGACAGAGAGAACCACCTTGCGAAGCCAAATCGTGAGAGACTGAACCTGATAGAGTCAATCGATCGAGAGGAACAAGAGCAAACCAGGATTGCGAGTCTGGTGAGAGAGGAGATCAACCACGATCGACTTGAACAAAGACCAAACGAACCAAATGGGTCGACTCGAACCAAGACCAGATGAACCGAACCCAATCTCGAATAAGATGGGTTGCACGTATTCACAAGGTTGAACTAGAGAGTTCAACGAAACAGAAAAGCTTCAACAATGGCTGCTAGGGTTTCGAACCAGGCTCTGATACCATGTAAGTTTTCTGAATGAAACTGTATATTAGACTGAATCAATAAAACAAAGAATACATCACTTATATAGAACTCTAATTCCTAAGCCTAAAAGAATACATCACTTATATAGAACTCTAATTCCTAAGCCTAAAAGGAAAAAGGAGAAACCGAATATAGGCAATATTCTCGCAGCATTACCCTAACACCCTGATTTGTGATGGTTTATACACTTTGAGGACTATATAAATGCCAAGCTGCAGATAAAATGAAGCACATAACCACCAATCAATTCTCTTCATCTTTATCATTTCTTTCTTTATTTTTTTACTTTACTTTTCTTCATGATACATAAAGCGTAATGCATGATTAGATTCATCCACATGTTTACTGAATGAATGAGACCGCTTGTTAGAAAGATTTTGAGGCTTACTTGAACAACTTCATCAACTAAAGCGACATCCATTACCCCAGGGATGAAACCAGCACCAATTCCTTGAATTTTATGAGGGCCTCAAACGTTACATCATGTAATATGTCAAGTTCAAATAAACAAAGATATTGCTCTTCTTGAAAGCTCAAAGATTAACAAAAATTTGCAATTATAGAAATTCTAAGTATTAGGTAATGCCGTGATGGCCACGAGAAAAGTAGATAAATGGCCATTGCACATGCAATAAGTTGGTTAGATTTTCTCATACATGGTTTCAAATGTTGATGTCAACCAAAAAAATAAATAAATAAATAAAAAAAATTGCAGCTCAAATTATTAAAGTGAATATGAATATATCAACAATGAATTTGATGTCATCAACAAAGTATGGATTTTCTTTTTCATGCTGGAAAATTTTACTCAACAATATTTCTAAACTCATAACCAAGCACAAGAATGTGAGACAGTAATACCCACATTGAATTTTCAACAATGCATTTCAAATTGCATGCAAGAAAACCCATATTTAAGGTTTTCTTAGTCCTCATAACAACCACAAACAAAGATATTGGCAAAATGACATCACATATTGTACATGAAATCCATCCAAATATAAACCATAATAAGGAAGCAAATTCTCTGAAATCTACAGGTTAAGCTTTTGGCATAAATATTCTCATAGTCAATCACTTTTAGGCATTGTTTGTATCATTGTTGCAAGCACAATTCTTAAGAACTTGTGTTTAAAAACATGCAGTGTAGCATGTAGAGAGCAATAAAAGGAAAGGGAAAACTTCACTTTACCCCATGGTTTGGGCCATGTGCGGTTTGCCCCCAACATTTGGAAATAACCACATAACCCACACGTGGTTTGTGAACTAAAGTGTCTTGTTAAACATTCCATCCAACTTGGCATATAAAGGATTATATGCTCATTTTCAAATTTCAAGAGCGTAAATCACACATAGAATAAAGCATAGGGTTAAAGTGCACTATGCCTTCTAAACAAATGACGAAAATATAGGGTATTTTAGTCTTTTTCATTAAATTATCAACGGGCCTAATGGTGCACTTCAATCCACAAACCACAAGAGGGTTATGCGGTCATTTTCAAATGTAACTGCACATGGAATAAAGCATAGGGAGTTAAAGTGCACTTTGCCTTCCAAACAAATGACGAAAATATAGAGATATTTTAGTCTTTTTCATTAAATCATTAACGGGCCTAATGGTGCACTTTAATCTACAAACCACAAGGTAGTTATGTGGTCATTTCCAAATGTTAGGGGGCAAATAGTACATGACCCAAACCACAGGGAAAGTAAAGTGAAGTTTGCCCAAGGAAAGATGTGCTGCTTGATTAATCCAGGGTGTACGGAGGGGTGGACTAGGTATAGATCCAGCCCAGCGTTTTGATAAAGCACTACACTTACATACAAGAAAATCAACAATAGAAGACTAGAATGATTAGCAACCAATCTTTGTTTTTATCCAACAAATGAGAAAATTCAATCTTTTACAGAACATGTTAAAGAAAAATATTCATACCAGGTCATTAGTGACACTCAGCACACAATTTTTTGTATAAAAAATGGTCATAGGATATTCACATGACATTGACCAATGGCTAGTTACAAAGCATGTTGATCGATGGTTTTGATACAAGTCTAACATACAAAACATTCCCAACAATATTAAAACTAGAAAATTAGTCCCTTTTCTACATTCAAAGATGAGCACTAAAGCCTCCCCTTCACGGCAGGAGTGTGTGTGTGTGTGTGTGTGTTTGAGAGAGAGAGAGAGAGAGAGATTTTGGCATGAAAATTTATTAGAGTTTGCTAATGAAAAAAGCCAATAAAGCTTGATAGCATCAAAAGTGCTGTTAAACATTTAGAAAAAGAAAATTGTGAAAATCTTATCGCATAGCAAATAATAGACAAACATTTTATAGTTTACATATCATTGACATCATCGGGCATTAGATACATTATAGACATGTTGAGATGCAATGCATAATCAAACTAGGTCAAGCCTAAGGAACGTGTTGTAAGTTTAGTATTTAACAAGAGAGCCTAAAGATTTTGTCACAAGGTTACTATCAGTACTGAACAAGCTACACCAAGCATGTTTTGTCGTCTGCCACACAAAGCGAATCATTAGGCAACTTGAACTTTAAAAAAGGATAACATTATTTTTGAAGCAGTAATGATCCTCAACACAAGTATTGAAAGTCTTCATTATATATAGAAGCACAAACAAAATTCAGACACAAAATAACCACTACTTATCACTCTCTCAAGTAATGAAAAATGGCATTTGTTTGTAAGACAAGCCATTTGAAGTAGTTTGATATCTATTCACTCTTTTTTTTCAATTAATTGGTCAATTTATTTTGATCATCACAGAAGAACCATGAAAGTTTGGTCAATCAATAATTGGTAAGCCCTGGATCTATGGAAACCGACCTACACTAGCCAATGAAAAAACTTCAAAACATATAAACAATGATAAATCATTTTAAGCAAAAAAAATATATATATATATTACATTGTAAGTTGTACTTCCAAGTTCGTTCCCTTGATAATTGTACATCTGATTATAAATGTACTTCCAAGTTGTAGTTCTAAGTTCGTTCCCTTGATATTACATTGTAAGTTGTACATCTGATTATTCTAATTCTTCAAATTTGAGTCAGTCAAATGTTGAAGTTTAAGGTTCACGCCTAATTAGGTGAATGCTTCTAATTTAAAATGTATATTATGATGAAGCTTTAAACATTATTCAACATTACTAATGTTTGCATTGACATATTCCATAGCATATCATAGGACTACTTCTGACAACAGTTTAATCACCCAAAACCCCCGCAATAGAAGCGGGGGAAAAGCCTCAACAGAACAAGATACTCTCTGAAACAATTAGACTGCTTAGGCGAACTAGTCCACCTATCTAGCAGAGCAGCAGAGTACACCAGGTTTTCGTTGCCTCATTAATTTGTCAATCCTGTTACATAGTAATAACTTTGTTTTCCATCATTCTTCTATGTACAGAAACCAAGTCACAAACAAATAAGTTCATCATAATAAATCCACAACCAAATACACAGTTGTGTCTACGTGCCCAGATGTTAGAAATTATCATGTCCAAAATCCTAGCCTATTCCCCAAAATCACATGTAACAACCATGCCTAATGATGATTGCCAAACACAAGTTCATTCCAAATCATATATTCCAACTTGTCAAAGCCAACAAAATATCTAAAAGAAGAAAGAATGCACCAGAAATACAAGAATACTGTTGACACCAAACCAGGATAGAAAATGAGGAGACATATTGGAAAGCACAACTCACCAGGTTTTCCTCCATTTAAAACTGCACTTTCAACTGGTTCTACACCATATAGCTATATATGAATAAAGAAGGGCACCAGCAGCAATACAAGAAAAAGAACACAAATTAACGAGAGAGAGAGAGAAGTTCATTAAACTTTACTTTTCCAATAAAATCAGAGAATGAAAAAGATTAACCTTAATCTCAGGGTTTTGCTCTTTAAGGTACCTCCCAACACTTGTAATTGTACCACTTGTGCCTATCCCAGAAACAAAGGCATCAACTTTCCCACCTGAGCCTTTCGGATCTCTCTCGTCCAAAGGGTCTCTAAAGATTTTAGAGAAGAGAAAGAGTTAGAGAATGAGTGAGACCTCATCCCTCTTTATATTGATAATAATGCGTAATTACAAGAGTGCTATCAGGCATAAATTATAGGCTAGCCCATTACATCAATTAAGGGAAAATAAAATAAAATAAGAATAAAATATATGCAATATTATTTCCTATTCTAACACTCCCTCTCAAGCTGGTGCGAAGATATTTCTCACGCCCAACTTGGTAAGAATGCCATGAAATTGTTTATTCCCTATTCCTTTGGTAAGAACATCCACCAGTTGATCACCAATCTTCACAAATGGAGTACATATGATGCCACTAGTGAGTTTTTCCTTAATGAAGTGCCTATCAATCTCCATGTGCTTGGTTCTGTCATGCTGAACCAGATTATGAGCTATTCTAATAGCCGCCTTGTTATCACAGTACAGCCTCATGGAATCAGTCTGATGAATCCCCAAATCTCTCAACAATAATCTAATCCACAACAACTCGCATACACCCTGAGTCATATCCCTGAATTCTACCTCGACACTGGATCTAGTAACTACATTTTGTTTCTTATGACGCTAAGTGACTAGGTTACCTCCAACAAATGTGCAATACCCAAAAGTTGATCGTCTATTAGTGATTGATCCAGCCCAATTTGCATCAACAAAAGCCTCCACACTAAGATGACCATGTTTTGAGAAATAGAGACCCTTTCCAGGAGAAAATTTCAGGTATCTCAAAATCCTCATAACTGCCTCTAAGTGAGTACTTTTAGGAGCATGCATGAACTGGCTAATCATACATACTACAATAGCAATATCTGGGCACGAGTGGGATAAGTATATAAGCTTCTCTACTAATCTCTGGTATCTCCCTCTGTCCACTAGGTCTCCCCCTTGATCCTCACTTAGCTTCTGACCCGATTCTAGAGGTGTGTCACATGATCTACTTCCAAGCATCCCAGTCTCCTTTAGCAAGTCAAGTACATACTTCCTTTGGCGTATGAAGATACCATCCTCGAACCTAGCTACTTCAATACCCAGAAAGTACTTCAAAGTGCCCAAGTCCTTGATTTCAAACTCCTTGGCGAGGTACTCATTCAACTGAGGAATTTCTTCAACATCATCTCCTGTCAAAACAATATCATCAACATAAACAATTAAAGTTGTAGTCTTACCAAGTGATAAGTGTTTTACAAATAAGGAATGATCAGCCTAACTCTGCTTGAACCCATATTTCAACATAGCTTGAGCAAACCTTTCAAACCAAATCTTAGAAGATTGCTTTAGTCCATAAAGTGACTTCCGGAGCCTGCACACTTTACTCTTGGACCTAGCATCTTCGAACCCAGGGGAAATATCCATATAGACTTCTTCTAAATCTCCATGAAGGAAGGCATTCTTCACATCAAACTGATGAAGTGGCCAATCTAAATTTGCTGCAAGGGAGAGCAGTATTCTCACAGAGTTCATCTTAGCAACTGGTGCAAATGTATCCTGGTAATCTACCCTATAAATCTGAGTGAAGCCCTTAGCAACCAGTCTTGCTTTGTACCGTTCTATGGAACCGTCTGCTTTGTGTTTTACAGTGTACACCCACTTACAACCAACTGGATTTTTGCCGCTAGGTAACTCCACTAACTCCCAAGTGCCATTCTTGCTAAGAGCTCTCATTTCCCCCATCATGGCATGTTTCCACTCACGAATAGAGAGAGCATCCTGGAAATTTTTAGGCAGACTTACAGACGAAATCTTAGAAAGAAAGGCTTTCTATGAGGAAGACAGATTAGAATATGAGACATGATTAAAAATAGGATGCTAAGTACATGACCTAACCCCCTTCCTATTAGCAATAGGAACATCAAGATCTAAAAACTCAGGAATACAAACATTAGGATTAGAATTACCTGGACTCTCAGGAGCGGGGAATGACTCTGGACACTCATTCGGAGAAGAAGTTGGCAATAGAGGATTAAAAGTAGTCTCTTGCATCCAAGTGACTTTCTGTCTATCTTTGTCCCTGGCATAAACTTTTCCTTCTTCCTTTTCCACAACAATTGATGACTCAACATCCTCTATCTATTCAACCACTGGTGGTAGTGGAACAAGAATCTCTTCACACCAAGGCTTCCCTTGAAGGGATGACTGTGACAGTGGGGAGGTCTGAAAGTAAGACTGAGACTCAAAGAAACTGACATCCATGGAGACAAACCATTTGCAAAAATGGAGGATGATAACACTTATAGCCCTTTTGGGTGGCAGAGTAACCCGGGAAAACACACTTAAAAGACCTAGGATCCAATTTACCACGCGTGGGTGAATGATTATGGACAAAATAAACAAATCCAAAGGACTTGGGGGGGAATGGAGAACCCAGAAGAGGTAGATCCGAAACAAAACCTGAAGAGGTATTTGTTTTTGAAGGACTTAAGTGGAAAGATGATTAATCAAATAAGCTACAGTGAGAACCATTTCCTCCCAATATGAGCGAGGGACACGCATTTCAAAGGATAGACAACGGGCCACATCAATGAGATGGCGATTTTTCCATTCTGCAACACCATTTTGTTAAGGGGTATTAGTGCATGAAGTTTGGTAAATAATACCATGAGTAGCAAAATAACTAGTGAGACTAGAGTCAATATATTCCCCCACATTATCATAATACAGAATTTTTACAACCGCCCCAAACTAAGTGTAAATCATTCTATGAAAGTTTTGAAACACTGAAAACACCTCATTCTTGTCTTTCACTAGATGTACCTAAGTGGCCCTAGAACAGTCATTTATGAAAGTAACAAACCATTTTTACCCTTTAAAGACAAAATGTGAGGACCCCATACATCGAATGAATCAAAGAAAATGAAACTAAACTATTATTAATAGAAGGAGCAAAAGAAGCTTTGTGTTGTTTTCCACGTTGACATATGACTCACTAAAAATCAAACACATTATTTTTCTCAAAAAGTAAGAAAAAGATGCTTAAATAGTAAAAGGGAGGGATGTCTTAAGTGACGGTGTCACAGCCAAAGGTCTTCCTTGGTGGATGGTAACTAAATAGATGAATGAGCCAGCTTGTTAGTCTGATCCAGAATGTTGAGACCATGGTTCTCTCTACCACTACCAATCCTTTCTCTCGTGATAAGGTCCTAAAAAAGACATCGATCAGGAAAAAAATGTCACGCTACAATTCAAATCACAAGTAATACGACTGAAAGATAAAATATTAACACTAAAATTAGGAACATGGCGTACAGAGGATAAAAGAAGAGAAGAGGTGGCATAAATTAAACCTTTCTTTGACACAAATGAAATAGTACCGTCAGCAATACGCACTTTTTCCTGACCTGAGGAGAATGTATACTCTGAGAACAAATTAAAAGAACCAGACATATGGTCGGAAGCACCCGAATCAATAATCCAAAGAATAGTCTTATGAGATAGCAATGCACTTGTAAAGGAAGCCAAATTACGTGAGTTGGCAAAGGAAGAAGAGGATGCATCGGAGACAGTAGTAGAGGCTCGACGGTCTAGCAAGTGGCGAAGAGCAATCTCAAACTCGAGGCGCATAACCCAAACATCAACAACCAAAGGAGAACACATTAGCTAAAAGTGGTGCTCAACCATGTCAAAAAGATGTGCCCGGACATTGGTCCCTCGGCCTCTAGACTGGCTCGACCTACCCCCTCGAGAACCAGGATGATCTCCTCGACCACCGGATGGAGTCTCATGCAGCTTCCAACAAGTCTCACGTGTGTGTCAAGGTCTATAGCAGTAGTCACAGAAAAGAGTATCCTTCTCAGAGGAAGGACGAGAGCCACAATTCATATGCTCTCCATCTTGGGGGGTGCAGAAACCAAGGTAGAACGATCAGTAGTGGAGAAGCAAGCATCGAGGAGCGGCGATTCTTCTCATTTTGCACAAAAGCAAAAGCTTCCTGGAGAGAATGAAGCATATCCATATCAAGTACTCTACTACAAACTGGATCATACTTCACACTCGAGCCTTCTAAGAACTTGAAGACTCGCACCTGTTCTACAAACTTCCAGTAACTAGCAGAATCCCTGGGGTAGATAGGTTTATAATCCTAAAGATGGTCAAGTCGCTTCCACCCATGGCTAAGGAAGGTAAAATATTAGAGAACAATCATCTCACCCTGTACCGACCTTTCAATGGAGCGATGTAACTCAAAGGTCTGTGAGACGTTCCCTTTGCGGAAGTAAGTGGTAGCTACAGCCTCCCAGATATCTTGTGCAGTGTCCATAGCCAAATAGAGTGGATCAACCAACCTATGATGAGAGAATTGGTGATTTCTCACTGATCATAATTGGGGTCCGTAGTGCTAGGTGCCTGTATTCTGCCATCAACATACCCCATCTTCCATGTGCTCTTCAAAAAAATAGTTAGACTCTGCCACCACGCTAGATAGTTCTGACTATTGAATAGAGAAGATTGCCAACTAACCTTAATAGGCTGTCAGGGAGCCTAAGAGCACTGTTCTGGAGTGCCGAGGGCCTGGGCAAGGGGTTTCAGAGGGCTGGGTGGGGCTGATGTTGACTGTCGGTGTGAGAGGGTATGGAAGGATTAGGTTATGGCTAGGTATGGCTGGATTAGGGTTGCTAGGGTACGGGTGGCTTTGATACCATGAAGATTTTAGAGAAGAGAGAGTTGGGGAATGAGTGAGACCTCATCCTCTTTTATATTGATAATAAAGCGTAATTACAAGAGTGTCATTAGACATAAATTATGGACCAGCCCATTACATCAACCAAGGAAAAATAAAATCAAATAAGAATAAAATATATGCAATATTATTTCCTATTCTAACAGTCTCATAATGGACCTAAACAGATGATATCGATCAAATAATTAATCTATCCAATTAGCTACCAACATATGCTGATAGGTGATAATACAAAAACTCAAAAGTACTGCGGCCATAATACCTTTGGGTTGGTAGGGTTTTCAAATTGCTAAAGAATGTAGGCATTGGGGGTTTTTTTCCTTTATTTCTTCCGCCTTTTGAATAGCCCCTTTCATGCCCCTAGCAGGATCTATAAGATCCAACTCAGCTCCAAAAGCTCAGAGAAGAATTCTCCTTTCCAGACTCATAGAAGCAGGCTTGGTAATGATTAGTTTATAACCCTTAGATGCCGTCATAAAAGCCAAGCCAATACCAGTATTACCACTGGTAGGCTCAATGAGGACACTCTTCAGCAATCATCATTTGGGCAGACAATAACAAAGGAAAGTTTGTCAAGCTCCCATGAACATTGTAGAAGGAACAAGCAAAGTGTACAGGCATGTTTGCAGTAAATTAATAATTCCCTTTATCTGTAGCAACTTAATACAGTTCATATAAAGGCACATTCTTGTATGCGATTAATCAAATGAACTTCCCATTTTCGAAACCATGGTTTTGTGAAGTAGCAAAGATAGCCACATTGGTACTAAGATGGAAAGAAGTGAACATACATAATAGAGAAAGAGTACTCTCAGATTTTCATAGAAAACATTTGAGGACAAAAATATAAAATCACATTCAAATACATGTCTATATGATAGAAGATGATACATTTGGACTAACCTCACCAAGCCTAATGACACCTTTCTCCTCTGCATCTTATATCATACTATACCTAATCCTGCATGCCAGGCATGATTTAGCATATCAAAATCTATAAGCAAAGTCCTATAATACATATAATTCTAAAATTGTGATGGAGATTGAGATTACTTAAAAAAAGAACAAAATATCTAGCTACCTATCTTTGACGCTAGATCAAGGTTCCATCATCTCTAGTTTGGCAGCAATACGAGCAACATAACCATCGGCGATATTGTTGAGATACACCAATGGTGTTTTACCTATCAACTGTACATGCCAAAACAAGAATATGAGTATGATAAACAGTGTCCCTTAATCTTAGGCTCCAAAAATAAATAAATAAATAAATTCAGGATGAACGCAGCTTACTTCAGTAACATCTTTTGCAATGGCACACTTCTCATTTTGGTCAGATCACTGAGAACACTTAAAAGAGTCAAAGAGATCAAAAATAAAAATCAGAATAATGTTCAATGAACTATAGAGAAGGAAGAACTAATATTTTGAAATCTTAGTGTTGGTGCATAATATATGCAATGTACATTTCACTATTAAAATTATTTTCTATATTCATCACTTTGATATGTATTCACCCATGAATTGTGTAATGTGAATTGTGTATATTCAATATATGTAAGTGCCAGCTAGAATGAGTAATAGCATTGTGGAATTAAGTCAAAAAGTAACTGACAAAACAATAAATGAAACAGTGTTATATAGTCAAAGATGAATAGTAAATATTAAATGTTATAATAGTGTTTAATTCAATAAGTGCTGAAGCAAGTGAAAAAGAAAATGAATGTTGACTAACGTGTAATAGATACATGGTGTAAAGTAGTGTTTTGAGAAAAATGTCTTCAATGGAGTTTCCCATTGTATTGCAAAGCCAAAGGAAAAGGCCGTGTGTGATAAAAAAGGAGTCTCTCCATTGGCTCTATTTTTATTTCTAGATTCTGTATTGTGTTTTTACAGAAAGATTTCATGTGACATGTAAGGGTGTTTCTATGGTAGTGCTTTGGGCTCAACCTAATGTGTAGAGATAGTATGAGCCAACACGACTACCAGTCGAGATGTTATATCCTAGGTTTGACAAGCTGGATTTAGAGCCTCTATGAAGATTTCTCTCTCCAGATCGTATAGAAGTTTTCACCAAAGGGCGCCACATCATGAATGAGGTGATCTTGCAGCCGGATAGAAGCCACATTCCACAAGTGTTTTTGGTCAGGAGCTCAAAACAACAAACTTCTGTGTGTGTGTGTGTGTGTGTGTGTGTGTTTTTTTTTTTTTTTTTCAAATTATCAAATGAAATCAAATGTGCACCCAAATCACACACTCCCTCCCTCCAAAGAATCCCCCTCTTCTTCTTATTCTTATCTCTCCCTCTCTCTATATATATCACTCTTTATATTCACTCCATATCTATATTAGCTTGATTCATGCACTAGAAGCTCTTCACAAATTTACTAGTCCTCTCAAATTTTCATTTTCTCTGATCAATGTTTTATGGTTATGCATGGGAATGTGTGTGCGTGGGAATCAACTCAAAACATGTGATCGCAAATGTCATGAGATCCTAAAATTGCAGAGGCAACAGCAAGACCAAAGCTCGTTGCCAATCCAATCAAAGTTCTATCACTAGAAGTACTTGGCTGGGTATTTGTTTCTTTCTAGGATATTAGTTGGCGGGTTCACACCTGCTTAGAACGTGACCGTGGCAATAAATGAGGCCACTACTAATAGCACATTGCATGCATCACTTGGTGAATCTCTTGATGCTTGAAACCTGAAATATTCAAGCCAATCCTTTAAGGATTCTTCTGATTGAAGCCTAGTCAAGATAATTTTTGCATCTTGCTGAGGAGAGAATGCTAAAGGGATGACACAAATATCCTGAGCCCCAAAAGCTTCAGCACGTCAAAGAATTTCTCAAAGTCTCACATCCATGGGACTTTCAATCACCATATCCAATATTGGACATCCATTGCTTTTAAATCCTTGCATTTGTAGCTTTAACTTCCACCGTCCCATTAATGGCATTGCTTTTACCAAGCATTAATTCTTTGCACTAATGGTCTAGGACCACCTCACCATCATTCTGAGAGGTCTTCCATTTGTGAGCTTCTAAACTAAAACGCATCATTCCAATGAATGTCTTCCTTGAGGACGTAGCCCCCCTCTTTAGCCACAAAGATCACCTCATTTGTGAGGTGGTGCCCTCTGGTGAAAACCACCGCACGATCTGGAGATAGAAATCTCCATAAAGGATCCAAATCTAGACAAGCCATATGACAAGGTCTGTTGCACCAGGTGGCTATGAAGGTTTTACCAACCATAGAGGGATTGAAAGGAAACGAGATTACCATGCCTCAATTCACTTTGAATAAATCAATTTATTTGGATATACTTTGTGTAATAGCGAATGATGTATAAACACATTGTTTAAGTTAACCAAATCAAGTTCAATTTGGTGTCTTCTCATGGTGATAGTTTTCTGGCTCTATTTTTTTTTTTCCCCCCCTATATTTTGTTTTGGTGGTAATTAAACCAACACTTAGTATGTTTCCTTCTTTGCAAACCAAGAAAAGAAAAGCCTCTAGCCTATAAACCTACGAAGCACCGACACAAGAACACAGCGGGGACATGTATGGGACACACCACGTGGTATATCCCTTTATTTAACTAATTTGTGTTCAAGGGACACGCAAGGGACACTTTAAGGACACTATGGGGACACTCCAACTAGTTTTCTTCCCTTTTTTCTTTAGTGCTTTTGATGGATGTTAGATGTTGAATGTTTATTGTTTTTTGCTTATATTTAAATACTTAATAGATCATCCATAAAAATAAAATAAATATATATATAATGATAAGTGTTAATTTAAAAGTAATATATTTTTTTAAAATATCGAATTAGTGTTAGTTTTTATTAATTTTGATTGTTCGTGAATATAATATTAACCTACATAACAAATAAAAATATATGAAAAATATATTTTATTGTAGTGTCCTTGCCGTGTTTTTGTCTCTATTTTTTTAAATCATCAGATCTCGTGGTTCGCATCGATCCCTATGTCCTCGCTTAGCTATAGACACCGATCCGAATACTTGATCTAGTTCAAATGTGTGTATTTAATTGTCAGGGACCAAAACATAAACAAAAAATTATATTATTTTCTTCTGAATCTCCTTAGCAACCAACATAGGCTAGGAACTTTCAATGACTAGCTAAGAGACAAAACTATATAGTAAACAAATCTAAGGTTAACAATACAAAGTAGATAATTCATCAGAAAAAAATATTGCATAATAGACAAAACCCGAGACTACACAGATAAGAAGGAAATGATTACAACAGAACGCATGACCAAATATTAAAAAAAAACTGGACTTTAGTTCAAGAATATTGAGTTGGTCTCAAAACTAAAGTGCAAACATTGACATGTTTAGAATGATAGACTATATGTTTCAAATAATTTAATCCTGATCTATTCTATTATCTATACAATTATATAAAGCACACAGCTTTTCAAGGGGGAGCTTCTATTAGCAAACCACACAAATTCTTAGTTCAGACCGTTTTGTCTTTCAGATTTCAACTTCCAAACGAAAACTCTGTTCGGTAGTTGGTATCCAGACAATTGATTTTTGTTTAAAATCCCAACAACAAAAATGGTGTGAGCTCACACAAAGAATTGTGTGCAACTAGAAACTCCCTTTTTGAAGCTTTGTCACAATTTTTTGTATAACTAAAATATCTTTGATCAAATAAATATTCTTTTCTTTTCTTTTAAAACATTGTAAATCCTTAATGTTTCAAATTTAACTATCATGACTGTTTTAAGCGAATAAGCACTAAAATTTAAATTAATTATGACAAATATTTTAAGTATTAAGTAGTTAAGATCTGAGAATCATAGCCATTAGAAGTATTTAAGTATACAAAAATCATAACAAAGCTTCTGTGTGTGGTTTACATAATTATATAGATAATATAGTAAATAGTGCAGATTAATAGTTCTAACAGATCTAAAAGGGAAGAACCAAAACCCACAAAACTGAATGATCCCAGAAAAATACGATATAAATCATAGCGAATTCCAATGCACGACGTAACTCAACTAAGTCACACAACATGTTCTGTTTTCTCAGATTCGAAGTCTGGACTATAATTGAAAATCAATTTATCTCATTTATATCCTTTTTTTTTTTCTTTTCTCAACAGCCAAACAGAGTGCAAAACAACTTATCAAGTACCGAACACAACTCTTCATGCAATGCAGATATTTCAAAGCAAAATCAAAGAGATCAACAAATTGATATATACATAAACAAGAAAGAAAATGCAAGAAAAACCAAAACGGAAAATTCACCTTTTTGTATATGTGGGTCTCTCACCCATGAAACATTATTGCTCTGCCAACCACGAACACTACTCTCTTCACATTGAAGGTAAGACACATGAATTTACTTCATCTGAGATCATTGTAACTCAATTTCTTTTTCTCTCCCTCTCTCTCTATACTCAGAGAGAGTCCTTCATCTTCTCCGATCACTCATTCCCACGCCGGAAGGGTTTTCCGGCCAACGCTGGCCGGGAAGCTCCGACGATGCTCTGTTTTGCATATCCCAGTTCATGGATTGTCCATTTCAGCTGTGAAGCACTGATCCACTTTCATCTAGTGTAGGATTCGGTACGCACAAATACATCCTAAAGTAAGTTTCCACAACAACAAAGCCCTGGATAACAAAGAGGTAATAACAATAGTTAATGGGTTTCACTATTTAAACTGTCCACAAATCTTTTTCTAATTTTTTACACACAACACTGGGAAAATATAGAAAAATACACTTTTACAAGCTAAACAACAATAAGAATGTAGTATTCAAAGCCACAACTGCATGTTTGTAGTAGAGTCAGGGTAAAGATAAAATAAAAAACAGAATGAAATTCATCCATGCAGTAGAGGTATACAGATAGAAAAGGAAAAGAAAAGGAATGCACGTAAAAACATTGTTGTGTATTGATATAGGCCAACAATAGAAGCTGTAAATTAGAATTTTGAGCACTGATATGAAGATATAGTAGAAGACACAACCACAATTTTGTAATGAAGGTTCCCCCCTCCCCCCTCAATTTTCTCTCCTATGCTATGCTATTTTATTTTGTCTGAAATCTTCTTCTTCTGTGCTACTTCCTTGCATCTTTCCATTACTGAAGCTTAGTTTGCCCTGTTTTTCCTTCTCTGTTTCCTATTGGAATATTTTAGGGCTTCCTCATGTGTTCAATCACTGTACTTGAAATTTCGTCATTCACAACAAATTGGAACTCTTAGCTGTGTTAAAGTTCCAAAAAGAAGAAAAGGAAAACCCTCTGTTGCCAAAAAGGTATGAGATGATGCTGGTATTGAGAAATAAACAAACAAAAAAAATGGTATGACAGCTATTTGTTTGTACCTGCAGTTGGGTGCTTATACATATACATGTACACAGATCTTGAAGCGAAGTGAGTTGGTTGATGTTGTTGTTGTTGTTCTCGTCAAGAGCACCAAGTGACAGGGACTCCAGATTATAACATGATCTTATCTCCAATTGACCGAGATTTCTGAGATTGTTGGCATTGGGTAAAGATTTGAGCCTCCCACAATATTGGATACGAACAGATTCAAGAGATGGACAATCAATTTTGATCCCTTCCTCAGCAAAAAAGTGACTACAATTTTCTGCAAACCTCAATCAGAAGTTGTTAGCCCACCGCTTGGTCTTAAATATGTGAGCTTTGCACATTCAAAAACCCACAACACTGGAGATTATTAAGTGCCATCAACTCGGGTAGGGACTCCAAAGCACTGCCAGTATCAATCACAAGAATAAGTGGCAAACCTTTCTTCGGAAAAGAGACTAGACTTTTACAATTATCGATTTTAAGCACCCAAGAGACGTGTGGCATGCAAATCTTGTGGCACTTTGTCCAGCACTGCACAATCCTTAAGGCTTCGTTTGGTTTACTTTTAAAATATAAAATTGTGAGTTGAATTTTGAAAAATAAAGATTTATTTGGTTATAAATTTTAAAAAGTGTTTTGAAAAATATTTTGAAAATTTTTCAATTTTAAATTTTGAAAAGAGTTTTTCAATTTTAAATTTTGAAAAAAAATTTGAATGGTATTTTAAATTTTGAGTTGTATTTTAAAAAAAAAAAAATTAAATATTTTATTTTATTTTGTAAATATTTTAAACTCAACATACAATTCCACACTCAAATCATAACACATAACTCAAAACTCAATTTAAAAATTATTTTCAAAACTCGTAACCAAACACATAACTCATAACTCCACACCACTTTCAAAACTCTACATTGAAATCGTAGCTAAACACATAACTAAAAAATTAAAATATTTAAAAATATATTTATAAAATAAAATAAAATAAAATAAAAATAGTTAAAATAAAAAATAAATTTTTTAAATTTTTTTAATATTTTAAAAAAATTATTTAAAATGTTTAAAAAAATACAGCTCATAAATGTATGAAATACAGTGCACATTGAAATAAATAAATAAATATTTATCCTAAAAAAATAAAATTAAGAAAAAATTTAAATATTTAAAAAAAAATCCAAAAAAATTCAAAATACAACTCAAAACTTTTTTCAAAACTCATAACCAAAACAAATTTTCTCTTTTCAAAACTCAACTCAAAACTTATAACTCAAAATACGACTTTATACTCAAATCTTGATTCTAAAAATAATTTTATAAAATAAAATAAAATAATATTTTTTTTGAAATTTTTTTTTTTAAATAGTTTTTAAAATAGTTTAGTTTTGAATTTTGAATTGAGTTTTGAGTTGTATATTTGGCTATGAGTTTTGAAAATAGTTTTTAATTGAGTTTGATATGTTATTAAATTGTGTGTTTGGTTATGAGTTTTGAAAAAAAATTTAAAATTTTTTAATTGAAATCACAATTCTAAAACAAAACCAAACGCCTATGTAAATACACGAGTCAATGTTGCTCTTTTTTTCAACCTTCTCCTTATTCTTTTTCTTGCTCTTCTTCAAAAAAGCAAATGAATTTGTCACATCCATAAATCTTCAAATGTTGGAGGTTAGGGGTGTAAAAATGGCTTGTGACTCGTAGGCGGTTCGAACCCTGCCCGCCACTCAGGGTAGGCCCGATCCAGCCCAGTTAGGCCCGGGACTGAGCCCAGCTTGGGTCTAGGGTGTTATTTTGAAGCCCAGCAAGTGTCTTAACAAATCTGCTCACTAAGCCTGGCCCACCCGAGGCCCAATGTCAATTTTTCTAGAAAATAATCAAATTTTGGCCAAAAAAATAGAAAAATGTATATATATATATATCCAGGCTCGCCCTGAGGCCGTATACCCTCTAGGCCTAGACCTAATTTTTGTTGGCCTGTGGGTCGACCCGACTTAGCCCTAATTTTGACAGAAGCCCACGGCCAAATTTACACCCCTGCCAGAGGTATGGGAGACATTGTTATAGTCTCACATTATCCTCCCACAACATCACGAATTCTTTACAAATGTCCAATTTCTCGAGTCCCATTAAACCTTGAGTAAACCATGTTAATAGGAACACCAAATTTTCAACCCAAGAAAGGTCCAAAGTAGTTATTGAAGTCAAATTCTTAGACGTTGCATTATGCGGTAACACTTCATCAACTACACTTGGATAGTGTACGGGGAGCAAATATTCAGGCGAGCTCGTACTTCTTTCTTCCAAGCTCCTGTCTGTCCGATCGACCTGCGAGCACAACGGCGGTGAGCTATCCGGCGGTGTGTGGCCGGAAAACTATAGACACCCCATTTTTGACCGACCTTAAGACTCAGACGTCATCGATTGAGCGCTCAGTGATTGCGCATTTTGTGCTCGTTTTGAGGTTACGGAGTCTCGGCTGAGAGCCATGCCTCCGGACTTCGGGACTCTTTTGTGCTTTGCCTCGGTTTGCGAATCAGGTTCTGTTTTCTCTTCCCGAATGAAGGGAGAGGTCTCGTAGACCATCTCTCGGGTCAGAGCTACTCGTGGTCAGAGACCACTATTCCCGCTTGGAGACCGTTTTCATTTTGAGCCATCGCCGCGGCGCCTCGTTCGGACCGCTTAACTTTCTCTGTTCACTCCGGTTTTTGGCACACACCTTGTTTTCTTTTTCTAGACGGACACTGTGGCCCGGGAGACCACCTTCGTGGTCGCGCGCCACTTTCGATGCTTAATAGTCAGTTTTCGGGGCACCCGGCTACGCGTTTTGGCTCCCGAACCATCCGTCTTGGTTCATTTTTGGCGTGGACCCTATTTTCGTTGTTTGGGAGGTGGTACAAGGGTGGGAGACCACCTTTTCTCCTTGGAGACCACTTTTCTCCCCGCTTGTCGATTTTCTGGTTTTCTTGTCGGGAAGCTGGTTTTCTTGGTTTTTGGGCCACATTTACTGGTCTCCCACCCCACCACTAGCTTGCATTCAATCGGGAGACCACCAAATGGGGCCACCGACCAGTTTTTTTTGAGTTGAACCTTTTGAACCCTTGTTTTAGCTTCTTGAGGAAGCTTGAACCTTTTGAACCTTTGTTTTAGCTTCTTGAGGAAGCTTGAACCTTTTGAACCTTTGCTCTAGCTTCTCCAAGAAGCTTGAACCTTTTGAACCTTTTTTAGCTTCTCCAAGAAGCTTGAACATTTTTTAGCTTCTTGAAGAAGCTTGACCCTTTGCTCCAAGCTTCTAAGAGAAGCTTGACCTTTTGTTGAGCTTCTTGAGGAAGCTTGACCCCTTTGGTCTAGCTTCCTCAAGAAGCTTGACCCTTTTGGTTTAGCTTCCTTAAGAAGCTTGGCCCCTTTGCTCCAGGCTTCTAAGAGAAGCCTTGGACCTCTTCTTCTATAAGAGAGACCCTCCTCTCCACTTGCAAGGGTTGAGAAATTTTGGCTAAGGCATATACATACACCTCTCTCCATCTCTCTACATCCAAGCTCCAAAGCTCCATTGTTCTTGCACCATTGCACTACACCTCCTATCCTAACACCTCCACCATCACTCTAAGCACCTTGGAGCTGGTTTTCAGAGGTTGAAGGCTTCCTATTTTGGTCCAGAAGCTGCTGGCCTTCTTCTCTACAAGGGTAAGTCTCTATTTCCCTCTTTGTAGCCTTATTTTGCTTCATAGTTTAGCTCTATTTACAAGCATATTTAGGCTTTGTCATAAACTGAAAAAAAGTCTTGTTTTGAGCTTCTAAACATGTTTGTTTAAGGTCATTTTTCTGTTGGGGGTTGTCTACCCCCTTGGATGCTTCATTTCCTCTTGTTTTGAGCTATGCATTAGAGCATTTGTGTTGGCCTTGGTTTGGCCTTTTAGCCACTGAAATCCAGCGGATTTTTAGTGGCTAACATGTGTTTTTGAGCCTCAAAATCAGAGAGGGGTGACCCTCTCACCCCTTGTTTTGTTTACTAGCTTTGTTGGCCTTACAAAGGAGCCTCTATTTGAATATTTCAAAGCCATGTTTCAGGCCACTTTTTGTGAGTTTTGTGACCTTCATAGGCTCTTTCCAAAGCTCTTTTTGCCATGTTGAATGTCTATTATGCATGTGTAAAGTAATCTTCTTCAAGGCCTTCCAAAAGGGCCTTTACTTGCACGCTTCCTAGACTCATTTCAGGCCCTTTTCAATAAGTTTTAGGGCCCTCATAACCTCTGTCCAGAGGTAGTTTTTTCATTTTGTGTGTCCATCATACATGTGTAGAACAACCCTTTCATTGGCCTTTCAAAGGAACACTTCATTCTAACATGTGTTAAATGAGTTTCAGTGGGTTTTTGGCCATATTTTGGCATGCCATGTTTCTTTTTTTGGCTAGTTTGGTGGCCCCTCATGTGCTTCATATACATGTAGTGTAAACTATGCTTACTAGCCTATGTTACATGTTGTTTTGGCCCTTCATGTTAGCACTTTTTGGCCATGCCTTAAACTGATTTTGTGCATTTTTTGGACTGCCTTAGCTCTATTTTTGGATCTCATGGTCGAATGATGCTTGTTTTGCATGCTTGTAGTTCAATATCCATGCCTAGATTTGAGATTTGAGGTCTATTGCATGCATATACTGAGGTGTTTTCATGCTTTGGGGTCATTATACATCATATTTCAGAGCTTATATGAATTCCATATTCCCATGATTTCCACTCTTTAAACGTGTTTGAGAGTTGCGCATAAATGCCTCGTTTTTGGACCATTGCATGAGCTTCGTTTCTTTGCATGTTGAGTCATCATTTTGGGCTATTTTCCCACTGTTTCAAACCTGCCTAGGGTCTGTTTGGGGCTGGTTTTTCCATTTATACATTGCTTTGTGTACCTCTAGTGTAACCCACTTCACTAGTTTCGGTATTCGAGCCATCTTGCATGCATTGTGTGACATATTTGCATGATTCGAGACCATTGTACATTGTGTTTCAGAGCTGGAAAATGTATGTTTGGATGCCATACTTCATCATTTGCCATGCTTAGTTAGAGTTGCATGCTGTGCCTTAGGATCGGTCATTTGCATCCGTGCATGTTTGCATGTATTTCGGTTGTCTCATTTTCATATATGGCCACTGATGTGAGTGTGGCTGAGGTCCACTCATATTGGTGTAAGTCCATCTTGCATTTGTATATGCCATTTAGTTCATGTGCGCATGATAGTCTTCGTAAGTGCATTGTGTATGCCATGTTATGTCACGTGCATTGTGTATGCCATTTTAGCCCATAGCATTGCGTATGCTAGGTTGCATGTTAGTCGCATTGTGTATGCCATCTCATTGCATTGTGTTTGGAGTAGGGTTAGTCCAAACACGGGAAATGAGGGACGTTTCGTACTCCAAGTGGCGAAACGTGTCTCAATTCCCAGTCGCCGACACTCCGGATTACCCATGATGGAGTTTAGGCCTTGTTATGCTTATATGTGCATTCATTTCACATTGAGTCATGCAACTCGACTTCTCAACCATCATGCATCGAGATGCGTGATTGGTGGTACGAGGATCAAGGTCTACACTCCCTAGAGCTTGTGCAATGACAGTGAGAGTGGTCATGCACACGTGTTAAAAATACTTTGCCATGCCCCTTTCTTGCTCTCTGTTGCAGCAAATCGGAATCTAGTAGCAAAAACTAGTCAGCAGCCTTTGAAAGTTTTATACGGTGTTCTAGGACCAATTGCAAAACAGAGGCAAATCGGGGCATCGCAAGGAATTTCCCGACAAAGCGACCCGAGCACGCATGCATCTTTCATCATTCGGAACAAGAGCTGAGGCAGTCCATTTTATAGCTTGCATGCTAGTTTATTCGCTTTCCTAGTTAATTTGTTAATTAATTAGGGTTTTGTAATATTTAATTAGCTAGAGTAGTTAATTATTTATTCGGACTATATTATTTATTTGGACCCTCCGCGAGAGGGCGAACTTGTGTAATAAGTCTGCGTGTGTGTGATGTATGTCTTCCAACCCCACGTCTTTCTCTCTTTTATTTACTAGCTTATGATGGTTAGATTAGGGCATGTTTCAATTAGCATACTTATGCTCGCATGTTTTGCATCCATTCATCTGTTTTGCATGCACCGGACTTAGCGCATCATACTAACTGCATTGTATTTTCAATTCCGAGTTGAATACTTGTTAGTTGTAGCATTTCACATGCCATCTTTAGAATAGCCGAGCCTATTGTAGTTGCATTCCTGCCTGTGTTGCTTAGGCATTTCAGCATAGTTAGGATCATGCATGGATTTCTAACATAGCTTCTATTTTGACTTGGAGTACTCGGTAAGTGCTTATACTTTAGCATCCTTGCATGTGTGTGAGTGACTGCCATGATAACATGCTTACCATGACGCTATGTGCTTATATGATATAACTGCCTAAATGCCTGTGGGTGAAGGTTGGGTTATTTGGATTGGAACAATTCATCGACTGCGAGTTTTAAGCCCACTTGAGAGTGGCAAAATCATGTTTTCTAAGCCCACCTGAGGGTGGCAAATCCACATTTTAGCCTACTTGCGAGTAGCAAACCGCTTTCAAAAACAAACACGAGATATTTTGTTCCAATTCAGGCGATCCGGTCTATATTTGTATGTTGTGCACATCATATAGTAATTTTAGGCTAATAATCGGAATAAGAATGCATAATGTTCTCAAAACTCGATATCATGGTTAGTAGAGGCCAATCTTTGATCGGGCGAGCGGGGGTACTCACGAAGTGACCTTCCCCAATCGTACCCAAGTTCCCGAGCCGAGGCAACTTTGGTGATGACGGACATGTGGCCTTAGGCACGAGTCAAGGTTTCCTAAATTTTTCCAAAATAAAATATTTAAGTGGCGACTCTGTATCTGGCAAAGCAGTCCATGTTTGGCATTTCTTTCAAAAAATCTGTTTTGAAAAACGATTTGCCGGATTTGGACTCTTTGATGATTCATCGGTCTTGCATTGCACTCTGCGAGATTAGATACAGGACCGTGACATTGAGTCCTGAACTGTAGTGAGCCCAAATGAACAAAACAAGATTTCCCTCCGGGGACGTTCAGGGACGTCTACAAAAACCCCTCCAACGATCAAGTCAGAACACACACAGGGATAAATAGAGAGAGAAGGGAGTTGAGTATAAGTGTATATCTCACCAAAATGTTCATCTCCTTCGGCATGGGGGCCACAGACTCACTTATATACCTTCTGCGCCCCAAATCTACTCCCATTAGTCTCTCGACACGTGGTGCTGCTATCCCATCTGTCAGAACAAATCTAGATGATCAACACCTAACCACACTGCCAGTCCACACTACCGAGATCTCGACAACCGGGCTGCATCATCTCGGCTGCCAACGGCCGTGTTGCACAAGCTAGAGCGCTCCGCTCGCCGAGCTCAACGACGACCGTGCTCAATTTGCATTAAAGATAGCCGAAAATCGGTCGAGCTAGTAAACCGAAGACCTTTCCAACCAGGCTGGAAGCGCGACCCATGGGAACAGGACCGGCTTCCATTATCTCGGCCAAATTACCCAATTAGCTCAGTTCCCACATAAGCAAGCCAAGTAGCTTGGTCCTAGCATGATCCTGGGCCATTACCGAGTACAACCCTCTCCGGCTAAGCCTAAGCTATCACGACCCACAACATGTTCGGCCCATAATCTGCCCGGTCATTACCACGGCCCAATACAGCTCATAAATTTCCCTCTCAATTGCCCCTTAATTCCGTCCGCGCAAGCATGACTGGGATTACCTATTCTGACCGGGGTAACTTTTCCTCGGTCCTCAATTTGTAAGACGGCGACCGGGCTAGTTGACATGCATGTCTCCAAAACTTGCCCGGTTGATGCCTTGATTTGCCATCCTGTCTCTTCAGTACTGACGCCGCCGTCAATAGGGACACGTGTCGTGCCTGGATTGGCCTCGAGTAGCCACCCATCACGTCCCTTCACATTCAAATTTGGACGGCCTTTTCACCTCTATAAACATGCCATATCTCACTTCCTTTCAATCTTACTAACTCCCCTCAAGCTATCGACGTTCCAGAGCTCCAGCACCCTACCTTTCTCGCCATTCCTGAGTTCGTGTCCGAAGGAGAAGCTTCTGCCCTTAACTGGTAAGTCCTTCGGGCCCCTTTTTGCTATTTTCACTTGGTATTTCACATTCTAGGGCACAAAATCCGTAGGTTTTAGGATATACCCCTCCAAAAACCCTTACTTGCCCCTATTCTCTTCGTTGTTCTTCAAATCCAGTGATGAACACATGAACACATGAAGATCTGGAGCAAACCAGGCTCCAAGTCTTCTTTTGATCCCAAATAACATTAAGACCGAGTAACTTACAAGTTTGCCAAAACCTTAGTAGAAACCGAGGTAGACAGAGGACTTGGCCGCTCGACCGGGCTAACAACTGGTCCGCTTGAGCGACTGAGCTCCTTGGCTTGCCTTTGCGACCGAGGTGGTCTGGCACTCTTCATGATCGAGCTAAAGTTAAGCTCGTTTTGCGCGATCGCGCTTCCACTTCCACTTATCCTTCTTTTCCTGCAGAGTCCAAGGAGACCACAGACCAATACTGAGGGTCTCAAAGACCGAGCAGCCATCTTGACTTCAGTCTGTGCCAATCCACCTCAGCTGAGCTAAATTAGCTGGCTTCACATGGGGCGATACCGCTTCCTTGTCGACACCCTGGCCGCCTTGGCCGCTTTCCGGGAAGAATACGGTATCGCGGCAGACGTTCAATTAGAGCTCGGTGCCATAGACACCACCCCTTAGGGCAGACTAGACCAATGCCCCTTCACCGTGCTATCCATCATTGAAGGAGGCCTCTGCTTCCTGGTCAACTCACTGATGACCAAATTCTTGCGCCGCACTAGGCTAGCACCCACTCAAGTTTCAACTAACACTTACCGAATAATCAACGGGGTCCATGAGCTGAACAATCGGCTGGGAACCAACTTAGGTTTAGCCGAGATACTCCATCAATACACCCTTGGGCACACGGGCGATGGCCTCGCCTATTACTTAAAAATTCGACCGGGCAAAGAAAAATTAGTGACCGGCACCCCAGACAAGGACTTACACGACGACGACTTCTTCTGGGTGTCTGGCAACTATGAAACAGCCGACGTACCGGGCTGGTTCATTAGCAAGAACTTCGGTTCCACATGTAAGCCGTGCTAACTGCCTCGGTCAATTGCTTTTCTTCAATATTCTATACTTAACATTTTTCTACTTTCTTTTGCAGCGATCGAAGCCTTGCAAGCCCACTATCACTTCCCCAACGAAGCTGCCATCAGAACTGCACTGCGCTATCGCAACCGGGACTGCCACGACCTCTTCGGCTGCACACCACGCCGGAGTAAGGTCACAGACTTTCTCTGTGCTCCATCTCCGCCTCCAGATCCCACACTGCTAGACGTCCCCTTTATCCGTTTAACCAAGGCAGAAGAAATGGCCAAGAGGAGCCGCATTAAGAACCTGATCACTGCCACCTCAACCGAGATCCCGAGCATCACAACCCGCTCTCCTCCTGCTAGTCAATCCAGCAGGACCATGGTTGCATTGCCTTCTCCCAGTGCCGGGCAAGCCAGCAGAGACACCCGCCGGGCTAGAAAAAGGCCACGTGCAAACCCTTCAGCCGAGCTTGTTACGGAGCTCAACACTGAGCAACCTGCCGTGATAGCTGACCCAATTCCACCGTGGAGGCCCCAACTCAAGCACCGGGGTAAAGAGATCTCGGCGACAGCTTCTGTTAAAGGCGACAAGGAACATCTGCTCACCTTTGATCTCAGCAAAGCCCTCCTCCTACCGAGCGACATGGTCGGCAGCGACCATGTGCCAGACACTCGGTTGGTGAAATCCTCGGTCAAGTCCACGACCAGGGTAAGAATCTCAAACTTTTTATTCAAATTTCACAAGTGTTTGCTAGGTTTCTAATCAAACTTTCTTCTTGCAGGCCATCCAGAAGCAGCACTTGGTCATGGAGTGCATTCACCGACTCCGGCAGAAGGCGATCGACTCTGCCAGCCAGGTTGAAAGTCTTCAAGCCGAGCTCGGGCGAGCAAAAGCTTCACTGCAGATGGCCAACTCTGACAACTCTAGGCTGCTCGGCCAGCTTGGAACCGCCGAAAAAGAAAGGGACGCGCTCCGGGCCGAGCTAGAGACTTTGAAAGAATCGAATAAGAAGGAGCTGGAGGACGCCAACAACGCCGGTTTCAAGGAAGCCGAGGAGAGCTACACTAAGCAGGTCCATGCCACCCAAGACATCTTCTTCAATGTGGGATGGAAGACTGCTTGCGAATAGCTCGGCCAAGGACCTGGGACCGACGTATTCGCCTCTCCTCCAGTTGCCTTCCTACCGACGTACCTTATGCCATATGCCAATGACGTCTTCAGTGCGTTGTAGGCTGAGGCCGAGGAAGAAGAGGCGGAGGATGCCGAGGAAGATGCCGAGGGTGGCAACCGCCCAAAGTAGCCCGGCCAGGAGCAGCTCGGTGTCCAAGAGACCACAACCACGGTCGACCTAGAAGTGACCGCAACCGAGGATGAATTCACAAACCTCTCTCCCTTAGTCTAGTTTTCTTTGTCTTCTTTCTTTTTGTTTGAACATGTAACCGAGCTAGCCGCCTCTCCTCTTGTAGTTATTTTGCACATTAATGAAAAAGTTCAATTTCCATCAAGTGTTTGCATGGTCTTCAAGCTAAATAACTTCAGCCGAACAAAATACCTCGGCAAAACTAATCATCTTGTTTAACTTAATTAACCGAAAAGAAACATCTTGGTTTCAAGTATAAAGTTGAGTAAATCATCAACTGTTTTAATCGGAACAATACATCTCGGTTTAAATATAAAAGTTGAGCAAATCATCAACTCAGTCAGCCGGAATAAAGCTCCACGAAAGTTGAATAAATAATCAACCTAGTCAACCGAAGTAAAACATCTCGATTGAAATCTCAAAGTTGAGCAAAACATAAACTCATTCAACTGGAGTAAACATCTAGGTTGAGAATCTCAAAGTTGAGCAAAACATCAACTCATTCGACTGGAGTAAACATCTCAGCTGAGAATCTCAAAGTTGAGCAAAACATCAACTCATTCGACCGGAGTAAACATCTCGGCTGAGAATCTCAAAGTTGAGCAAAACATCAACTCATTCAACCGGAGTGAAACATCTCGGTTTTAATTTCAAAGTTGAGCAAAACATCAACTCGTTCAACCGGAATAAAACATCTCGGTTGAGAATCTCAAAGTTGAGCAAAACATCAACTCATTCAACCGGAGTGAAACATCTCGGTTTTAATTTCAAAGTCGAGCAAAACATCAACTCGTTTAATCGGAATAAAACATCTCGGCTGAGAATCTCAAAGTTGAGCAAAACATCAACTCATTCAACCGGAGTGAAACATCTCGGTTTTAATTTCAAAGTTGAGCCAAACATCAACTCATTCAATCAGAGTAAAACATCTCGGTTAAGAATCTCAAAGTTGAGCAAAACATCAACTCATTCAACCGGAGTGAAACATCTCGCCTGAATATTTGCTCCCCGTACAGATAGTAAAAGGAATCAGGAATTGTACCAAATCTAATATCCAAGGTGAAGGAACCAAAGTCAAGTCTGTTCTTCATCTCCAAGAGTGCTGGAAGGCTTAGGAGCGTAACGTGACTAATAAACAAGCATGTAAGTGATGGAAAAATGAGTCTCAAAGCATCAATCAACAATTGTGAACAACGACTAATCTCAAAAGATTTACTACAAGAAAGATCACTGGGTAATCTTCCAACGAGTTCGGGACAATCATCAATTTTAAGAGATTTTAAACAAGGATGATCATTAGGTAATCTTCCTTTGAGTCTCATACACGATAGGATGGAAAGCTCATTGAGTTGACCAAACAGCTAAACTCCCTTGATTTTGAAAGCAGGCCAATCTTTTAATTTTAGCATATACACAAACTCAGTCTCTCTATAGAAGGGAAAGGTTTGGCACCACATTGCTGCCTATAGAACTCACAACTGAGGTACTTTATTACACTCATTCCTTTAATGTAACGGTCTTTAAATGACGATAGTTGTCCAAGCAGCGGCAAAGATGTGCAATATTTAGAAAATTCTAATTGCATAGGCACTATTTCAGAGAACAAAGCATCTCCACCCAATTAGATAATCTTGAATTGCCATACCCACTGTACAAGGAGCAAATAATCTATGCTTCCGCACTTCCTTGCCTTCGATGCACTTTCTCCTACAATCACAACAGAAGTAAGTTAGCTAGCAGGTGTCTCATTGGAAAACCCGTACGACAGTCGAGTTAGCACCTTGGAGAATATAAGAGAATGAGAGAGTTTTCTGACTCAAGATTGCTTACCTTTCAAACTGAAGTGTTGGCCTTTTATACAAGCCAATATCCCTCTTCTCCACATAGGTTGCACCACTCCCCAGGTTCTTGGGACGTAGAGATTCTATTCTCTTATTTCCTTACACGCATGCACTTGTCATAGGTAGACAGTTGGACAATCAGCATTAACTTGGGCAGGTCACTATTTGTCCCCCACTAATCAAGGGGCGCAGCAACATCCAATCGAGCCACCCTTGACCGAGGTAACAACAACCCGGTTAGCCAATGACCATTACCCATAAGCCAAATACCATCTTTGCTACCAAAAGCACAACCGAGCTATCACTCTACCGAACCAAGCGGTACTCTCGCCGCCTTCCATCAAGGCCCAATATTGTTTGTTCCGAACATCTCGGCAAGTTCAACTAGATTCAGCAAAACACCTCGGAGAGCTCGGCTAGAAGGCAATCCATCTTCAGTGGCCCAACTGAACACAAAGGAGTGGGTCAAGCTTAGCCCATCGCAGC
This sequence comes from Camellia lanceoleosa, assembly GCA_025200525.1. NCBI lineage: Eukaryota > Viridiplantae > Streptophyta > Magnoliopsida > Ericales > Theaceae > Camellia > Camellia lanceoleosa. The sequence goes on from CM045760.1 coordinate 122,984,589, forward strand.
ACGGCGCAAAACTCCCCTCTCAGTTGCCTCTTAATTCGGTCTGCTTCAGTATGACTTGGATTACTATAACTGGCCGAGCTAGATACTCTATCCGGTTCACCAAACTGCTCGGTGGAAATTCCCCTCTCAATTGGCCCTTAATCCCTTTTGTTGCAACATGATTGGGATTACTTCGGTCTTGCACAACTTAGCTTTAGCTCGGTTTGGTGTTCAACATTGGGACAACTCGGTTAAGGCATTTAAGTGCCTTTTTTTTTTTTTTTGAACTTGGCCCAGCCACATACCGTAGTTCGGCCCTCCATCTCGGCATGGCACTCAATTGACGCATTTGATCCAGCGTTACATTTGGTGGAATAGGTGTGGGGCCCATAAACTTTGATCTTCCAAAACTTAATCAATTATGTAAGTTCTACTCACTCTTGAAAGAAGTGCTTGGTGGGCCATGCCTTGTTTCCTATGCATGATCATAGCATGCATATTCTTTTGCTAGGTGTTTGTATTGCTTGGATCTAGACAACTTTTGCTCGATTCCACAGCTTGGAAGAAGGAATGTGTCTTTGGTAGATGGCATTTTGGAGTCATTTCTTCATGCATAGAATAGTTCGGTAGGCCCCAGCTTCACTTAGCTCGGCCATTCTTTCTTTATCTTTTTTTCACTCATTTATCCTACTTATGTCAACAGGCATAACTGCCTACACTATAACTGCCTTTGTAATACCCCCAACTTTTCAAAATGTAATTATTTTGGTATTTAAATTTGGTTATTGAATTTTTTTATTAGTGAAATATAAATTGGACATATTTTTGAGAATTTGCAAAACATGCTAGGAAATTTCATAGTGTTTGTAAGTTTCAAATATGATGGCAATTTTGTTATTTTTCAAATTTAATAATAATAAATGAATATTTATATTTTAAATTACAATTTGAGACTATTTACTATAGCTTTTGCTCTTGAATTGTCTTGCTGGTCAATTTTACAATTACTATGACACCAATTACACTTCTACAAAGAAAATTTGGTCCACCGCAGATGGAGGATATCTTTTTATCAACAAAAGAAAACATGCCTTTATAGAGGGTGACAAGTAAGTAAGGAGCAAAAGCCATGGCTTGGCCATCTTGAAGGCATAAGGCCAATGAAAGGTATTCCTTGGTAATTTTGAAGCCAGGAACACAAAAAATGAATTAGCAAGGCCAAACTAAGTAAAAGGCGACTCTTTTTTGGTCATCGATAGGGGTGTTTCTTTTGCCTTTGTATTTTTTAATAAACTCAGTGTAACTTATGTCAGTGTTAAGGGTGACGATCGGTAAGGGTTCTAGTAAAGCATTGATTTTTAATCCTAGAATGGGAAGTCCAATTAAATAGGCTATGCCTAGGATGGTTAGAGATATCATGCCAAACCCTAGGAGCATTGAGTTGCAAGATTATGACCAAAAACAGGCATCAGCAGCAATTAACCACTTATTCATATCAAATTTGAGGGTCGACGAACGAATTACCTCACTAATGCCTAGATGTTTCCATACATCTGAGTCATAAGCTTCAATTCATTTGATCCAGCTTTGCCAGATAGAATCTAGTTGTCTCCATGATCTGAGAGGATTTTTGTTGTTGTCCTAATTTACCTAATTGAATTTTGGTTGGTTTAGAAGTAGAGTTTCGCCATTAGCAAGTGGGTAGTATGAAGTTAGTTCATCTGGGAAATAGGCTGTAAACGTAGGTCCTAGGGTTGCTTTGGCTACGGTGGTGGTACTTGGAATCAAAGTTAACTCCAGCATTAGAGAGCTGGAGAGTTCCCTAATGGTTTTGGGGAATCATTGGTTTCATCTTCTTTTGTGGATTTCAAGAGCCATTATTTAGAGTTCTAAATTGTTTGGTGTTCTAATATGGGAGTTTTGAAAGAGAGAGAGAAGATTGAAGTGAGGTGAAGTTGGAAGGTTTAAGCTTTTATAGCTTATGTTGGGCCCAGTGTTTGGATTTGTTCGAATTAAGTATATTATTTATTTGGCCCAAGGAATGGATTTGTTTAAGTTAAAAATCATTATTATTTATTTTTCTTAAATAAGGGGGCATTGTTTGCACCAAGTTTTGTGAAATTCTTGTCGACAGGTGTATCAATCAGATGATGACACATGGTAGAGTCAAAGTGAAAGTCCTTCATCAGTTAGAGGGATAGGTGGCATGTAAAGGTTGAGCACGTGCATAGAATGATTCAAGTGATGGAGCAGTTATCAGGCTAAGTCATGAACTTAGTGGCTTGTTTTCAGAAAGGAATATGTACGAGATAGAAGGCTTTACCTTGTCGATGTGGTGCTCAAAGTGTAAAGGGACTTGTGGCAACATGGAAAAGAGATGGTTCGATAGGAAGATTTGAAGGCTTGGTAGAGTTTGAAGACTTAGAAGTGAGAAGGCAGTTACCATGGTAGTTGGCAATTGCAGTTGCAAGTAAGAAGGAGTCCTGCAATCATGGGCCAAGAAAAGAGAAAGAAGATATAAGAGTCAAGGATTTGGCAGAAAGGAGATCATCAACAACACAACAACAACTTAGCTTATATCTAGAAGTAGTTCTTTTAATTTAGGAGTAGTTTTCTCTGTAACTTGTAACCTTTATGAACTTTGGTGGTTTCATTCTGGAATTACCTATTGTTTATTTTGTTTACTTTGTCGACTGTAATTTTGTTCCAAATAAGTCCTCATTCTTTTGAGGCATTTAAATCAAAAGCACAATCATTTGGTTTCTTTGTTTGATTGTTTGTTTAAATTGTTGTTCAATTTCTGTCGATTGGGAGTAAGCATAATTTTTACTAACATATTCTTGAAAAAAGGACCTCCGACTTGGATCTTTAGGCGGTGATACTGATTACAAATGCAATGGAGATGTGTTTATTAAAAGTGTCAATGGCACTATGAAACATATTTTTCACAATTTTCCTGTGTAGAGGTTGTTAGATGGACTTGCAACATAGACCAGAAGATTTAAAAATGATGGTTTTGAATTGAGATTGGATTTAAGTGTTATTCTCTCTATTCTCGAACATTAATTCCTTTTAGTGAAGGTAATGAAGGCTAGAAAAGTACTTTTGCTTTCTTTCTTTTTGTGTGTTATTTGAAATGATTGTAATATTTTCAAATTGGAAAATTCTATTTACACACCACTGAAAACAACATAGGGGTGTATTCTACCCATTTAAAGATTTCATATATAAAAACACAAAATACTCTTCACACACCATCATCACATATAGACATATAAACATCCAAAATAAATTGGTTTTGAAGATTTAGTGTTTAAGAATATTGAAATCAATTGGTTTAAGGTTTAAGAACATTAAAATTTAAGAATATTGAAATCAATTGGTTTTAGGGTTTAAGAACATTGAAATCAATTGGTTTTGAAGATTTAGGGTTTAAAAATATTGAAATCAATTAGTTTTGACAATTTGCACACCATGGATGACACTGAGATTGTTGATTTCGAACAATGCAACAATGAAAATGTCAATTTAATACTTGGGTTTTCGATTTTTTGTTTATCTCATTCATATAATCGTTGGGAATATGACTTTGTTTGTCACGTGTTCGGATAATCAGAGTTAAACTTTTACATAATGTTTGATTATTTTTATTCCAACCAAACAATTTTGTTCAAATTATTAAAGTTGACCAAATTAAAAATGTTCATACATAAAAAATTGAAATTTTAATTCCTTAAGAATTTCATTTCTTAAATTTTTTTCTTTTCTTTTTTACAAAAAGTAGATGTATTCAATATTTACAAAAAAATAATAATAATATTAATAACATATAAAATTTAATATATGTTCAACATAATAAGTCTGAACAAATTGAAATTGTTCAACGTATAAAGTATGAACATATTTATTTTATTCAACATAAATATTTTGAACATATTCAATTTGTTCAATTTTTTTTTTCTACGATGATATTATGTTCAGACAACCAAAGTTGAGCCAAACTCGAAATAGAAATCGCTATGGAAGTTGAATCAGTTAAAAGAAGATAGAAAAAACATATCAATGTGAGAATTAAATGTGTGAATCAAAGGTGAGAATGATAAATCTTCAATAACGACAATGCATCGGCGAAGCAACGGCGATGATGGAGATCTAAAGCAACAACAATGCATTGGCAAGCCAATAACAAAACAATGGTGACGATGGATATCTGAAACGACGAGACGAAGCCCTCCGCCAACGATGGAGATCTTCAACTCTAACGAGGGAGATCAATGGTGTTTTGAAGATGAAAGTCTCTAGTGTTCTGAATATATAGATATTTAGGTGTGGTTTGTGGTGTGTATTCAAACAGACAGATGGTGTGTTACCTTAGCGTTAGTAATGGAAAGTTGAGATGTGAACTAAGATATTTTCAAACCCTAAAAAGTATTATACGTGTGTACTAAGTAATAATGAGAAAATTAGTGGTGTGTAAATAGAATTACCCTCTCAAATTGTATACTTTTTTTGTTATTTCCTTTCTTTTTCTCTCTTATACACAAAATTTTTAGTATCTAACATTAATTCAATTAAATAAAAATTAATTATAAATTCTTAATTATTTATTGTAATTCTTAACTTTTAATTTTAATTTTAATTAAATTATATTTTATATCACAATTAATCCTAAATATTTAATCATTTATTGTAATTTTTAACTTTTTAATCTAATTTTAATTTAATTAAATTTTAGACCAATTCTTAATTGTTATTTGTTTATTTAATTATATTTTATATCAATTTTAATTTATTTTATTTTAATTTATCGTATTAATCTAATTTTAGGTTTGTATAAAATGAGAATAAAATTATCCTTTTATTGTATTAATTTTACTTTATTTAAAAAAAAAAAAAAATCAAACTCACTCTAACAAATTGTGTATATGATATATCTTCTATTGGTTTGGATAAAAAACTGACGATGGCACTTCCGTCCAAAATCATATGGAGATTTTCTATGTATATTTGAACCATGAGAAGATAAAGTGCTCCAACTCCAAACCATGAAAGAATAAAATGAATTTAACCCTATAATTTAAAATAATTGTAAAATTTTAAAAACATACATTTCTATGCAAAATGTATAACTAATTTAAATTTGATAACAAGTGCCAAAAGCAATGGTTAACAAAATTTATAAAAATGTAACTTGTTTTTTTGAGTTATACGATAGGACAGTGATTAGTAGGTTAAATTACAAAATTTAACCTATGTCGGACTATGTGCCAAAGATTTTTGAAATTTTGACTGCCTTGATTTATTCTAGAATTCATGTGGACCCCACATCAATAAATGATTGAAATTGATTTATGAAATTGTTTGAGTAATGTTATAGATTCTAAAAATTCTATCAAAATTTATACCAAATGTCTCACATATGATGTGGGTCCCATGTGGGTTCTATACTCATGTGAGACATTTGATAAAATTTTTAAGGTTTCTAGCATTTTTGTTTTTTATGGGGTATGGAATAATTTTTGGAAAATGCTAGGTATCCCCAATAATTTATCAAACGTTTTACCATTTAAGGTCTCTAGCATATTTGTTTTTTATGGGGTATGGAACAATTTTTGGAAAATGCTAGGTATCCCCAATAATTTATCAAACGTTTTACCAAATCCCTCACATGGGTGTGGGACCTACAAACTCACATGTGTGTGGGTTCCACACCTATGTAAGAGGTTTGGTAAAACGTTTGATAGATTATTTGGGGGTGTCTAGCATCACTCATAATTTTTCTTTGAGAGCAATTATTCAATGCACTAAAGGCATTGATGTGGGGTCCACGTGAATCCCATGCCAATAAATGGTTGAGATTGATTTGTGACATTGCCACATGAGGTATGAAATAATTATTCCTTGAGAGCAATTATTTTGTACCTCACCGACATTGACGTGGCCATATCACAAATTAATCTCAGCTGTTCATTACGTAAATCCCATATTAATGAATGACTGAGATTATTTTGAAGATAAATTTACTACTAGTTAATACTTGCTTTAAAACGGTTTATAATATGTTGACCACCTCACATATGGTAATTTTTGCACCCAAAGTGCAATTAAGAGCAATTATAATTACTTGGGGTAAATTACACTTTGTACCAAATCTCATTTTAGCCCCTACATATGAAATCATAACAGTCAACCTCTTACACTTCTGATCAAATCATACTTTGGTTCCTACACATGAAATTGTAATAGTCAACCCTTGTACGTGTTTGGTCAAATCTAACTTTGGTCCCTACATACATGCTGATGTCCACTTTTTGTTACTCAATTGTTTAAATCTTTAATAAAATCTAATCATGTGATAAGAATTTGACTACGACATGAGAATAAAAAAAGGAAAATCATCTACATTTTCTACCAATACACACTTTATTCCAAAATTTACATCAAAATATGACTGTATTAAGTTAAAACAAAACACAGATTGTGAACAATTAAAAAAATGAACTAGCATAAATTAGAATCACAAAACTCTATTTTTTATGGTGACAGAGTCTTCTGTCTATTCATTTTTCTTTCTCTTTGATTTCTTTGTCACATTTTTTTTTTAATTTCAAAAACTCTACTTTCTTGCCTTTTCGTCCTAATTTTTTCCATATGATTATATATATATATATATTGTATTATATAACTCTTATGTGTTTATCATGTAAGACAGTGTATTGGTGAAAAACACAGACGATTTTCCTCTCTTACACTTATTTTGTAGCCACCTTTTTGTCACATGACTAAATTTTGTTAAAAATTTAAAAATGAAGTAATAGAAAAGAGTTATTGACACTTGTGTAGAGATCAAAGTGAGATTTAAGTAAAAGTGCAGGAGGTTGACTGTCACGATTTCATGTATAGGGACCAAAGTGAGATTTAACCAGAAGTGTAAGGGGTTGACTATCATAATTTCATACGTAGAGGCCAAAATGAGATTTGGTGTAAAGTATAGGGGTACAAAGTGGAATTTACCTTAATTACTTGTTTTTTTTTTTTTAAATGGATTAAAAATAACTCCTTGAGACTATAAAAAGAGCAAGAAAACCAATTGTTTGATTATCCAAAAACATGGGAAAACTTTTTGCCTGGTGCTTTCTGCTCTCTCTCCTAGTCTTCATATCTCTGGTATTTATTTCTGGTTTATCACTTTCATTTCTCCTTTTTTATGTCCCCTTCGTATAAGGGGTACCTGTTGTATAGCAAGTTGTGGTATGCGGGTAAAACGATACAACTTTGATACACTTTTTTTTTCTCTTCTCTTTTATTTTATTTTATAAATTCACATAAATTGAGATTTAATGTGTAGCTATATTTTTGGTGTTTTTAAAAAATCAAATGAAACTAATTATATTGTTTTTGACATTGATATTTATTAGAGTATAACTATCTATATTTTATTATCCATAAATAAATACATAAAATTCCTAAGTCATTTGCGATCTACTTTGGAATTGTTTTTTGGAATTTTAGTTTAAGATTTCTGATATTAAGATTTTATAAAATAAAGAACATGCAACATTTTCATAGTAGATGGGGTCCCTTAACATTTTTACAGAGAAATTTTGGAATAGAGAAATTTCAGTTCTTCACAGAAAAATTTTACAGAGAAATTTCAGTTAAATTTCTCCGTGACAAGTTGAAATTTTTTTATGACGACTTGAAATTTCTCTAATAATATTATTGAGTGATCTTAACTAATAAAAAAAAATATATTAGACCTCTTCTACTATCAAAAATTAGAGAAGAATGTTTCACTAATTTTTTATTTTTTTTATAGACTCTCCAAAACTACGTAGGAAAATATTGTTCAAGTTCAAAGACCAAAACTACATTGTTTTAAGAAAAATTAAAAATAATAATAATAATAAAGCATCAATATTTTACTCATTTAGGCCAACAAAAAATAAAAACTAAACAGGTTATTTTAGTAACTTTTTAGCTTTTTAAGAAAATATATACAGAAAAATTGAGAGTGACGTGATAACTTATAATAACTTTTTGACTTTTCAACTAAAATATGTAATCCCCAAACAAGACATAAATGTCACTATTAAATTTACGTGCAATGATGTGTATCATTACACATCATTTATTGATTTGTTGATAAATCAACAAATTAGTTTGAGTCACCCTATGAAATTGCTTGGTAGTTAAGTTTATGCTCTCATGTTCGGACACTTGATTATTAAAAATAAGAAGGTACAACTACTTGCCACATCAATGTGGTATATTTAGAATTGATATCTTAAAAACACTAAATATATTGCAGATGAATTATATTTATCTGTGAAGAATAAAATATAACTCATTTGATTTTTAAAAACATCAAAAATATAATAATCAATAATAAACATTACATCTCAACTCATGTGAATTTTCAAAAATAAAATAAAATAACAGCTCTCAAAAAAAGCATCAAAGCTGAAAATGTTGGGTCATAACAAACATTTTTGGTTCTATCCATACTATTTATTTTTGAACATGTAATGGTGTTAAGTCATTACCTGGTCAGCAACATTTCTTGTGGCAGTCACTTGCTGTGGAGTTAAAACTCAAATCAAGACCACAAAAGCTTTTTATTCATTGAAATTTTCTCCAAAAAATAGTTATTACATGAATGTTGCTATTAAAATCTACTTTTTATTTTCTCAATATTAAGGGCAAAATGAATGTTAGAGCAATAGATTCTTAAACAACCCTAGTTTTTGGGCACACCTATGGGTGTGCAAGTAATTTTGTAAACGGCTGGTTGGGGTAATCATTAGAATGAGATGCAATTTAAATTTTTTCTAAAAATTAAAACAGTTGTGCTAATAAATTTCCACAGTTACCTTTCTATTAATCTGATGACAAAAAATTGTTTAGAAAGTCAAAAATAATTTTTCTTTGGATAATTTGGGTAAAAGAAATTCTATTCAACAATTTCATTTTCATATTGGCACCACTTCTGTTGTTCAATTTTTAATCTTTCAGTTGCACATGCATTTTGTCCCAACAGTTGTATAGTACCACTTTGTGGTATGAAATCGTGGGTTCAACTCTTAAGGAGAGAAGTTTGATATCATTTGAGAGTGTCTATTTCTCCTCCATTAATAGGGAATTGTTGTTATTGAATCTTTCTTCGAGTGGTTGTTGGGCTATTGCTTAGGGTGAATTTTGGGCATTGTTGGACTTTAATTGTTCAGCGTGATATAATATTTCTCATATTTGTTAATCTCCTACCTATTGAAAAAATAAAAATTAAAATAAAAATTAACAGAGAGAGAGAAAGAAATCCTCATTTGCTAATTAAGTAGGCAATAATAATGAACATGATGGTTTCCACACACATGCATGCATTTTAATTAGAAGCTAGCTGTAACTGTAATAAATTCAAACCCTTGCTAGTAAGCCATCTTATTTCAATTTAAAAACCTTGTTCATCTTTAATTCATTTTTGAGAACGAGTTTAGCTTATTCTTTACTGGTGGTTTGTTGTTGAATTTGAATCAACAAATAACTTTTTTTAATTCACAAATCCACCAATACACAAGAGACTTGTACACAATAGCACACATAAATCCTGATATGCAATTTGTGTTCTCACACTACTAAGCACTCATGTCATACACAAGCAAACACCAACTTTACCAACATTCACACCACACTAGTATCTTAGAGTCTATGTTGAATACACAGACCTACACCACTAATAGACAATTCACTCAACACACTTTATTTGTGTTCTCACTTTTATATGTGACTTTCCATTAATCTCTCACATTTGTAAATCTATACAGATGAAAAGATGGTGATCATGGTGAAAGCAAGAGAATGTCACAAAACTTGGAACTGCAAGGGTGAAGACCGTTGCAGGGATGATTGCAAAACCAGTTCAATGGAGAAGGGCGGGCGATGATTTCACCGCACCCACGGGTTCCGAGGCAATGTTTTTGTGCTTTCAATTGTTGATCTCTCATCTCCATATCAATGGGATGCCAAATTATTGGAATAAATCAATTTCATGTGAAAAAAGAATTACAATATTCCATGTAGGTATGAGATGCATGAATGGTGTTATAAGTAAAATTTTCCAAATTTTCTAATTTCCTGGTGAGAACCCTTTTTGACAATATTGTTGTGATAACTAACATGGTTAATGAACCGTAAGGATGTCACAATTAGTCCATTCCATTTCAAGAACTTCATTAATAAAAGAGACAAAATACAAGAGTTTAACGACCATACTAGATTGAACATTACAAACAAAACAGAAAATAGAGCTTAGAACAAAAACTTGAAAAACACAAGAGCTACGAAGGCTACAACTAGTAGAATAGCAAAAAGATGAACATCTCGTAAATAGAGGAGCTAGTGATTGAATTCTAGATGAAGTCGCAAAACCAGATGGAGCTTAGCTTGAGAGAAGAAGCTCTTGTTTGCCATAGTAAAGCTGCAAAGCTAAAATAACTTAGCTAGGAAGTAGATGTCATACATCCATGGAGCTAAATAAAAATGAATATCCTTACTGCCTTTCAACTGCCCAAACAATTAATCTTAACATACCAACCCCTTCTGAAGGAAAGTGAGGCAAAGAAGCACAACATGAATCCACTGGAGAAAACAAACAAACAAAAAAAAGGAAATATCAAATCTAACTTGTGAGGAGGAAACTAAAGACAGAGGAGAGAACCTATACAAGTCTTTTCTGATTTACAATTTACTTGTGAGGCTGACAAATGTGTTGTTCTTTGCACATAAGCAGAATATGTGTTAACCCATTTATAGCATTGTGCAAACTTGTAAAGTCTTTTCTACCTTACAATTTACTTGTTCAAAATAAGAGGTGAAAAAAATATTAAAAAACCTACTATGCAGTTGTTGAATGGAAAAGAATGCTATATATGTCATTAGTTCTTTTTTGGGGGGGTGGCTAGCAGTGCCTCTTATGCCAATTTTGCACTTTAATTTTTAAATTTGTATCAATTTGGTTCAAAATGACACAAATACTTCAATACTCCAACAAGACACAAAATGATAGAAAATATGGGTAGGGTAAAATTCAGGAAATTTAATATCATTGTGTCATTTTGGATTGTATGAAGATTCAAGTGGACAACAATTAGATGGATGCACCCAAATTTTATTGGAAAAAGAATTGAAATGGAACACTCTTTTATATATTTGATTACCTCAAAACAAGTAGAGAAGCATGACAAACCAAGGTTCACAGTAATTTATGCTTTCCTGAGATCATGGGTGCCAATTGGTACTTCACAATTTGAACTGGAAGACCAGTGGTGAAGTTCACATGTGAATAAAAGTACAGAAAAAAAACAAAAGCAAAAGGCAGCATTTTGAACAGCCAAAAAACAACTTTGTACATTTTCTCACATCTCTACTTCCTCCTTTTCTTCTTTTCTTCTTTTCTTGTTTCCTCGTTCATTTCTGGTATTTTCCGTCCTCTAATGGAAAAAGGTATGTTTTTTCAAGTATTCAAATCCTTCACGAGTGTCTCGCCTTCATTCCCATCTTTTCTCAAGCAAAGTCGCAAGCATCTGCAAAAACTTCCTATGCCAGAAGGGAACTCATCATAAACATGAGATGGTGTCATCCCAACCTTATCCACAACCTAATATGTTAAAGAAAATTGAATTTCAGATCATTGTCAAACAGATTAAGATATAAATCACTTTGTAAATGTTAATCATTTGAAAAATAGGATATGTCTTCAAGAACTTGATGAGTCACAAAAACATAACTAATTCACTTTTCATTGGGAGCTGACATGTACTAAATATTGAACCTAAATAGAATCAGCAATATTTTGGTTTGCAAATGAACAGAAACATTTTCTGGTACAGAGGGCATTCTTTACGCAACACGAGGATGTGCTTTCTATTGAAAAAAAATAAATTATTTGCAAATACAATAGTTCTAATTTCAAAGAAGCAAATTATATTCTAATAGAACAAACAAACAAACAAATTTCTTTTTTATTATTGGCCTCAGAGGTAACAAAAAATTATGGCTAGCTTTATATAAGAACAAAAATAAGGGTGGGATTTTATACTTGGGTTCTACACCTAAGAGAACATAGAAAATGTAAAAATATATTTGGTGGAACACACATAGATTGGTATATGAGCAAAGAATATCCACATGTTACATATCAGTCATAAAGTTAGTCCTACATAACCATCCAACTCATCCACATTCAAATTTTAGAGCATCCCATTAAGGGCTTTGAAAGAAAGCAAGATTTCACGTTGATCAACAAAAAAAGCGAAGCAAGATTTCACCATTAATTATAACTTGAAAAACTCGCTTATTATCAACAACTCCCACCTCACACCCATCCACACACACACAAATATACATACCAAGAAAACCAAAAAAAGAAACCACCCAAATAAAAAAGAAACAAAAGAAAACTATTTATCAAAAGAAGAAAACAAAACAAATAAAACATACCCTTTCCTTGTTTCAATACCCTTCAAATAAAACATACCGCTAACTTTTCAAAGCAACCAAGGCCGATGCAAGAGAGTCCCATGCACTCAAGAATGGCATAGTTGTTTCAGTGACAAAACATCAAGAAAAGGCAAGAGAATTTGGTTAATAACAAATAAAATAAAATTAGCAACCAAGTTCAAGCTCTTCTAAAGAAAAACACAAGTAAAGGACGAGTTTATGATTTCAATAGCTACATCAGAAAGTCTTAGGTTCTATTAAAAGATGAAATAATTTCTTAAAATGTCCCAAAAGATAACATGATGTTACTGACAACTAGGCATCGATACTTCCATGTTTTCTTTGAAAGCATTATACAAGGTTTCTTTGTAATTGCAGTTACAAAAAGATTTCGAAGCTAATACTCTACCCTGCATTTTTAGCACACTATGTTTAGTTTCAACTTTCTCTATTTAATTTTCTAAAAATTGAGTTTTTGTTTTTCGTATTTTTTTTTGTTTTTAGTGAATATTGTTTAAAATTTTAAACTTTTTTTTACTTTTTTAGATGCACCTTACTTAGATGTATCCAAAAAGTAAAATATTTGTAAAAAAATATTTTAAAAAATCAATAGATACACAAAAATACGAAAAATGTACTGAATTCTCATTTTTTTTTTTTGGTTGGTATTTAGTGAATTTTCTAAAGATTTTTTTCACACATATTATACTTTTTAAGTGTATTTATGTTAGGTGTATCTAAAATTAAAAATTCGGTAAAACAAACATAAAATAAAAAATTTCAATTTTCTAAAAAGTGAATCATCAAAAAACCAAACCAAACAATTCTTCCATCAATGAATGGAAAATATAAGAATAGAATTCAGACGAATACAAACAATGAGCAATGACTTCCTAATTTGCCACCAAGCTAGTAAATGGTAAATGGCAATGACTTCAATTTATATATATATATATATAACAATCTAGTAGAATAAATATATTTGAAGGGAAAATCTCTCATTCCAAACATTTTTTTACCATGTCATGTTTTGGAGTTTGCCCAAAGAATTCTGGAGCGATTCACTTCAGTGTTTAAGATGCTGGTCTTTGGTCAATCTCCTTATCTGGAAAAGAAACCCATTTTATCAAAAGATTAGAGACCATTTGTTACTATTAAATGAATTTCCCCTTTTGATTTCTTCTTGTTCTTTGTCATATCACCCACTCCCCCAACGAGTTTAAATTTGAAAGGAAAAAAAAAAAAAAAAAAAACTCTATAAGACAATATGGTATACCAATTTCAAATAGTTTCATCTCTTTTTTCAATATATGCCTTGGTAGAACTACTTTCCACATCAATGTGGGCACATTTAGAAATAATGTCTTAAAAACACTAAATATATTGCAGATGAATTATATTTATCTGTGAAGAATAAAATAGAAGCAGCTACACTCTAATAAATATCAATGTCAAAAAAAATATAACTCATTTGATTTGTAAAAACATCAAAAATATATTAATCAATAATGAACATTATATCTCAACTCATGTGAACTTTCAAAAATAAAAGTTAAAAAAAAAAAAAAAAAAAGCTGAAAATGTTGGGTCATCACACACATTTTTGGTTCTATCCATACTATTTACTTCTGAACATGTAATGTTGTTAAGTTATTACGTAATGGTCATCAGTATTTATTGTGGAAGTCACTGCCTGTGGAGTTAAAACTCAAATCAAGACCTCAAAAGCTTTTTATTCATTGAAATTTTCTCCAAAAAAATAATTATTACATGAATGGTACTATTAATATCTACTTTTTATTTTCTCAATATTAAGGGCAAAATGAATGTTAGAGCAATAGATTCTTAAACGACACTAGTTTTTGGGTACCCATGGGTGTGCAAGTAATTTTTTAAACGGCCGGTTGGGATAACCATTAGAATGAGATGTGTTTAAAATTTTTCTAAAAATTAAAACAGTTGTGCGAATTAATAGGGGGTTATAGTTATTGAATATTTCTTCGAGTGGTTGTTGGGCTATTGCTTAGGGTGACTTTTGGGCATTGTTGGACTTTAATTGTCCAACGTGACTTAATATTTCTTATATTTGTTAATTTCATACCTATTGAAAAAGTAAAAATAACATATAGAGAAAGAATTCCTCATTTGCTAATTAAGTAGGCAATAATAATGAACATGATGGTTTCCACACACATGCATGCATTTTAATTAGAAGCTAGCTGCAAATGTAACAAATTCAAACCCTTGCTAGTAAGCCTTTTTATTTCAATTTAAAAACCTTGTTCATCTTTAATTCATTTTTGAGAACTAGTTTAGCTTATTCTTTACTGGTGGTTTGTTGTTGAATTTGAATCAACAAATATATATATTTTTTAATTAACAAATCCAACAATACACAAGAGACTTGTACACAATAGCACACATAAATCCTGATTCACAATTTGTGTTCTCACACCACTAAGCACTTGTAACGCCCCGAAATAAATACAATATATCCATCTCATAACAACCAATAAATGGCAACATATATGAATTGATAAGCTTTCATTAATTAGAATTTGATATACAAAAGGTGAAATATGCGATATACATTCATAAACAGTATATCCTGCATTTACAGCATGTGTTACAAGATGGTGAAAAGAAATGAAAGCTAAACAGATAATCATATGCCTTAAGAGTTTACATCTTTCCAAGTCAATACTTGAGTACATCAAAAGTGAGTCTTAAACTCAATACATATAAAGCCTGTAACACTTAGATGTTTTAATCTATTAGAAGGTGTATTTAATCCCTTTATTTTCTTTATTAGGAGTCTTTGGGGTTGTTGTATATTGGTTTTGAAGGAGTACAATTCGATTTAAAGTCGTTGGGTTTGTTCGCTCACGCTTATTCTTGTCGAAAAGTTCCTTGGGAACTTAGAAATTCTGTTCTAGGGTTGACACCACCTTCCGAGGGTCGACCCTTACCCTGCGTGTTCTCGAAGTGTTTGAAATTTAGTGTCGACACCAAATTTTGGTGGTGTTGACACCACCGAAGTGTCTATCCTTGTATATTGCAAAATCTGGGTTTAGTTTGAAATTTAGTGTCGACCCATCTAGTCCAAGGGTCAACACCTTACCTGCCGCCAAAGATTGTCTTTTCTTCCCCGAGGGTTGACACCAATACACGTGTGTCGACCCTGCGTGTTTATTTCCGTAATTTTGGGTGCGAATGGGCCCTACTTTTGGAGGGTTTTGGATTTATTCTTTTTAATAACCTTAGACCATCTCCAACCCTGAACCAAATCTGGCATCAAATTTAAAATTTGGTGAAAAAAAGCACTTTTTCATGCTCCAACGGTTTTACCAAATTGATATCAAATCGAGATTTCACCAAAAGTTTCACCAAAATAAGGACAGGCTCCGCATTTCATCAAAACATTGTGCATGACCGTTGGGGGAGACCAACTGGTCGACCACCAAAAGGTTCAAACAGTTCCAAAAAAAAAGTCAAACAATTGAAAAAAAAAATAATAATAAAATAAAATTTTGCCTTACCAATCGACCACTAAAAGGTTCAAAAAGTTCACCAAAAAAAAAAATTGGCTTAACCGGTCGACCAACCGGTTATCTCGGCACAGATTTGATGAAAATTTGATGAAAATCAACCGTTGGAGCACTCGGTATCAGATTGAGGAAAAAGTCATTTTTTTACTCAGATTTGATGAAAACTTTGGTTCAGGGTTGGAGATGCTCTTAGGGCTACTTTTCTACTACTATAAATAGACCCAAAACACTTCTCTCTCGTGATTTTCTTCTCCTTTTTCCTCTCAAATCGTGAGCCTCTCTTCTTCTCTCTCTAAACTCAACTTTTTCCCACTTAGATCTTTAGATCTACTCATCTAGAAGCATCTTCTCACCTGGGTCCTTTGAGGAAGATTGTAGATTTTGTCAAGGGCTTTCTATTGATCCGAGAAGTCCGTGGTTCCGTTGACTTTGGGTTTTACAAGTTTTCCTCTTCACAACTTGAGGTAGGGATGCTTTTACCCTTGTATTTCTTTATTTTGAAGAGATTTAATGGTGTTGTGGTGACTTATGAGCTAATTTGAAGTTATTGTTAGATCAAACCCATGTTTTGCTTAAATAGTCAGAGATGTCCCCAACGCCTGTGGAAGGAATCCCGTTTTGTTCATTGGGGCTTACTACAGTTCAAGACTCAATGTCACGGTCCTGTATCTAATCTCGCAAAGTGCAATGCAAAACCAATGAATCATCAAAGAGTCCAAATCCGGCAAGTCGTTTTTTAAAACAGATTTTTTGAAAGAAGTGCTAAACATGGACTGCTTTGCCAGATACAGAGTCGCCACCTAAATATTTATTTTGGGGGAATTTAGGAAACCCTGACTCATTGCCTAAGGCCACGTGTCCGTCATCACCAAAGTTGTCTCGGCTCGGGAACTTGGGTACGATTAGGGAAGGTCAGCTATGAGCACCCCCGCTCGCCCGATCAAAGATCGGCCTCTACTAACCATGATATCTAGTTTTGAAAACATTATGCATTCTTATTCCGGTTAATTAGCTAATCTTACTATGTGATACGCACAACACAAAAGTATGGACTAGATCGCCTAATTTGGAACAAAGCATTGCATATCCACTCGTTTGGAAAATGGTTTGAAATTTGCTACTCGTGAGTAGGCTAAAACACGGATTTCAATGAGTCGTTCCAACTCAAACAATCCAACCTTCACCCACAGGCATTCAGGTAGTTTACATCACATAAGCATATAGCCACATGGTAAGCATGCTGTCATGTTAACATTCACACTCATGCAAGATGCTAAAGCATAAAAAGCTTACCGATTACTACGAGCCAAAACAAAGAACTTGTTAGCAATCAATGTATGATCCAAGTCCATGTTAAGTGGCTAAAGCATCGTATACAAAATGCAACTAGAATAGGCTCGGCTAATCCTAGGATGACATGTGGAATGCAACAAATAACACGTATTCAAGTTAGATCTGAAATACTATGCAGTTAGCATGATACGCCGAGACCGGTGCATGCAATACAAATGAATGGATGCACTCATGCATAGCATAAGGATGCTAAATTAAATATGCCCTAATACTAGCCATCAAAAGCAGGTAAGTAAAAGGGAAAAAGAAGTGGAGATTGGAAGACATGCATACGCACACCCACACTTATTACACAGTTATGCTCTCTCTCGGAGAGACCGAATGAATAATACAAATTAATTAACTAATCAAGCTAATTAAGTAGTTTATACAACACTTAACTAATTAACGAATCAATTAAGCTACTGAAAGCAGTAAAAGGCCTCGGGATGAGGGATGCACGCATGCTCGGATTGGCTTCGCTCAGAAATCCATTACCATGCACAAGCTGCCTCTGTTTACACTGCTTGGCATCTCTGAGAACTTCACAAGTCCCAAGGAACACTCTCTGAACACTGTAGGATGCAACCGGCCATAAGGGATTGTCACCGGCCACAGGGAAATGATCATCGACCACCAATGAAGCCATCGGCCACCAATTCATGGCCGGCCGGCACTGAGAATGGTCGATTGGCCATCTATGCCTACAGAATCCTGTTTTGACAGCAACAGAGGACAAGCAAGGTATGGCAGTACATTTCAAAGCAATGTGGGCACCACCACACCCTTTATCATGTTTATAACTCAAAGGGGGATAGTACTCGATTCTCGGACCACCAATCGTGCATTTCGATGCATGATGGCCCAAGAAACCAAGTGTGTCATTTCAATGTGGAATGAAACGCACATAAACAAACAATAGGCCCAACCTCTATCACTTGATCAAGAGACAAGGCATGCATGCTCAATGCAATGCAACCTAGGCATGTGAGCTAAGTATGCAACATGAGAATGAGGGCAAACATGCAAGCTAACAAACATGCGAGATGCAATTTGAACATGCAAGTATGCAAGACATGTAACATGTTAAGCAACTTAACCAAAGATGCATGCCAAATGCTCAATTCAACATGTAACAACATGTTAGTAGACCTATACATAGCATGCAACAACATGCAAAAGGAGCCAAGTATGCAACAATACGCAAGGCGAGCATGTAACAACATGCAAACAATGGACTTACACCAAGATGGACAGCCCTCTACCAGGTCCAAAACAGTGGCCAAATGCTATGGAAATGAGGTCAAATTTACATACAAACATGCATGCAAACATGGTCCAACACTTAGGCATCAAAGAGACAACTTCTAAGCACACTTAAAAGAAGATAAATATGGACATATGGCATACATATCAAGCTCTGAAAATCATGTTAAGGATGGTGCCAAACCAACTAAACAAGACAAGCATAGCATGCAACATGGTCCAAGGCCTAAGGCTCACCAAAGAGGTATTGAACTACACTTAGCAAAACCAAACATGTCATGATTTGAACAACCAAAATCAGAGTTTTAGCATGTTAAAACAAAGTCAAAGACACATTGACATGGCATCCTAGAGGCCTAAACATGATGGCATACGCAATGACATATTCATGGAGTATGAAACACAAACTCTTTAAGGTCTTAAAGGAACATCACAAGCAAGCATACAAGCATACCACAAGGACTGAAATGATGCTATAAGTGGTGCCAAACCACTGAAACAAGCCAAGCAATGCATGCTCAACACTCACACACCCAAGGCTAGCATGCCAAAATGCAAGGTGACTATACAAAGCATGTCATGGATGGCCAAAACAACCACAAACAAACCTTAAGCATACTAAAACATGCATAAAAGCTTCACAAAGCTTAGCCAAAACAAGTAAGCATAGTAGTCTAAATGCTAAGTACATGTTAAGGCAAATAATGGCATTACAAGACAAGTATGCAAAGCATGCATGGTGTGTCTAAACCAACTTAAAACAGTGTTATATCATGGCAAAACAAAGCCTAATATGCACTAAGATGGAGCTAAAGCAAGCTAGGCATACAAACTACAACACAAGCCACTTGTGTGAGCATCAAAGAGAACATGGAGAGGGGATGACCCTCTCCCATTTAGGACCTCAAAACCACCTCTCCACCACTGAAAATCCTCTGGATTTCAGTGGTAGAGAGGTCATGCAAAGACCACAACAATGGCCAAAATAGATGGCCTTAAACAAGGCCTAACAAGGCCTTGGAGGGGGGAGACAACCCCAAACCTCAAAGAGACCTTAAACAAAGTTCTAAAACTAACAAAAACAGAACTTTTATATGTTATACACTAAGCTCAAAAATAGATGCAAGATAGGTTAAAAGCTAGTGCAAGAATGGGGAATAAAGGAGATAGGTTCTTACCCTTGAAGAACACTTCAAGAACACCAACCTCAAACCTCCCTTTGGATCAAAATCAGCTCAAAAACCTTGAAACCAGTCCCTCAACACCCCCACAACCGGAGTATGGTGTAATACTAGGTGCCTTAGTGCAAAACTAAGAATAAAAACACCCTTTTGGAACACCAAACACACACAACTATATATAGAGAGAGAGATATAGAGATATATATATATATATATGCCCTAATCTTAGAGTTGTTCAACCTCTGGAAAGGGAGGGGAGGCCTTCCTCTTATAGGCAAGGCCAATCCAAGCTTGCAAGGGAAGCTAAGTTAAGGAAGCAAATCCCTCCATACACGTGTATGGAAGGGTTGCAAAGTGGGTGCCAACTATCACAGCTGGCACAAAATATCTGCCAAAAGCAGATGCAAAGTGGTCGGCCAGCCAAAAAAAGACAAATTGGCCAAAACAATGGTCGGCCGACCACAAAGAGTGCCGGCCGGCCAAACATTTGGCCGATGGCAACAAAAAAAATGGCCGGTGGCCTCAAGGCATGGCCGATGATGTCACGCCCCAAATCCGCCCCTAAAAATTTGGGCATGACCCATTCGAAATGGACACCAAACCTGATAAATATTATCTATGGGGCCTGAACGGAAGCATTTAATATCATATAATAGTATAAAATAATATCCATTGAGCTACCACTACTATGCGGGATCACGCAGAACATAATGCAGATAAATATCCATTGACGTATATCTGGAGATAGCTAAATACATATACATATACATCAAGCTTAATAAACACTTAGGGTACAAATTAAAACTTAGCAAAACTCCATAACTTGAACGGTCAACACCTAAGAATCTAGATACTCAAGGCTTGGCAACTGTAACGGAAGCCACAAAGTTAAGGTTGACCCCGGGTTGAGTGCCTCTGAAGCAGACATAAAATAAAGTGAGTCAAGCTCGTTGAATAATAGTAAGCGAATCATGTAATATTCAACACAAATAATAAATTATATAATCAGAGAAGTATATGGTTAACTACATTCTGAAAAGATGTCTCATACACACATGGGTCTAGTTTCAGAATAGCAGCGACTTATCGCCCGAAATAATGTAATAGCCTTTCGGCCTGAAACCTATGCGCCCGTAACATACTACTATGTACGTATATCTTTTCAACATTTCATTCTCATTGAGTTCCAATCAACACATATGCTAATATTGTAACTGACGGAAATCAGAATGTCATTAACGAACATTATGTCACAAAACATACATTGAATCAAACAGAAGTTAATATCATGTTATGCATAGCACAACCGGAACAGTAATAGAAATAACATCAGTTTTCTTAAAATACCGTTCTGCTTAATAAGGACAGAATGACCCACATTCTAACGTGAGTCTCGTAATAATGTTAAACATTTACATGCGTATCATAGATTCTCAACGACTTCGGGTCCATGTGTAACACAATGGAATATTCTTAGTTTCATACAGATATTTGGTTTAAAGATAAACATAATTCCGTTTATTCATTAAGAATTGCTTATAGATAATAGAGAATTATTATTCATCATCGACAGAACAGGGTCATTTCAAAGTCATACCGATGTATGCCGACCTTTCAACGCTCACATTGACTTTCAACCATCATAAATGTTTGTGTAACATGTTCGTGTAACACTTACAAGAAACAGAGCGTTAGTGATAATAATTATCGATGCTAAATAAAATGTATATCTTTGTACTATTACTCACAGAGCATTGGTGAAGCATTGGTCCTCCCGAAGCGTGTCCTACACACACATGAAGTCGCACATTAATTCTTTAAATCATTTCCCCTATTTCCTTTCTCAATTTAACATGATTTACAATGCCCATAACAAGGTTCATTCAGAATTTGAACATTATTTCAAACATCTCGTAAATCCAATTAAACTTGCGTGTACAATTCAACCCACTAATTCCATGATTCTATTTTTAATTTGGGCAAACTCATTATTTATCATCACCAATTAATCTAGGGTTCCTAGACAAATTGAGAAATTTCAAGAAACTTTAAACTTCTTCACCCATTACTCTTTCTTCCAATTACCCTTTGATTAAACATCCTAGGATCATAATTTATAATCGAAACCCAACAAGAAAGCCCCAAACTCTTCAAACCCGAAATCCCTAAATGTCTACAAAATAACTCTATATGCTCAAAATAGAGGTTTTGCATTTATATACTCTTAAATATCACCAATCTATTTATAATGAAAGCATTGAAGGAGAACTAAGACCCCTACCTCAAGAATCAAGCAAAAGAACGAAGATTGATGAGAATCCTTCGCAAATCCAAGTTCCAATCGGTTGAAAACGTTAATCTTCTCTTATTCTCCATTCTTGATGCAAGAATCATGGTGGATTGTTGATAAATGTGGAGGAAAATCAAAGGTTTTGGGCTAGGGTTTCGAACCTATGCAAGAGGGAAGAAGAAGGGAAAAGAAAAATGGAAGAAATGATCTCAAAACCCGTTTTTTAAAGCTGCTGTCCGTAATTTCCGCTCGAGCGGACTTATTTCCGCTCGAGCGGACCTGCTCTCAGCACAGATTTCGAAACTTCAAACATGCGTAACTCTCCCATCCGGACTTCGTTTTAGGTCGTTCTTGTGTCCAAATTGAAGCCCCGAAAATAAGCTTTCCAACGATTCGAACCTCACATCCAAAATCAAAGTGTGGAAAAAGAAAAGGACAAATGAGTGACGGTTGGTCGCAAATAAATTATTCAAAATAAAGTTTTTGATCCAATCTTACTCTACCATCATATTATCATCTCAATTAATATCCCAAAATAAGGTAAGAACATTTCAAATACACTAAGAAGAACATCAAAATGAATCCACATGCTTCAGAATCAAACTTACCCAGGCGAGCCGCTCGGGCGCCCAACCTTGCGCCGAGCCAGAACAACAAAGTCGTCGCTCGGCGTAAACTCCCCGCTCGAGCGGAGAACCACAACTCCCAGAATCTCAAGCCATCTGAAAAATTGCTGGAAACCCCAAAAGTCCGCTCGAGCGGCCACTCCTCCGCTCGAGCGAAGGAAAGGATTTCTGGGTCGTTACAGGTGAGGTATGGGGATGGCCAACAAGCCATTCCCTGCCCCTCAAAAGCAAAACACAAGTGTTTGGTGCAAAACCAAACACAAAACAGTCGAGTCGAGAGGTCTTAAGGCAAGGCGTGCGGCCGAGACCTCTGGGAACTTAAGACGAACACAAACAAGGATGATCACCGAGTGTTCAAACGGTGACGTCCAAGTCTCAAGGACGGTCAAAAATGGGGTGTCTACAGTTGCCCCTCTTTGACAGAACTCGAAAGTCATAACAATGACAGGAGTAAGTGTTAAAGCCCAAAGACGACCCATTTTTGACAAGGCCGAAGACTTAGACAAAGCATACAAGCTACAGATAAGATATGCGTCCGAAGGCAGGGGCAAAATGCAAGACAATACACAAAGCCGAGCATAACTTATGATCATGCAAAGAAAGCTGTAACGAAGCATAACATGTGACAGTTTTAAACAATCAGACACAAATCCAACTACATTACAATGCAGAAAGGATGTAACAGAATTATGTAATTCTCGCTACGTTTCACGCGGAGAATACAATACCTGTGCGGTTCGTCTGGTCGTGCCAGCTTCAAATGAACCGTACATATAATATCGTGCCTGTAAAAGAAAGCAACTTAACAAGTACAATATCATTAGCAACATGCATAACAATGCAATCTAAAACTGCGTGACAACGCAAGCGAAGGAGTGCATGACAATGCAACTCGTGTGACAACGCATAACAATGCAGAATGGATGCAAAAATGATAATACAATATTTACAAAACTATGTATAATCAATGCAAATGATATGCAATGCATTTGAAACATGAACAAACCATAAGCAGTTCAAAACCACACAAATATCATAAAGATGATGGAGATGCAAAGTCCATCTACCATAGAAAAGGTGCCGACACCCTCAAACCACAATCCCATCAGTGGAATAGGCACGTACACATGCAGAACTATGAGTGTGTAGACGGAACACAAGATACAAGTAATTTGGTGGAATGATATAAGTGGGGAATGACCCGCTCGGGAAGGACCATGATCCTAAATGCTGGATGCAACAAATTATACTACAATGTAATATATACAATAGATAAGGCATGCAGCCAAACCATATCTTGCCTAGAAAAGGCATGGACACATACAAACCATGTTTAACACGGAAACGGTGCCGTCACCCACAACACTAGATGCATACACATAGTATCATAACCGTGCTTCAACGTGAAAAGTACGGGCACTTACCAGACCAAGCTCAACAAGGAAAGGCGCAAGCTGTGAATGGATGTGATGCAAATGCATGCAAGTTAAACTATGTACAAAAATGAATGCATGACAATGCAAGCTATGTACAATGAAACCTACATACTAAATGATACAGTAAGGAAATGCATAACAATGCAAAGTAAGGAAGAATGCTATACAATGCATTTAAGGAAAGATGCATGACAATGCAAGCTATGTACAATGCAATATTTACAAGCTAGAATGCAATGGATGCAGTGGATAAGGCCTGCGACCAAAACACATCTTGTCTAGGAAAGGTATGGACACATATAAACCATGTCTAACACAGAAACGGTGCCGTCACCCACAACACTAGGTGCGTACAGATAATATTATAACTGTGCTTCGACATAAAAAAATATGGGCACATACTAGACCAAGCTCAACATGGAAAGACGCAAGCCATAAATGAAAGTGATGCAGTAAATGCATGCAATCTACGATGCAATACATGCAATATGCAATAGATGGATACTATGTACAATGTATTATATATAATGAATGTTATGTACAATGTAACCTGCTGGGGAGAATGCAATGGATGCAGTGGAAAAGGCATGCGGCCAAAACACATCTTGCCTAGGAAAGGCATGGACACATACAAACTATGTTTAACACGGAAACAGTGCCGTCACCCTTAACACTAGGTACGTACACATAATATCATAACCGTGCTTCAACGTGAAGAAGTATGGGCACATACCAGACCAAGCTCAACATGGAAAGGCGCAAGCCGTAGGCGAGGGTGATGCAGTGAATACATGCAAGCTACAATGCAATATATACAATATGCAATGTATGTAAATGTAATATTTACAGTGTATGTATGACAATGCAATATATACAATGAATGCATGACAATGCATGAATACAATGAATGCATGTCATATGCACAATTTACAATGGAATGCATGACATATGCACTATTTATAGTGAATGCATGACATATGCACTATTTACACTATTTACAATGAAATGCATGACATATGCATGTTTGTTCTTTCTTTTTTTTTTTTTGTTTTTTTTGTTTTTTTTTTGAAATGCAAATGACAATGCGAATGGACTCAAAATGCGCGACAATGCATGTCTTTTGAGATGCATGACAATGCATGTAAACTTGAATGCGCAGCAACGCGCGTCTTTTGAAATACATGAAAAGTGCATGATGATGCAAATGAAACGAATGCGTGACAACGCACGTCTTTTGATATGCATGATAATGCACATGAGGTACACATGACGATGCGACCTAAAGAATGTGCAAAACAATGCAAGTATGGTGTGCGTGACAACGCATAACATATGTGCATTACAATGCAAGTATGATGCGCGCTACAACGCATACGAGATATACATAACAATGCAACGTATTTAAAGCAGTTTTCGAACTTCGCAAGATACAAAAGGATACGAAAAGGATACACCTTGCACGTATTCAAGTGTTATGCACAGAAGGCACGGCACAGAGACCGATTAAGCTTCAAAAATGCAGTTTCTTGCACTGTCTTGAGCAAAGAAAGCCCCAAACCACATATCTGACCCAAACAAGGGTGTAGGAGACTCACCGGCCATGAGGGGAGTCCACCGGCCATCCACCGGCCACAAAATAAGGCCATCGGCCACAAAATAAGGCCACCGGCCATTTGTTTAGCCGATCGGCCAACAATATGGCCGACCGGCCAAAAGTGCCTGTTCGGGGCAGTTTTGTCAATTCGGCACGGATCTTTAAATATAGGGCTCTAGCCCTATTTTCTTCACTTGCCCTAGGTCGAAAACTGCTCCCCTCTCTCTCTAAGTGATTTCCCAATCTTCTATCCCCGTCTTTCCTTGGTTTTCGAGCCCGTTTCAACGTTTGATTAGCGAAACCCTCGCCGTTTCAAACATTTTGAACCGAACAAATCTTTGTTTCGGTGTATTTTTCTCGATTTCCGCCACTCGGGGTTTGTTTTCCTCGAGTTTACCTCGATCTCTGTGCCTTTTCCGCACCCCGACCTTCCCGGCCATATTCCGCCCTCTCGGGGTTGACTTTTCAGTTGACTTTTTATATTCTCGCCCGGTTTTCACATTTCCGACCATTTTCGCACCATTCTCGAGATGGCAGACGACATTCCAGGCGGTGGGGCTCCCCTGGAGATGGATGTTGACCCCGAGGTCGAGCTCCTACCTCTGAGCGTTCGACCGTTCGACCCAGCGACCTACAAGCCGGCAATCCATGTGCTGCCTCTCGACGGACTTCGCCAGTTCAGGAGTTTTGCCAGGGGTGTGGCACTGGAGCTCCTACTGCGCGAGCCAGAGTCACATCTGTCCTTCGGCGCCTCCGAGGTACACTATTCTCTGTTTCATTTTCTGCAATGTAGAACACACAACTGCAATAGTCGTTTTTGTTTCTTAACTTCTCAACTCAGACATACTAATACATCGCATGCCGTAGCTCACTGTGAACACATCCACACCTCGATACCTGCTTGAATCTGAACACCTGCACACGCGCTGCGTTTTCACTGAACCACTCAAACACACTGATACATCACATGTTGTAGTTCACTGCGATGACACCCGCATTCAATATCTGTTTAACTGGAAACGTGCACACACGCACTGTATTTTCACTGAACCACTCAAACACACTGATACATCACATGTTGTAGTTCACTGCGAGGACACCGACACCGATATCTGTTTAACTAGAAACGTGCACACACGCACTGCATTTTCACTGATCCTGAGTGTATTCAACACTGTATTTGTAACACTGCTTTGCAATTGTTCGTTTTGACCACAGGGGGATTCCCATGCCTTTCGGGGGTATGGGAATGTCATGTCTCGGAGGTGGTAGATGGAGCTTCCCGAGGCGGTTCGCCTTATCATTGACCAGGCCGGCTTCGGCACTTTCTGCATGGGGCTCTCGCGCCACACTGCGAGCAGACCTCTTTTTGCCGCTTTGGTAGAGAGGTGGTGGGACACCACCGATTCCTTCCACTTCTCTGCCACGGGAGACATGACGATGACTCCCTTCGACTTCTCGATGCTCACCGGCATTGGGGTAGGGGGTGATCCGATCCCCTTCGACACAGACATGGATGAGTGGGAGGCTGCCCAGATATACTTGCTTGGCGAGCTGCCACCTCTTGCCCGCCCAGGATTCGTCAGATACTCATGGTTCGAGGACCACTTCAGGATTCAGGCACCGACCACTCAGGAAGAGGAGGAGCAGTATGCTCGCGGCTTCCTTATGTTCTTGTTGGGGACGACCCTTTTCGCCGATCGAGTGAACACCGTGCCCCTCTGTCTGCTAAGCGCTTTGATGGATGTCACACGGATTCACCGCTATGGTGGGGTGTACGAGTTTGGCCACACTCTATGGCTACATGAGCTCATCCTCTCGCCTCAGCGGACAGCTGCACGGAGGCTACTGGCGGACTTGGGAGGTACGTCTTCTTCTTCTGTTTTACATTTCTGCTTTACATTATCGTACTCGTATCTTGTACCTGCAAACATGCAATCGCTTTACACTAATTGTATCACGCACACACTACGACACATCGCCTTGTTTTACGATTTATCGCTTTCTTCTTCATTCTGCTTTATCTGATAAGCATACTGATATCTGTTCTGTTACACTCTATACAATTGTGGGTATACGCCTACTTCCCAAGGCTTGCCCCAGTACCAGAGGAAGAGATGCCTCTCATGATCCCATTCTCCCACCGCTTTGACGTGAGGTGCGAGCGGAGGCCTCGGGAGTCTTTCATATTCTTCCGCCGCTATTTCGATACTATTACCACCGCAGAGGTATGTCAAACATTACACTTCATTTAAGCTTCGCTTTGCATTACATTTTCAATAGCAGTAGATAACAAATTGTATTTTGTTTGCAGATCACCTGGCAGCCATGGGTCTCCTTGCCTATCGCAGTACGGGAGCGGTATGAGGGCGCTCAGGAGACCTCCCGTTTTAGGATTTTGTTAGAGGGCTCGGTCTGTCGGGCATGGTACCTGGGCAAGCGCTTCCTGCGCCAGACCTTAGGTTTACCAGAGCAGACAGTTCCGGGTCCGTCCCCTACTTACGTGAGGCATACCGAGAGGTACACTCTGCGGGAGCTGACGGAGTATACCATCGGCTGGGAGTGTGATCGCTTCAGAAGCGAGGGTGATTACGCCGAGTACGTCCAGACCTCCATCATGCGGCCACTGACGGGTGCTCGCCGAGTTGAGGAGGAGAGACCAGCGGCACTAGCAGCGAGGGCAGGGGCGTCACGGGCACCTCAGGCCCGAGGCGAGAGTGGGTCCCGGGGGTCTCGGAGATAACAGGGAGCTAGGTCCCGGAGAGGACGGGGGGCTAGTTGACCAGCACTGCCTACGATGATGACATGCAGAGGGCAGGATGGGAAGACTTACCAGATCCCCATCGCTCCCCTTCCGGCTGATCACGAGCTAGTCGGGTTCTACGACTTGCCTCCGGTATGTATTATTGCATTTTGTATTTTGCACTGTCATTTCATTTGATATTCCGCAGAATACTGATGTTTCTAACACTTATGCAGGCTTCCTCCGAGTACACTCGCCAGTCCCTGGAGTTGACAGCCTCTGTGATAGAGATGCTCCAACGGAGCCTCGACCTTCTGGCCATTTACAGTATTCCGGTATGTTCTTCTGACCACGGTCTCAAACCATACATAAACTGTTTCGCATAATCTGGTGTATCGCACCGTCAACACAATACTCGATACACTGCCCTCACGGCATTTGATACACTGTAACCCGCAAACTGCTCACAGCATTACTCACGGCATTCATACATTACGTATTCGCCTGCTGCTTTCGCGGTATTCATCTGTTGTCTTGATACTGCATTACGTGCATCTTGATACTGCTTTGCTCATGACATTCATACTCTTGATGCATTGCCATTTGCGCTTTTCAGCCTCCATTCTAGATTCCTGCTGTACGAGGTGCTCCAACTGGGCCTTCTATTCCTGCTCGAGGAGGAGGGCAAGATGGCAGAATATACCCCCGCACCAAAGTGGGGCGTACTCATGTTGGGAGTAGCTCTTGGGCACCAGTTCCCGATGATGATGAGTCTGAGGCGGAGACAGAAGTGGAGTCCGAGGCAGAGTCGTTCGAGGAGGAGACCGGAGATGGCTCGGGCTCAGGCTCAGATGGTGGTGCTGATGACGATGCTCCTGGACCTTCGTCCAGGAAGATGACGAGGACAGACCCGTAGGCCTGAGATGATTGATGCTGATCCAGACTTTTACTGCTTTTCTTCTTTTTGTTTTGCTTTACTTTTTGTTGATAGCTTGAGTACCTTGTACTGCAGCATGCAAGTTTCTGTTTTCTCCAAAGCTATGTATTTGAAAAATGATGAAATAAAACAAACTTTTTGTCTGAAAAAGTGTTACATTTGTACATTTCATACTTCACATTGCATCATATTACACCTCAATGTAAATGAGATCGATCTCATGTCTGAAAATCAAACGCTTGTATTGTAATAACCAGATAATGAACCGGCCAACAGCAAAACAACTCAAACAACCCACTGCTCATTTTAAACACACAGCCCATAACACAACACTTGGTTCAATATGCACACAGCTCATACAACGCACTGCTCATTCTGAACACACAGCCCATAACACAGTATTCTGTTCATTTGCACACGGCCCATTATGAACAAACAATTTAATCTTGAAAAGACGGGATACAAAGATGGAATCTGCTAAAGCTGAAACACACTCGGACGCAATCCGGAACCCATACGTTCACTGTTTCCAAGTGACCCGGGGTTGAACCCCTGTGGTTTTACAAAAGAACCAAATCATGTTTTGCACAAATGCGGAGAATGGCACAGCACTCTGAGCGCACAAAATGATTTTAGAAAAGGGTTTTCAACCGAGTATTGAGCCTACGACTGAACACAGCGAAAACGACTCAACAACGGAAAAACAAAAGGTAAACAACCTAAACACAACGAGACACGCTCGGATACGACTCCAAACAAGAATCGAGACAAATAAAGCAAAAGACATGACACACAGACGTGTTACTGAGATGAGAGACCTCAGATCATGAGGAGCCAGTTTCTCCGGATATTGTTTCCCACCCTTTCTGATTTGTGACTCTCACATCACTCGGCCCTCAGGCTCAGTTTTTTTTTTTTTTTCTCAAAACCCTTTCCTTGCTTTTTCTCTCAGCGTACATCTCTATTCTTCAATCTCTCATTTTTTAATCCCTCCCCTGGGTGGTTGATGGATAAACGAGAAGTCGTGAGTTCATGCCCAACGCTGTTAGCTCGCAGCTATTTCTTCTGGTGACATCTAGTCGATGCCCTAGATAAAGGAGTGGAGTATTCTGATCCATTCCAATTCGTGCTTCGCACTTGGTTTGATACCTCATTGCTTGGAGGGTGAGAGAGCTTTGACCCTTCTGAGCAGCTCGATCGTGCCCTCTCTTTGGAAAGTATCTTTGGCGATGGGGAAAAACAGAAGCTGACTCAAGCTGCCCCTAGTTCATCATTTTGACCATTTTTTTTTTGGGTTTTCTACTAAAACAATTTTGACCAACATAAGAGTTAGATCAGCATGCTTGTGCAATTTTTGATTCAAAATCATGCAAGTTAGGCTATGAGCACTAAAAATTTTCCTTTTTTAGGTCTAACGAAATGGTTCAGTTTTGAAAAATGGAATAATTTTCGAGAAAATTAGTCAACCTTAGTAAAAATTCTCAAAAACCATTTTGGCAAACAGCCAGTGCTCAACGAGCACGGAACCTACTCTCAAGATACACAACCTCGGATCCGAAGGAAAATTGTCCCTTGCTTGAAGAGAGCTGCATGGCAACGGAAAATTGCCCCTTGTTTGA
This sequence comes from Camellia lanceoleosa, assembly GCA_025200525.1. Classification (NCBI taxonomy): domain Eukaryota; kingdom Viridiplantae; phylum Streptophyta; class Magnoliopsida; order Ericales; family Theaceae; genus Camellia; species Camellia lanceoleosa. Next base: position 123,015,635 of record CM045760.1, read on the forward strand.
ATGGCGACTCATGGCAACGAAAAGTTGTCCCTTGTCTGGATAACGCCGCAGCATACTGTGAACAGTTCTCATTAGTGATGATCGCAACCGAGCTCTTGGATACAGAGAAGACGAAGATGGTCAAAACCAATATATGGACACAATCACTTGAAAGTGCGTGTGGCTGGACTTCAGGATGAAGTTGCATACGTATCCCAAATATGGGAATCAAGCCTTACGTAGTTCAGGTTGTCACAACCGAACTATCGGATTCAAAGAAGGCAAGGATGATCAAAACCATTACATAGACACACTTGATTTGGAAGTGTTTGTGGCTGGACTTCAGGATGAAGTTGTCTACGTATCCTAAACATGGGAATCAAGTCTTACGTAGTTCCGGTTAAGGTACACTCGTGTATTAACCCTCACCACGCTCTAACTTTTGCCAAGGTCGCCCTTCTAGGTTTTCAACCTTGCGAGCTATGTTTTTCTTTTCTTTTCAATTCTTTTTGTATCTTTTCATTCCTTTTGCTTTTTCATCTTTTCTGCTTCTCTTTTCTTTTGCATTTTTTTCTTCTTTTGCTTTTCTTTTCTTTTTTCTTGCTCTAACTTTTGCCTTGGTCGCCCTTCCGGGTTTTCGACACAGCGAGCCTCTCAAAGGGTAAAAGTGTAGCTTTGTCCATGCCAAATGGTTTTTGAGATCCTGGAGTCATCTGAATCCAGGAGAGTGGTTGCTATTCGCTGACGATGCAGAAGTCTATCCAATGGGGAGGGCTGAATTTGCCCCTAGTGTTGTGAATCGAAACTCGATTGCCCTTCAGCGATACCTTTTTCTTTCTTCCCTTCTGGGATTTGGCAGTCTTGCCAGTCTTCGTCGTGGACTCTTCGAGCACATTTGAAATTCTTTTGCCCCTAATTCAAAGGGGTGCTTTTGATCTAGTTTCGTAAGCTTTTTTTGACCTTCTGATCTTCTCACCCCTAGTTCATGGGCTGCTTCTGATTCGGCCACACGGGCCTTACATTGTGGTTGAGCGTTGAACATTATGACACCAAGTTCAAGGTTTGAAAGTGAGGGGTCGAGTCTCGGGGCTGAGAGCGATCCTAAGCTGCACAATCTCAAAAGCGATTCCACACAGGTCTTCGCAGGACTGCGCAAAACATTTTTTGTTTGAAAACTTTTAAGAAAGCGACAAATCGCTCATACTGAAAACGATCTGAAACCAATGGATCAAGTCGGGATCCTTTCGATACTCACACTAACAAGCATGATTTCATTCATTAAGGGCTTATACGCCTCTCTTTCTCTCAATTGGTCAAATTTTGCAAAACCCGAGAATTCCTTCCTCTTCGTTTCATCACCAGTGTTTAAAAAAAGTTTTCAAAAACTTAGGTCAATACAATGACTTATAGGCACAAAAGAGCAGGTGAAATGCACTGCCGTTTCATTCTAAACTTGCTGGCACAACAGGCTCAAAGTAGCAATAAACACGGAAACATGATAGCCGCAGCTGTTTCATTCAGATTTCCTGGTTACAACTGGCTCCACAGCAAAGACAGACTCAAAAGAAAGCAAAAGAAGTAATTACAAAACAAAAACGGTGTTCGAGGAAACATCCCCAGAATCACCTGACATTCTATACAATGGGACTGACTCGGTACAACAAGACAGACCCTTAAGCAAAAAGACTGACTCAAAACAAAGAGACAGACTGAAAACAAGACCACCGAACTGACCTAACACCCAAGGCAGAAACTGCAAAATTTAGCATTCGCAGATGCTCAAAAATAGTGCGTACCAAACGCCACATCTGAAATACACCGAGTGCCGCTTGCAGGTGGTCCAACCCTTGATCACATACTTGCAGTATCCTCGAAATCTAACAACTCAGCAGTGACAAACTTCGCTAAGGTAGGCGGGAGGATGACCTCATTGTCGATCAAATCCTGTACTTCATGACGAAGACGGAAACAGTTATCGGTGCTATGACCGGTTTGCTGGTGGTACGCGCAGTACAAGGTAGCTCATGTGAGGGAGGGAGATTCTTCGGGAGAGGCCGAGGCTCGAGGGGTTTAAGGTGCCCCCTTTCGGCAAGGATCTGGAGCGCCCTAGACAAAGGCATGTAAAGGGCGTGGAAGACTCTACACCCTCGGGGTAGATACTTCGAAGTCTGCTGACTTTTGTTGGACGCACTGGCAAAAGGATCGGCAGGTGCCGCCTTGACTTTCTAATCCTTTCCCGGTATAGAGTTGGGATTGGAGGGAACTATTCTAGCATGATGGGGCCTATCCCGATTTTCTGCCTGGCTGGAACTCCCCTCGGTTGGAGTGGGTAAGGCATCGTCCACAGTCTTAGCCACAACTGCGAATATTTGTTGTTTACTCAATCCTTCAGCTTTCAAAGCCTCGACTGCCCACAGCAGTTGTTCAACGGGATCAGCACCTGTTCCCACTTTGTTCTTACCTCTGGCCTCAGCTTGATCGAGGGTTTGGGTTGCTATATCAGAGCGAAACCCGGTTGTTGTTGACATGTCATGGCCATAGCTTGAGACAACCTCAGGTTGGCTGAGCTCGATCACAATTCGCCCTAGTAGCGGGGGCTCCTGCAGTACGAAATTCCCGGCGTAGGATGTGGTTGGTGGCGAAGCCGACATTCCGTAGGCGAGATCAGCCACAGATCGCTGAAGATCACCAATCATTCCCATCAATTCAAACGTGGTGGGCTCACGAGCTTGACACAACTGGGGCATCTAGACCGGGCGCGCGGCAGACGACCTGGGCGGGTACGATACTTCAACATTGGTCTCATCTCGCAAGATGTTTCCTTGATCCAATGCGACAGCCATAACCACTATTTCCTTTGAACTTTGCGTCATCATAAGTCTGCTGAACTGAACGGTGACTGACGGTTCAGGTGTTTGTCTTGCCTTAGCAAAAAAGAACATTAGCTATTCTATGCTAAATCTCTGAACTAAAAGAGAAAACACGCAGCATTTCAGCCCAATCAGAACAAACACAAGCATAGCTGAATAACTGTACTCGACTACTGATCACTGTTCCCCAAAATCATTGTCCCAAAAATTGAATCTGATACCCGCAGATATAACTGATTCTTCAAAACACTGATATTGATACCCTCAGGTTTGATACTCAGACTTGCAAACTGATATATGCATTCCCTGTAGAGGTCAACTCAAAAAGCACATAACAAGCAAGCAAGAGCCAAAACACCCCTATGTTGGGGTAGGGTTTCCCTGTCCTATTTTGTCAGGAACTAGGGTTTCACTACGCACGCAGCAGTTTCAAACAACCTATAATCGGGTAAGCAACCTGTCCTAGCTTGGGATGGTCACTATGGATTTCGAATATGCACTAGGTCGAATGGTCAAAAGGGTGCCTCGGTGACAACCGGGGTTTGTGTTCCCATCGTGGTAGAGCCTGTAACCGGTCAGCCTTATGGCACGCTTCTTGAAACGAGCCTCCGGCAAACCGTTCAGGAATAGCAAACGGCAAACACTATGACTTAAGCGCACCAATGCAAATGCAATGCAAAGAAACACATAAGTGTAATCAACACAAGATATCATGAGTTCGAGTCAAGCTCTCTAAAATCCCCAGCAGAGTCGCCAGAAACTGTAGACGTTCCCGAACGTCCCGGGAGGGAATCCCGTTTTGTTCATTGGGGCTTACTACAGTTCAGGACTCAATGTCACGGTCCTGTATCTAATCTCGCAGAGTGCAACGCAAAACCGATGAATCATCAAAGAGTCCAAATTCGGCAAATCGTTTTTTAAAACAGATTTTTTGAAAGAAGTGCTAAACATGGACTGCTTTGCCAAATACAGAGTCACCACCTAAATATTTATTTTGGGGGAATTTAGGAAACCCTGACTCGTTGCCTAAGGCCACGTGTCCGTCATCACCAAAGTTGCCTCGGCTCGGGAACTTGGGTACGATTGGGGAAGGTCAGCTATGAGCACCCCCGCTCGCCTGATCAAAGATCGGCCTCTACTAACCATGATATCTAGTTTTGAAAACATTATGCATTCGTATTCCGGTTAATTAGCTAATCTTACTATGTGATACGTACAACACAAAAGTATAGACTAGATCGCCTAATTTGGAACAAAGCATTGCATATCCGCTCGTTTGGAAAATGGTTTGAAATTTGCTACTCGCGAGTAGGCTAAAACACGGATTTTAATGAGTCGTTCCAACTCAAACAATCCAACCTTCACCCACAGGCATTCAGGCAGTTTACATCACATAAGCATATAGCCACATGGTAAGCATGCTGTCATATTAACATTCACACTCATGCAAGATGCTAAAGCATAAAAAGCTTACCGATTACTCCGAGCCAAAACAAAGAACTTGTTAGCAATCAATGTATGATCCAAGTCCATGTTAAGTGGCTAAAGCATCGTATACAAAATGCAACTAGAATAGGCTCGGCTAATCCTAGGATGGCATGTGGAATGCAACAAATAACACGTATTCAAGTTAGATCTGAAATACTATGCAGTTAGCATGATGCGCCGAGCCCGGTGCATGCAATACAAATGAATGGATGCACGCATGCATAGCATAAGGATGCTAAATTAAATATGCCCTAATACTAGCCATCAAAAGCAGGTAAGTAAAAGGAAAAAAGAAGTGGAGATTGGAAGACATGCACACACGCACCCACACTTATTACACAGTTATGCTCTCTCTCGGAGAGACCGAATGAATAATACAAATTAATCAACTAATCAAGCTAATTAAGTAGTTTATACAACACTTAACTAATTAACGAATCAATTAAGCTACTGAAAGCAGTAAAAGGCCTCGGGATGAGGGATGCACGCATGCTCGGATTGGCTTCGCTCGAAAATCCACTGCCACACACAAGCTGCCTCTGTTTACACTGCTTGGCATCTCTGAGAACATCACAAGTCCCAAGGAACACTCTCTGAACACTGTAGGATGCAACCGGCCATAAGGGATTGTCACCGGCCACAGGGAAGTGATCATCAACCACCAATGAAGGCATTGGCCACTAATTCATGGCCGGCCGGCACTGAGAATGGTCGGTCGGCCATCTATGCCTGCAGAATCCTGTTTTGACAACAACAGAGGACAAGCAAGGTATGGCAATACATTTCAAAGCAATGTGGGCACCACCACACCCCTTATCATGTTTATGACTCAAAGAGGGATGGTACTCGACTCTCGGACCACCAATCGCGCATTTCGATGCGTGATGGCCCAAGAAACCAAGTGTGTCATTTTAATGTGGAATGAAACGCACATAAACAAACAATAGGCCCAACCTCTATCACTTGATCAAGAGACAAGGCATGCATGCTCAATGCAATGCAACCTAGGCATATGAGCTAAGTATGCAACATGAGCATGAGGGCAAACATGCAAGTTAACAAACATGCGAGATGCAATTTGAACATGCAAGTATGCAAGACATGTAACATGTTAAGCAACTTAACCAAAGATGCATGCCAAATGCTCAATTCAACATGCAACAACATGTTAGTAGACCTATACATAACATGCAACAACATGCAAAAGGAGCCAAGTATGCAACAATACGCAAGGTGAGCATGTAACAACATGCAAACAATGGACTTACACCAAGATGAACAGCCCTCTACCAGGTCCAAAACAGTGGCCAAATGCTATGGAAATGAGGTCAAATTTACATACAAACATGCATGCAAACATGGTCCAACACTTATGCATCAAAGAGACAACTTTTAAGCACACTTAAAAAAAGATAACTATGGACATATGGCATACATATCAAGCTCTGAAAATCATGTTAAGGATGGTGCCAAACCAACTAAACAAGACAAGCATAGCATGCAACATGGTCTAAGGCCGAAGGCTCACCAAAGAGGTATTGAACTACACTTAGCAAAACCAAACATGACATGATTTGAACAACCAAAATTAGAGTTTTAGCATGTTAAAACAAAGTCAAAGACACATTGACATGGCATCCTAGAGGCCTAAACATGATAGCATACACAATGACATATTCATGGAGTATGAAACACAAACTCTTTAAAGTCCTAAAAGAACATCACAAGCAAGCATACAAGCATACCACAAGGACTGAAATGATGCTATAAGTGGTGCCAAACCACTGAAACAAGCCAAGCAATGCATGCTAAACACTCACACACCCAAGCCTAGCAAGCCAAAATGCAAGGTGGCTATACAAAGCATGTCATGGATGGCCAAAACAACCACAAACAGACCTTAAGCATACTAAAACATGCATAAAAGCTTCACAAAGCTTGGCCAAAACAAGTAAGCATAGTAGTCTAAATGCTAAGTGCATATTAAGGCAAATAATGGCATTACAAGACAAGTATGCAAAGCATGCATGGTGTGTCTAAACCAACTTAAAACAGTGCTATATCATTGCAAAACAAAGCCTAATATGCACTAAGATGAAGCTAAAGCAAGCTAGGCATACAAGCTACAACACAAGCCACTTGTGTGAGCATCAAAGAGAACATGGAGAGGGGATGACAATCTCCCATTTAGAACCTCAAAACCACCTCTCCACCACTGAAAATTCTCTGGATTTCAGTGGTAGAGAGGTCATGCAAAGACCACAACAATGGCCAAAACAGATAGCCTTAAACAAGGCCTTAGAGGGGGGAGACAACCCCAAACCTTAAAGAGACCTTAAACAAAGTTCTAAAACTAACAAAAACAGAACTTCTATATGTTATACACTAAGCTCAAAAACAGATGCAAGATAGGTTAAAAGCAAGTGCAAGAATAGAAATAAAGGAAATAGGTTCTTACCCTTGAAGAACACTTCAAGAACACCAACCTCAGACCTCCCTTTGGATCAAAATTAGCTCAAAAACCTTGAAACCAGTCCCTCGACACCCCCACAACCAGAGTATGGTGTAATACTATGTGCCTTAGTGCAAAACTAAGAACAAAAACACCCTTTTGGAACACCAAACACACACAACTATATAGATATATATATATATATATGCCCTAATCTCAGAGTTGTTCAACCTCTAGAAAGGGAGGGGACGCCTTCCTCTTATAGGCAAGGCCAATCCAAGCTTCCAAGGGAAGCTAAGTTAAGGAAGCAAATCCCTCCATACACGTGTATGGAGGGGGTGCAAAGTGGGTGCCAGCTATCACAGCTGGCACAAAATATCTTAAAAAGCAGATGCACGATGGTCGGCCAAAAAAGACAAATTGGCCAAAACAATGGTCGGCCGACCACAAAGAGTGCTAGCCGGCCAAACATTTGGCCGATGGCAACAAAAAAAATGGCCGGTGGCCTCAAGGCATGGCCGGTGAGGTGTGGGGATGGCCAACAAGCCATTCCCTGCCCCTCAAAAGCAAAACACAAGTGTTTGGCGCAAAACCAAACACAAAATAGTCGAGTCGAGAGGTCTTCAGGCAAGGCACGTTGCCGAGACCTCCGAGAACTCAAGACGAACACAAACAAGGATGATCACCGAGTGTTCAAACGGTGACGTCCAAATCTCAAGGACGGTCAAAAATGGGATGTCTACAATAGCCATTTTAATTGACTTTTGCTTGAAATTTCTTAACTCTTTGTTGTTAAAACATGTATTTGAATGTTGTCAACACCCATATCTATGATGAAGAAGAAAAATCCCAAATTTGGCAAAACCCTACATTCTCAATGTGAGTAGAAAACACTAAATTGAATGAAATTTCCTTTGATTTAAGGAATATTGTAAATAATAACAAGATGAAAGATGTGAATGTTGACATGGTGAAGGAATTGTGGCTCGGATGTTATTTTTCTTTGAAGGTTGTGTTGTATTCTATTCCTTTGTAATGTGGATGCTTGTTGATGGAACAAAATGTGATTGAATTGTTAATTGTGCATGAGTCTAGGTTAGAGTCGGTTTTGGAAATGTGGTGTTGTGTTGGTACCCGCAACAAAAGTTTAAAAGGTGCCCAAATACCCTGTCTAGACTTATCACTGGACGAATGTAGGAAAAATGTTTTTAGGTGTCCACAAAGTCCTGCCATATTGTAACCGGCAAAAGTGGAAAAATTGATGGTTTTCTTTGGGTGCCCACTCCCTGCCATATAATAGCCGGCAAATGTGGGGGGCGGTTCTTAAAACAAAAGCAAAGGGTGTTTTGAATTGGACTCTTACAAGTGGACTCATGGTTTGCTTTTCATGGTTGTAATTGTTTAATTGTTGTGCTTGAAGACATGAAATGTGATTGTCACTATTTAGTTATCATGTATATATATGATTGATAAAGATTACTTGTGAAAACAAATCCCCTTGAAATGTTTTGGTCGCAAGGATACCATAATCTTATTCAAACGATAAAATACTTAGTTAAGTGTATTCCTACTGGGCATATAGCTCAACTCTATTTTATTTTTCAGGAGTTGACTAAGTACCACCTCACTGATGGATTGAAACAAACAATAGCTCCTTTGGGAAAAGTTGATTCGTAGGCGTTTTGTTAGTTTATCAAATTTATTTTGTTATTGTTATACACCTAAGAGGCTTATATTTTGTAAGGCTATCTAGTTCATTGAACTGAAATACGAATCCCAAATATTGTGGAGATGTACATGATGATCTGCAATCTCTTAACCCTTACTTCAATGAGAAAGATGACTTTTTGGGGTACATTATTGTATTTATCTTGGCATGTTCTTGTGAGAAAATTACAGGGCGTTACAAAGCCCTAGGCTTGTACAAAATTAAATACAAAATACAACATTGAGCCTTCAGCTCCACAGTTCTCCCAAGCTAAGTCATTGGTAAAGACATATCACCAGCACCTGAAAATGGTTTCCTACATAAGGTGAGCCAAAGCCCAATAGAAATACTACAACACAATGTATAAATCTTAACAAAGCCATAAGGTTGCCAAAACATTTTACATTTCTTTCCAAAACCAGGCCATGCCAAGTTTATATCTCGAATCATATCCTTTACAATAGAAAAACAAGGGGGAAATCTCAAACCAGTACAACCTTTCACAGATATTTTGTCCGCGGGAAACCGTCAAACAGCACCCATGCAAACGTAGCCTATACAAGCGCTACTATTGCCATTTTACGAATATTTCTTCCGCAGAAACCGACACCCATGTATATGTGCGTTTTTCGGGGCTTTCACCCTGAACACACAGGCCAACTTATTTTGGTGATACACACCTCTTTCCAACATTCACTCTTTTTTCTCAAAATCATATACATTTTCAATGTATTAAATGAGCAACAATGTTCAATGGACATAGATGATAAATTAGTTTTAGTTCACCTAATTCTCATGTAATTTCTACAACACTCATAACTATCGTTCACCAATAACCCAAAACAGATATCTCTAAACAAGAAAATAAATTTCATTAAAGATACACTTTTCCAAAATCTCAAAATGAGAGTGATAATACATATTCAACTCTGCCATCATCATCAACATTATTTCAATTTCATAATTCTCAACATCAATTCCATTCTCTCTTTACAATCTCAAACATTCACATTTTTAGGGCAAAATCCTTTCTCTTTGAAAATCAATTTCAATGTAGGAAATACCTCATTTCAACATATATCAACTCCACTTTCATACTCACAATATTTTCCAATAGACCATTTGAAAACCCCTCTTTTTCATTTTTGATTTCAAACCCTAGGTTTTACCAAAAACCCCCAAACCACTATAATCTTTTGAAATAGCTAATAACTAACGTAAAACTCATACAAGAGTGAAAACTCTCTACCTCAAGCTTAGAAGAGAAAAAAGGAAGAAAAGCCCGAAAGTTGACGGTGATGAAACAACGATTTGCTCTGATCAAAACGAAACCATCGACAAGCTCTACACTTAATCTCAAAGGAGTAAGATGAGAAGATGCTTCTAAGTAAATAGAGTTGAAGATCTTTGAGTGAAAAAGTGAGTTTAGAGAGAGAGAAGAGTGACTCACAGTTTAGAGAGGGGAGAGAAGATAAAGTAAAGAAAAGGGTAAATGAGGGCCCTATTTATAAAGCTAGGTTAAAGTGAAATAAAGTCTCAAAGTCAATCCAAAAGAACAAGTCAAAATCCCTAAGAAGTAGGGCCCAAAACCAAACCAAAATCTGGAAAAAAAAAATCACAGGGGTCGACCCTTGTGTCGGTGGTGTCAACCCTTCAGGAAGAATTGACAAAAATTGACAATGCTAGCAACAGACAAGGTGTCGACCCTTGGACTAGAGGTGTTGACACTAAATTTCAGCAACTAAACCCAGATTCTGCAGTAGATAAGGGTCGACCCTTCCTAGACTAGTTTCGACCCTTGAGGCCAACAACAAAAGACAAGTGTCGACACCACAAAGGCTGGTGTCGACCCTAAATTTCAACAGCTATTCCAAGAACATAGCAATAAGATGGTGTCGACACCTCCAAGGCTAGTGTCGACCCTTGGAGCGGAACAAGGCAAGGAAAAGAAGGTAGCGTCGACACCAGCAAGGATGGTGTCGACCCCTAAAACCAAAACTAAACATGAAAAAAAGGGGAACGACTATCACGAATATGGTTTCTTGGATTTAGAAGTAATAAATGGGTCGAGTCTAAATCAGGATCGCTATAACACTCATGTCATACATAAGCACACACCAACTTTACTAACACTCACACCACACTAGTAGCTTAGAGTCTCTGTTGAATACACAGACCTACACCACTACTAGACAATTCACTCAACACACTTTATTTGTGTTCTCACTTTTATATGTGACTTTCCATTTATCTCTCACATTTGTAAATCTATACAGATGAAAAGATGATGGTCATGGTGAAAGCAAAAGACTGTCACAAAACTTAGCGCTACAATTGCGACGACCGTTGCAGGGATGATTGCAAAAACTAGTTCAATGGAGCAAGGCAGTGCAATGATTTCATTGCACCCCTGGTTCCGAGGCAATGTTTTTGTGCTTTCAATTGTTGATCTCTCATCTCCATATCAATGGAATGCCAAATTATTGGAATAAATTAGAATTTCATGTGGTAAAAAGAATTACAGTATTTCATGTAGGTATGAGATGCATGAATGGTGTTATAAATAAAATTTTCCAAATTTTCTAATTTCTTGGTGAGAACCCTTTTTGACAAACAAAACAGGAAAATAGAGCTTAGAACAAAAACTTGAAAAACACAAGAACTACAGAGGCCTACAACTAGTAGAATAGCAAAAAGAATGAACATCTCAGAAATAGAGGACCTAGCTGATTAAATTCTTTATGTAGCTGCAAAACTAGATGGAGCTTAGCTTGAGAGAAGAAGCTATTGTTTGCCATAGCAAAGCTGAAAAACTAAAAAGACTCGACCATGAAGTAGATGTCATACATCCATGGAGCTAAATCAACATGAATATCCTTCTTGCCTTTTAGCGCCCATACAATTAATCTTAACATACCAACACCTACTGAAGGAAAGTGAGGCAAAGAAGCACAACATGAATCCACTGGAGAAAACAAACAAACAAAAAAAGGAAAGATCAAAGCTAACTTGTGAGGAGGAAACTAAAGACAGCGGAGATAACTTATACATGTCTTTTCTGACTTACGATTTACTTGTGAGACTGACAAATGTGTTGCTCTTTGCACATTACCAGAATATGTGCTAACCCATTTATAGTATTGTGCAAACTTATACAAGTCTTTTCTAACTTACAAATTACTTGTTCAAAATAATAGGTGAAAAAAATATTAAAAAACCTACTATGCAGTTGTTGAATGGAAAAGAATGCTATATATGTCATTAGTTTTTTTTTTTTTTTTTGGGGGGGGGGGGGGGGAATTACAGAGCAGTGCCTCTTATGTCAATTTTGCACTTTAATATTTAAATTTGTATCAATTTGGTCCAAAATGACACAAATACTTCAATACTCCAACAAGACACAAAATGATAGAAAATATGGGTAGGGCAACATTAAAGAAATTTAATATCATTGTGTCATTTTGGATTGTATAAAGATTCGAGAGGAGAATAGATAAGATGGTTGCACCCAAATTTTATTGGGAAACGAATTGAAATGGAACACTCTTTTATATATTTGATCACCTCAAAACTAATAGAGAAGCATGACAAACCAAGGTACACAATAATTTATGCTTTCCTGAGATTGTGGGTGCCAATTGGTATACTTCACAATTCGAAGTGGGAGAAGTTAACAATGGGTTTGCCAACGGTGAAGTTCACAATTATGTGAATAAAAGTATAGAAAAAAAAAAAAAACCAAAACAAAACGAAACAAAAGTGAAATGCAGCAAATTGAGCGACCAAAAACAACTTTGTACATTTTCTCACCTCTCTACTTCCTCCTTTTCTCCTTTATTTTTTTCTTGTTTCCTCATTCATTTCTAGTATTTTGAGTCCTCTAATGGAGAAAGGTATGCTTTTTCAAGTATTCAAATCCCTTCATGAGTGTCTCTGCCTTCACTACCATCTTTTCTCATGCAAAGTTGCAAGCATCCGCAAAAACTTCCTACCCCATAAGGGAACTCATCATAAAGATGAGATGGTGTCATCCCAACCTTATCCACAACCTAATCTGTTAAAGAAAATTGAATTTCAAATCATTATCAAACAGATTAAGATATAAATCACTTTGTAAATGTTAATCTTTTGAAAAACAGGATATGTCTTCAAGAACTTGGTGATTCACAAAAACAGCATAACTAAATTCACTTTTCATTGGAAGCTGACATGTACTAAATATTGAACCTAAATAGAATCAACAATATTTTGGTTTGCAAATGTATCTAAACATTGAGAAAAATGTAAGCTGATCGAAACATTTTCAGTACAGAGGGCATTCTTCTGCGACATGAGGATGTGCTTTTTATTGAAAAAATAAATTATTTGCAAATACAATGGTTCAAATTTCAAAGAAGCAAATTATATTCTAATAGAATAAACAAACAAACAATTTCTTTTTTTTTTTTTTTGGCCTCAAAGCAGTAACAAAAAATTATGGCTAGCTTTATATCTGAACAAAAATAGGGGTGGCATTGTATACTTCAGTTCTACACCTAAAAGAACATAGAAAATGTAAAAATATATTTGGTGGAACACACATAGATTGGTATATGAACAGAATATCCACATATGACATATAAGTCATAAAGTCAGTCCTACATAACCATCCAAGTCATCCACATCCCAGAGGTTAGAGCATCCCACTAAGGGCTTTGAAAGAAAGCAAGATTTCACATTGATCAACAAAAAAAAGCAAAAGCAAGATTTCACCATTAATTATAACTTGAAAAACTCCGCTTATCAACAACTCCCACCTCACACCGATCCACACACACACAAATATACATACCAAGAAAACCAAAAAACAAAAACCACCCAAATAAAAAAAGGAAACAAAAGAAAACTATTTCTAAAAAGAAGAAAACAAAACAAATAAAACATACCCTTTCTTGTTTCAATACACTTCAAATAAAACATACCTGATAACTTTTCAAAGCAACCAAGGCCGCATGCAAGAGAGTCCCATGCACTCGCAATGGCATAGTTGTTTCCTATGAAAAAAACATCCAGAAAAGGCAAGAGAATTTGGTTAATAACAAATAAAATAAAATTAGCAACCAAGTTCAAGCTCTTTTCTGAGAAAAACACAAGTAAAGGACCAAAGTTTTTGATTTCATTAGCTATTCTTGCAAAGTCTTAGTTACTCTAATTTGTTAAAAGATGAAATAATTTCTTAAAATGTCCCAACAGATAACATGGTGTTAGAGACAACTAGGCATCAATACTTGCATGTTTTCTTTGTAAGCATTATACAAGGTTTCTTTGTAATTGCGATTACAATAAGATTTGGAAGGCGATATTCTACCTGCATTTTTAGCTCAAAATTGATTCTTCCATCAATGAATGGCAAATATAAGAATAGAATTTAGACGAATACAAACAATGAGCAATGACTTCCTAATTTGGTACCAAGCTAGTAAATGGTAAATGGCAATGACTTCAATTTATATATATATATATAACAATCTAGTAGAATAAATATATCTGAAGGAAAAGTCACTCATTCCAAACATTTTTTTACCATGTCATGTTTTGGAGTTTGCCCAAAGAATTCGAGGCGACAAAGTAACGAGGATTTCACCCAGTGTTTAAGATCTTTGGTCTTTGGTCAACCTCATTATCTGGAAAGAAACACATTTTATCAATTGATTACAGATCATTTGTTACTATCAAATGAATTTCCCCTTTTGATTTCTTCTTGGTCTTTGTCATATTGCCCACTCCCCAACAAGTTTAAACAGATCAATGTGTAAATTTGAAAGAAAAAAAAAAAAAAAAAAAAAAAAAAAAAAAAAAAAAAACCTCTATAAGACTATATGGTATACCAATTTCAAAAAGTTTCATCTCTTTTTTCAATATATGCCTTGAATTTTGAAATCTAAATAATACTCCCAGGTAGGGTAGGTGGCCTGTCAACTCCCCTTTACTCAAGGAAACCTAAATTCCTCCAAGCGCAATGATTGCCTTCATGAATTTTGACCAAACTAGGTGGCTTCATAATTGTCGAATGTAATCTAGCATGCAAGGAGAAAGGTTTAAAAACTCAACGAGATATTAAACAAAGTTTTGCTTCTTGCAAAGGCGTGGAAGTCTAAATGATCAAAAGTCTTGCCTAAGTGTTTGTGGTAGGGAGGATTTTCAATTGTGGTATGTGGAAAGGAATTCCTTGTCAATTTTCTTGATATATCTCTTATTTATTCCTTTATCATATATGAGATTTTTCACCATGCCTGCATAAAAGTATATCACTATATTCAATAAAAAAAACCTCATGACATTTCTATAACTCATAAAATAGCAACCCATTCCATTTAAAGTTTGCAGTTCTCTATAGAGACAAGAAGCCTTATTTTAAATCAGAGCATCCAAAGTACTTTTCAAGCAAATTTGTGGCATACCTTGAGAAGAGTACAAAATCTTGCAATGCGGTTTATACAATGATTATGAATACATCCTAAAGTTTGTTTCCACAACAACAAAGGCCTGGAGAACAAAAAGGTAATAACAACAATAGTTAGTAGATTTTGCTATTTAAACTGTCTGCATATCCTTTCTATTATTTTTTTTCACAATACACTGAGAAAATACAGAAAAATACACTTCTACAAGCTGAAACTAGAAAAGAGCACTATCAAAAAAAATTTAAACAAACCTTCCATCAAAGCTCTCCAACTGGCAACTGGAAACATCATTTTGCTAACAGGATTAGTGATCTTGAGCTGTGTATTGGTATAACCTTGTAAGTAATCAGCCACGTGCCTAGCAACATCCTCTGTTGATTGACTCTTCTAGTTAAAACCCAATCATTGCGATTGTTCAAAATACTTCAGCAAATGAAAAACAATAATCTCAAACGCAACACATCCATTTGTTGGCTAAACTTCTGAATCAAGAAAAGAAAATTTTGGGCCGCCTATATGGAGAAACGAGTAAAGAGAGCTTAAAGACCAAACTTGTGCAGCAAAAGGAAATAGTGAAGTCATCAAATTGAATTACTTTGCACCTCCTCAACTTTGATTGAGCAGGAAAGATATTGAACATGTTTTCCATGCGAATATTTTCATTTTATTCAAATTTTCACCGCCAAATCTTCCTTGAAAATGCCATTTCAAAACTCCCACCATCTGAATCGACCGGTGTTTCTCTGCTTCACAAATCCATCTCCAAATGATATGCCAACTTAACGAAAAAAAGGCCACTTTTAGTGAAGTGCCAAACCAAGTATGTCATGAGAAAGCGTTAGCATCGGCATGGAGGGCTTTGGAAACACAAATAGGTTTGTAAGAGTAAGGCCTTGGAATCTATCTATCTTTCCAAATCTTCATAGACCTGCCATTTCCAATAAGCCAGCAGCGCAACCTCCGAAGAGACTTTGCATTCCAAATACTCCTCCAAACAGTGGGTTACTACTCAAGCTAAAAGAGCTTTATTAAAAGCCCATCCCACAAAGATAAACAAACAAAAAGCAAGTTCATACAATTTCTTTCATCTCTCCTTCCTTTCCTTTTCCTTTGATGATGGGGAATTCTCGAGATGTGGACGAGCATTTACGCTTTCACCGTGATCTTTTTGAGTCTTTCCATAACAAACCGCCATATTCTCATGCGAAGACTTCTTGCAAGATAAGGAAACAAATCCATAAGTTGATAAGATGTTGAATAAATATACATGAACACTAAAGATAAGATAAAGTTGATACTTGATAAGAGTAACTAAGATAAAGTTTGGGCTCAAAAGATAAGATTAAGTTCAGACAACTAGGATTGATACTTGCACATTTTGCCATAAAGTCATTTTTAAAGCATCATAAAAGTTTTCTTCGTAATTTCATAAACAAGGAGATTTGGAAGGCGATATTCTACCCTACATTGACGAACTTATCCCTTCATTGATGAATAGCATTTAAGCAAATACAAACTATGAGCAATGACTTCACAATGTGGCACCAAGCTAGTCTGAGTAATTGACTACTTTTTAAATGTCCTATGATCTAGTAGAATAAATTTATCTAAAGAAAAGTCTCTCATTCCAAACATTTTTCAATATTTCATGTTTTGGAGTTCGCCAGAAGATTTTTGTAGTGGCTAAGTAACTAGTGATTTCTCTCTAGTGTCTGCTAAGATGCTTCGGTCTTAGGTCAACCCCAAAATCTGGAAAAGAACCCCATTTTATCAAAGACAAGAGAACCATTTGTTACAATTAGATGAACTTCCCCTTCTGTTTTCTTCTTAGACAAGAGAATCATTTCATCACCCACTTCACGACAAGTTTAAACAGATCAACATGCAAATTTAAACAAACAAACATAAGAACTCTATGTGGTATACCAATTTCAAATAGTGTCATATATTTTTTTTGAATATTTGCCTTGGATTTGAATTCTAAATAATACTCCAAGTAGGGTAGGTGGCTTCTCAACTTCCCTTTAATCAAGCCTAAATCCCTCCAACTACTACAGATTGCCCACATGGATTTTGACCAAACTAGCTGACTCCGAACTATCAAATGTAGTCTAGCATGCATGGAGAATGGTATAAAAATACAACGTGATATTAAATAAAATTTCCCTTCTAGCAATGGAAGTCTTGCCTGATAGTGTGCAGTCGGGAGATTTTTCAATTGCAGTCTATGGAAAGGAATTCATTCTCAATTTTCTTGATTTATCTCTTACTCCTCCATCACTTACGAGAGCTTTCACTATGACTAGACAGTAAATCAATATATTAAAAGAAATTTTAAAAATAATTAAAAACCTCATGACAATTGTAAAACTCAAAACATACCAACCCATTGCATCCAAAATTGTAGTTCTCTCCAAAGCCAAGAAGCATTAAGTTAAATCAGAGCAGCCAAAGTCTACATCAAGCATATTTGCATACCTTGAAAAGAGGCGAAAAATCTCGCAATGCGATTTAGACAATGAGTATGAATACATCCTAAAGTTTGTTTCCACAACAACAAAGCCCTGGATAACAAAGAGGTAATAACAATGGTTGGTGGGTTTCACTATTCAAAGTCCACAAATCTTTTCTAAATTTTTACAGAACACTAAGAAAATATAGAAAAATACACTTTCTAAGTGAACAACAAAAAGAATGTAGTATTCAAAGCCACAACTGCATGTTTGTAGTAGAGTCAGGGTAAAGATAAAATAAAAAACAGAATGAAATTCATCCATTCAGTAGAGGTTTATAGGTAGAAAAGGAAAAGAAAATATATGAAAGGAAAATAAAAGGAATGAATGTAAAAACATTGTTGTGTGTTGATACAGGCAAAAAATAGAAGTTGTATATCAGAATTTTCAAAGCTGATGTGAAGATATAGTTGAAGACACAAGCTGATCAATTTGAGTTGACCAGACCTTAGTAGCAGGAGACTCCTAATTCAGTGACTTTTTTACTAAGAAACGCGAATCCATGCTCCCAAGTAGGAAACCTGTAATAAACTTGCTCCCAACTGAGATAGAACCTCTCAAGCATACAAATCTTAACACTGTGTTTGGTTGGAAGATTTTGGAAAGGAAAGGGAAAAGATAGGTAAAATACGAATAAAATATATCTACATTTCACCAAATTTTACACAACTTTTTCCTTTTCTTTTCCCTTTCCCTTCCTAAATCCTCCAACCAAACAGAGGATAAGAAATAAAATTATAGTACTTTCTATTTACATAATATTTATTTATACTTAAAAAATATATTAAAACTAAGTAGAAAAATAATTTTAGAATATAGTTATATATTTACTTTTTAATATATAAAATATATACACGATCCAAGTGGCTGAGTGAGTCTAGTTTGAGCTGAAGTCATAGAGTTAGTTAGCAAGGTAGTTAAAAGATTAGTTAACTTTTTATCCAAAGAGGGTATAAAGCTTTTTTGTTAGGGTTGTATCAGAGGGATATATGATTGTAACGAAGGTTCCCCCCCCCCTCTTCAATTCTCTCTCCTATGCTACGCTATTTTCTTTTCTCTAAAATCTTCTTCTTCTGCGCTTCTTCCTTGCATCTTTCCATTACTGAAGCTTAGTTTGCCCTGTTTTTTCTTCTCTGTTTCCTATTGGAATATTTTAGGGCTTCCTCATGTGTTCTATCACTGTACTTGAAATTTCGTCATTCACAACAAATTGGAACCCTCAGTTGTGTTAAAGTTCCAAAAAGAAGAAGAAAAAAAAAAACCTCTGTTGTAATAGAGATATGAGATGATGCTGGTATTGAGAAATAAACAAACAAAAAAAATGGTATGACAGATATTTATTTGTACCTGGAGTTGGGTGCTTATACATATACATGTACACAGATCTTGAAGCGAAGTGAGTCGGTTGATGTTGTTGTTGTTCTCGTCAAGAGCACCAAGTGACAGGGACTCCAGATTATAACATGATCTTATCTCCAATTGACCGAGATTTCTGAGATCGTTGGCATTGGGTAGAGATTTGGGCCTCTCACAATATTGGATACGAATAGATTCAAGAAATGGACCATCAATTTTGATCCCTTCCTTAGCAAAAAGTGACTCTAATTTTCTGCAAATCTCAATCTGAAGTTGAGTAGTGTGGACGGTAGCCCACCTCTTGGTGTTAAAATATGTGAGGTTTGCACATTCTGAAACCCACAACACTCGGAGATTATTGAGTGTCCATCAGGTAGGGACTCCAAAGCATTGCTAGTATATCAATCACAAGCCTAGGTGCCAAACCTTTCTTTGGAAAAGAGCCGAGACTTCTACAATTATCGATTTTAAGCACCCCAAGAAATATACGTAGGGAGCGTTTGGCAGGTTTTCTAAATATAATTTAATAATAGAGTTATATTTTGAGCTTGTGAGTTTTAAAATTATGATTTGAGTGTACAAAATTTATTTGGTTATGCGTTTTGAATTGAGTTTTAAATTGAAGCTTTGTTTGGCATCTACTATATAATTCATCTTTTTATCTTTTTATCTTTTTTCATCACATCACCTCTCTACTTTTCTGCACATCTTTTCGTAAAAAGACAAAAAGTACACTTTTTTAGGACACCACAAACCAACCCTGAATATTGAATTGAGTTTTGAATATTTGATGTGACATGTAAAATAAGAATATTTGTTTAGTTATGAATTTTGAAAACTTAATTCAAAAAATTATAATTCATAACCAAACACATAACTCAAAACTCTATTAAAATTTCTTATTAACACTCATAACTAAATTCTTTTTAAAAGTCAATTCAAAAAATTAATTATTAACAAAAAATAACACTCATAAGCAAATTCTTTTTAAAATTCAATTCAAAAAATTAATTATTAACAAAAAAATAACACTCATAACCAAACTCTTCTTAAAATTTAATTTAAAAAATTAATTATTAACAAAAAATAATATAAAATTATTCTAATTGAAAATAACTCAAAAAGTTATAACTTATAACCAAACACACAACTCAAAACTCTATTAAAAATTTTATTTAAAATTCATAACCAAACTCTTTTTAACATTCAAATAAAAAAAATGTCATTTTGGTTTAAAAAAATAATTTTTATATTTAAAAAATATCAAAAACAAATATATTTTTTTTCCAAATAACAAGTGGTGAATCTGGCGATTAGTGATTGGCGATTGGCAATTGGCGATTGAAAAAATGTATATATATATTACACTGTTCCGGTCAACTGGGCGAACGTCTGAGAAGATGACCAGGTAGACCCAAAATTCAAAAATCTTGTGCTTTTTAAAATGGAGAGCACGAAAGAGAGAGAGTAGCGAAATGTGAAGGAAAATTACATTTTGAAATGTGTGGTAGAATCACATTTTGAAAACTCTATCCAAACATGAAATGCAAATGGAGGGGTAGAATTACATTTCCAGAACACAACCAAACATAGCCGTATGTGTGCAAATCATGTGGCAGTCTCTCCAGCACTCCATAATCACTAATATGTAAGGCCTCGTCCATTTGTTTTGGATATAGAGGGAAGGGCAAATTACCAACACCATTCGAGATTTGACTAAAATACAATTTTTTTAAAAATTTGAGAAATTATAAATTACCCTCTAAGGTTTATATTTGCATAACAAATGAGGGGATAATTTATTATGTAAATATAAATCTCAAGGGATAATTTGTTATGCAAATATAAACTTTAAAGGGCGAGATGTAAATTCTCAAACCTCATGGGAGAATCCATATGTTAGTCAAACCTTTAGGGGTGTTGGTAATTTGGCCTGGAGGGAGGAATGGGATTAGGATAAAGGTAGGACTCATTGAATGTTGTGTTTGTTTGTAGATTTAGGAAAGAGATTGAAATGGAGGAGGGGATTAGGTTAGGCCTTGGAAGGGGGATTGGGATGAAGGAAGTGAAGGTGACATTAGAAAAATAGTCCGTTGGATTAGAATTTTTTTTTTTTTTTTTTACATGTTGGGTATTTTTTTTTAACATTAATGTTTAATTTTTTGTATTTTTTGTTAAGTAAATTTTTTTTTTCTCTGGAAATTTTTTATTTTTAAAATTGTTTTTAATTTTTTACATGTTGAGCATTTTTTCATGAACATTAATGTTTAATGTTTTTGCATTTTTTATTTGTTTTATTATTTTATATAAAAATAATTTAACAATCTCTACACTAACAACTATTATCAATACAAACACAATTTTACTTAATCCCGTTACTATCAATCCCCTCACTATTAATCCTCTCACTATAAATCTCCTTCATTTTACCTCTGAAAACAAACGAGGACCTAAATACTCGAGTCTCGTCATGAAAGAAAGGCTCTTATGTTGCTTCTTTTTCCAACCTTCTCGTTCTTCTTTTTCTTGCTCATCTTCAAAAAAGCAAATGAATTTGTCACATCCATAAATCTTCAAATACCGGAGGTTGGGGGTGTAAAAATAGCCTGCGGCCCAAAGCTCGACTGCGGCTCGATATAGGCTTGGCTCAATTAGGCTCGGGCCGTCATTTTGAAGCTTGGTCTGTGAGCTCAACCTACTTGGGCCCCGCCCGTGCCCCGACCCATCAACATACTCAATGCCCGGCCCATCTTGCTCGCACCAAGGCCCATTGTCATTTTTTGTGGAAAAACTATGAAAAAAATATATAAACAAATGTTCAGGCCCGCCCAAGGCCCGAATACCCCCGTGGGTTGACCTCGCTTGGTCCTAATTTTGACGAGAACCAACGCGGCCCAACATGGGCCTATTCGAGCAGGGACCCGGGTAGGGTGGGTTAGGTGAAATTTACACCCCTACCAAAGGTATGAGAGACACTGTTGTAGTCGTACATTATTCTCCCACAACATCACGAATTCTTTATAGTTACTAATGTCCAATTTCTCGAGTCCCATTAAACCTCGAGTAAACCATGTCGATAAGAACAAGAAATTTTCAACCTAAGAAATGTCCAAAGTAATTATTGAAGTCAGATTCTTAGACGTTGCATTATCTGGTAACACTTCATCAGCTATGCTTAAATAGTAAAAGGAATCAGGAATTGTAACAAATCTAATATCCAAGGTGAATGAACTGAAGTCAAGCATATTCTTTAGCTCTAAGAGTGCTGGAAGTCTTCATCTCTAAAAGTACTGGAAGGATTTGGAGTGTAACATGACTTATAAACAAGGACGTAAGTGATAGAAAAATGAGTCTTGAAGCATCAATCAACAATTGTGAGCAACAACTAATCTCAAGAGATTTACTACAAGAAAGATCATTGGGTCATCTTCCAACAAGTTTGAGACAATCATCAATTTTATGAGATTTCAAACAAGGAATCATTGGGTAATCTTCCTTTGAGTCTCGTACACGATAGGATGGAAAGCTCACTGAGCTAACCAAACGGTCGAACTTCCTCGATTTCAAAAACAGACCAATCTTCTAATTTTGGCATATTCACAAAGCTCAATCTCTCTAGAGAGGGGAAATGTTTGGCACCACATTGCTGTCCATAAAACTCACAACCGAGGCGCTTTATTACACTCATTTTGTAACAACCCTGACCCATGATTAAGGTTAATCTATGGTTTAATATGTCTAATAAGTTCTTGAGATCAAAACCTGAATTAAATTGCATGTGTGTTGCCTTATATATTCAACATAGAATGACCTGTTCACGTTTCTGATCTGTTCTGTAAATTGAAGGCCTTATTGGCATTCGATTCAGAAATTGACTTGATTTATGTGTTAATTAGAATTTTGAAAATTTTGTGGTAGGTCTAATTGAAATTCGATTCGGAATGAAATAATTAAAATGATTAATGCTCAATTAAGCCCAAATTAATGAATTTATTAGTCAAGCCTATATAAGGCTATCTCATTGACTTTTGCACGTTTTTACATTTCCATTTTCTCTTACTTGATCATCAAAACGTGAGAGAGGGAGAAAGAAGAGAAGTTAAGATCAAATTATAGGGATTGCTAAAGAACTTGTGAATTTGGACTTGGGAACTCAAGGACAAAACTTCTAGCCCTCATCTTGACAAGTTTAGGTAAGAATCCAACCCTTTGATTGAGCAACTATGAAGTGTAAGACATGAACTCTAGAGAATTGAGTTGATTAATGTAAGAATTGAGTTAGAAATGAAGAGTATTGAGTCATACCATGCCTGCATACATATTTTCTCATATTTTGAGTTTAATTTCCAAGAATTCCCTCATGCATGTATTGAATTCACCTTAATTTTGGGAAATCATCAAGTTTCATGTTGTTTTGTAGCATTTGATCATGTTTTGAGAAGCTTTACTTCAAAGAAATTCATGCATGTCATGTTCATGGAATATTCGTAAATTTTAAGTTAAATTTTTGCATAATTGGCAAGATATTGGGCCATGATTTCTTGAAATGATCTTTAATTCATGATGTTTTATGAGTTTCTAAGTGTTTCCTCAAGTTTTGGCCCAAAAAAATCGAGTTTTGATGCTTTAAGATTGAGTTTTGAACTTTGGAAGCAAATCTGGAAATTCTGAAATTTGCACCCTCTGCTCAAGTGAAGTATTCTACGCTTGAGTGACTACCTTTGTTTTTGCACCTCCGCTCAAGCGACCAGAAGTTTGCTTGAGCGTGAAACGCATACTTCCAAAAGTTCAAGTGTTTTTGCAGATCGCTCGAGTGACAAAAGTCACGCTCGAGCAAGAGTCTGAGTCTCACGTTGCCCTGTCTCCACTGGTCGATGCCATTGTTAAAGTCTTGCTTTCTTGCAAAAGAGTGGAGATCTCTTGATGTTGCCCTGTCTCCCACTGTCGTGAAGTCTTTGTTGGAGAAGGAGAGAGCAAACACGTTCTTCAAGAGAGGGAAGCTGTGACAGTCAACAGTCAAAAGAGAAACGACTTAGTGCTGGAGGAAAGAGAAATGAAGGGGGTGATTTAGAGAGAGAGAGAATGGTGTTTTAAAGAGAGATAGTGAGGGTTTGATTATACAAGAACGGATTGGCGTGGAATTCAATATATGGATAGATTGGTCATTTCGCAAAATATATCCTTGTAGATATAATATTTTCACGTGTAGACTTTTAAGTAAAAAGAATTTAAATTTGAATTTATGGCATGAGAGCCTAAACTAAAAAAATGTGAGGAAAAAAAGTGTGGATTGATTTAAAAAAATTAAAGAACTGCAAAAGGAAAAGGCAAACAAAGGCTGTTTGGTGATAAGGATGCCAACTACTAGTTTATCATTGAATTTCGATTGGTGGGTTACATGGTGGGGGTGTTTGGTCTAGTTTTTTGGGACAAACTTATAGCTTTTAACTTTGAAAGAGCAATTTTGGATTGTTTGTTTCAGCTTTGAAAAAGCTACTTCTACTTCTAAAAACTTGTTTAAAAAGAAAATAAGCTGAGAATTAGAAGCTGCTCTAAGCAGTTTTCGCAATTCAGATTATGTGGAGGGGTGTGCAATTACTTAAATGCCATTCACAATTTTCAGTTATTACAACTATGCCATGTATATAAACAAAAAACACTCATTTTATTTCTCTCTCTCTTTCTCTCGTATGGACAAGAGAGGCGATTTCTGGCGAACCAAAGCGATTTTCGGCGACCAGAGCTCTCTCTCTCTTTCTTTCTTTTCTCTCTTTCTATCTCTCTCCCCGGTGTTCTCCAATCCTCACAGTGAGCGATCTGAACCAAAGCTTAAACCCTAACCATCGCGATCTCTCTATTCGCGATCGATTTGAAACCCTAGCACCGCCAGTGACGATCTCAACCCGTAACCTAACGGTGACGATCGCGATATCTTCTCTATCTTTTATGCGATATATTCTCTTTTTCTATCTCTTGCGATCTCACACTAATTGCGATTGCAACTAGGGTTTGACAATTGATGGCTGTCAGCGGTGTGATGAGGAGGAAAAGAAAAAGGGGTTGCCGATAGTAGGAGTAGGAGGAGGAGAATGAGGGAGTTACCGGCAACTGTCGACGGTGGGATTATGGTTTGTAATTAAAAAAATAAATAAATGAAATAATGAATATAAGGGCAAACTTCCATTAACAAATATTAAGTGCATTATTAATTGGTATTTGTGTAATGAAAAAAAAATATTTATGAATAATTGGTATTTCATTAATTGGTATTTAATGAATAATTTTTATAATAAATTATTAAATTATTTAATTTTTATATAAGGGCAAACTTCCATTAACAATTTTTATATTATTAATTGGTATTGTGTAATAAAAAAAAATAAAAAAAATACAATTTACTTCCACTAATAAAAAGAAATTAAATAAAATTAATAAAGAAAGAAAAGAAGAAATTAAACAAATCAACAAAATATTATTTTAAATTAAATGGTAAATTACAAATACATCTCCTTAGATGTGCTTAAAATACAAATTGTCCCTTGGGTTTGAAAAATTATAAATACCTCCTTATTGAAATTTTTTATTTAACAAGATTAATTGAAAAAGTGAAATTTTTAACTGTTTATCTATACAATAATAAAATCATCTAAATTATTAATTGAAATAAAATTTTAACATTATTAAAAACCGTTAATTAACTTGATGATTTATTAATAAAAAGACCTATTTGTTATGAAATTAGAAATCTTAAAGGGCATAATGTAATTTTTAGAACCGCAAAGAATAATTTGTAATTTAAATAAATTTCATGGTTGTGTTTGTAATTTACCCTAAATTAAGGGATAATTTGAAATGTTCTAAATAAGTATATTTTTTGACTTTTTATAAAAAAATATGTTAACAAATAAAGAAAGCAGGTATACAAATAAAAAGGATATGTTAATAGAAGTTGAAAGATATTAATTAATATGACCTAAATAAATTATACTTTTTAATTTATCCGAAACATCTACTAAATCTATAACCTCACAATTACACCAAATAAATTAATAATTTATATTTAAAATTATAATTCATAATAGGTTCTACACCAGCCACCATATCATTGTTAGACCATCTCCAATCCTTCACCAAAACTGATATCAGATTTAAATTCTGATGAAAAGTGTACTGTTCACCCCTCCAACCCTTCACCAAAACTGATATCAGATTGACAATTCATCAAATATTTCATCAGATTGAGGACGAAGAAATGAATTCATCAAAACACTGTTGCGGACCGTTGGAGGGGGACACGGTCGACCAACCGGTTGCCTGGTCGGGTGACCAACCGGTCAACCAGTAAAAGGTTCAAACAGTTCAGCAAAAAAAGTTCAAACCGTTAAAAAAAATAATAATAATAATAATTTTGCCTAACCGGTCGACCGGCCGGTCGACCACCCGGTCGTCCCGAAAAAGTTCAAAAAGTTCAAAAAAAAAAAAAAAAAAATTTTGGCAAACCGGTCAACCGGTCGGTCGACTCACCGGTTGACCAACCGATTGCCCCACTAAATTTGATGCAAATTTGATGCAGCGTTGGAGTGGGTGATTTGAGATTTGGTGAAATGGCTCATTTTGAACTCAAATTTGATGAAAAATTAGGTACAGCGTTGGAGATGCTCTTATGCCAATTTTTTCGGGGCATTTCCCTAAATAAGCCAAAATAGTAAGGGAATTCCCAAACTAAGCCTATTTTTCAAAGAATTCCCAAAATAGGCTAACTCGCGGTTCACAATCGTGAGTTCAACACTTTTTCCCCCGGAGCTGCGAAATCTTGAACTCGCTGTTACAAAGTGCGAGTTTGCTTAAGAACTCGCGGTTACAAACCGCGAGTTTAATTAAATTTTTTTGCTTTTGATTCCAAGCACGAGTTTAATTAATTTCATCCCAAAAAAAATTTGTTCTGAACTCGCTGTTTGCAACCACAATTTCATGAAAAAAAAATTTTCTACTGAATTCGCTATTTGTAACCGCGATTTCATCAAAAAAAAAATTTCTTCTAAACTCGCTGTTTGTAACCGCGAGTTTAAGCGAAATTTTTTTCCTTCTGAACTCGGTTTTTGTAACCGCGAGTTCATCAAAAAAAAATTTTCTTCTGAACTCGTCTTTTCTAACCGCGAGTTTAAGTGAATTTTTATTTTTAACATAAATTTTTTTGTTTTACTTTGTTTTAAGTGAAAATTTGTTTTTTTTTTCTCTGTTGTCATTGTTTTGGTGATAATGTATTTCAGAATAAATTTTTGGGTTAAAATTGTTTTACTAAAACCGTTCTCATGTTAATTTATTTTTTCTTTTATTTTGGGTTAGAATGTGTAATTCAGCATTTTTTTTGGGTTTGACTAAAGTAAATTTATTTTGTTTTTCTTGTGTTTGTTTTGGGTTATAAAGTGATAATATAATTCATAAATTTCTTTTCGCTTTACTAAAGCCATTTTCATGTAAAGTTTTTTATTTTTTATTTCTTTTCTGTTGTATTTGTTTTAGGTTAAAATGTGTTATTCAGAAATTTGTTTTGGCTTTACTAAAGCCGTTTTTATGTAAATAATAAATTTTTTTTTCTGTTGTCTTTGTTTTGGGTTAGAAAGTGATAATGTAATTCATAAATTTCTTTTCGCTTTACTAAAGCCATTTTCATGTAAAGTTTTTTAATTTTTATTGTTTCTGTTGTCTTTGTTTTGGGTTAGAATGTGTTATTCAGAAATTTGTTTTGGCTTTACTAAAGCCGTTTTCATTTAAATAATTTTTTTTTTTTCTGTTGTCTTTGTTTTAGGTTAGAAGGTGATAATGTAATTCATAAAACCTTGAGGAAAAAACACATAAGTAGTACAGACATAAGTAGTACAGACATAAGTCTCGGACAATAATACATTGTGGACACCATGAACTGAACACACAATACGTAGATAAATATAAAAGTTAGACAGACAAATATTAGGCAGACAATTTGACAAACTCATTACGGAAACACTTACTCTAACACAGACATTACATATGAATGCATGACCTAATATTGCCGAAGTGTAGACATTAACACCTAATTCGCGCTTAAATCGGTAGGTGGCTCAGAGTCTGAACAATCCGAAAGCTCAGCGTCAGAGACAAGCTGAGGATCCTCCATGATAGCCTTGATAGCCGCATCATTTGGTTCTGTTTTGTTCTTCTGGGCATCCTTCTTAACTATGAGTAGCTGCATATCGCGGGCCAACCTACGACCCATTTGAGAAATCTCACGTTGTAGTCTTTGACATAGTCGATCAACATTATCAGGATCTTCCTTTTGGATCTCAACAGAACGTGCTTTTGGCACCTTCAGTCGTCTTTCCCGACATAACCTTTCATTTTGCACTCGCTCTATAAATAGTGCGGGCCACTTCAGAAGTCTAGCGTTTGCATAACCATATCCTGTTTGATTACAACAAGTTAATCTCACATTTGTTCTTTCAAAGCTCTCTCAAATGAGAGTTCTTCGGATCATCTACAACCAATATACACCCATTTAACAATACAATCACACGCAATAGCTTCAAAACCTTAAACGCAATTTCTCAATTTTAAAATTTAATTTTTTTTTTAAAAATATATATATATATATATATATTTGGCTTAAAGTGATTGGCACATCTAACAATATTTAATTTTGAAATTTTAAAATCTTTAAATTTTATCTAAACATGTCTAATTTAAAATTTTGATTTTTTTTTTAACAATATTAGAAAGAAAAAAAGTGGCTCGAATCTATTAGTGTATTATCTAAATTTTGAATTATTACACATAGCATAATATTACTGGATTTAACATTTAAATTTTAAAATTAACCAAAATATCTAACTACATGATTTGAGAAATTTCAATACTTTATTCTGAATTTTCCAATTTTTTATTTTTTTATTTTTACAACACTTAAGTTGCTAGGTGTTAATTTTTTATTAACTATCCATGATTTTATCCTAAATTATTGGTTAATGATTGACCACTATTAAATTCTCTTTTGTAAGCTATAATGATAACAATTCACTACCATCAATTTCAAAATTTTCTATCAATGTATTTAAAAAAAAAAAATCATTATCAAGCATGCAATTTAAAAATTAAATATATTTTATTCTATTACAACTTTATTAAAAGTGTAAATTTATTTTGCTACTATTCAAGAAAATATATATGTCTTTATTTTGATATAACAAAAATTAAATTATCTTCTATTCATACATAATCTCTCATAAATATCTTATCTTTTTAAAAATATTGATTATCAGCAACCGAATTTCCACATTTCTCTCTTTTTTTTTTATTAATTTTTTATTTTTTTAGGATGTTTATTTTATTTTTATCTTTTTTCAAATTAGATTTGATATCTATCTTTTTACCTATATATCTATATCTATACTATATTTAAGGAAATATAGTATCTTCTCTAAAATTTTCAAAGTCTCAATACTTAATTCTCAAACAGTTGATATTCTTTTTCCTACATGTCACTCTCTCAAAATTATGTTTTAAAGTTTTCTTCATCCTTATTTTTCTCCAATAAAACACATTTTTTTTCCTCTTAATATTGTTTTTATTTTAAAATTTTAACTTTTAAAATATTTTATTATCTAAGACTCCTTATCTCTTTTTATTTTATTTTTTATTTTGCTTAATCTTCTCCTGTATCTTCATTTATCTTTATTTCTTATTCCTTCCTTTTTAAATTTTTTTTTAATCCCCAATCCTATCATTATCTCCAACTTTATTTTTATTATATTGTTTATATGATCCCTTTTTAAATTTATTTTAATGTTAAATCTAATAATTATCTTCAAATTTATTCCTATCTGATAATGATCTTCAATTTCATTTCTATCTTATTTTTCAAATGCTTCATATTTTAGCTATATATTCTAACACACCATAGAGTTTTTTTAGTGTTTGCATATTGGGTATAAAGTTTTGTTCAAGCTCTGCTTTTAAGATTCGAGTTGCTTTCAACCATCAACAACGTCACAATTAGTTAAGCAATTGTAGGATTCAAGGGTTTGATGAATTTTATTCTTTTTGTATACCTATGTGTATATGTACTTGGTGCATTTTTTGTTGTTTTCTTTAAAGCGGGCTTTGAACATTTTTACATTATTTGTAGTAGTGTTCATTTTTACATTATTTGTAATAGTACCCATTTTTACATTATTTGTTTTTAAAGGTATAATAATGTCCGATAGAAATATAGTTCAAGTTGCTAAATGACTTCTTGGACTAAGATAATTTTATAATCAATGTTTTAAATGACAAATTTAAAAAAAAAAATGAATGTATGAACTTAAGTATGAGATAGTTATCATATTCAAAATATTTCTTAGTTACAATTCCCGATTATATTTTAAATTTATAAGAATTTTTTATTTTATTATACAAAAATTACTATAATAAATTATTTAAATTATACATTCCTGTGCATAGCACGGGTTACTGCTAGTATATATATATATTTGTTCCTGGCCAAAATGATGAGAAAACTTCCATAGCAATTTCTTATCACAAATTTTGTTCCTTACTTTTCAATTTTTTATTCTTACTTAACAAATTTAAATTTCGAACAAAATTATTTTGGTTACTTTATTAATTTTAATTTATTACTACTCCGCATCACCTAATTAATAATAATTTTTACAGCCAAATTAACATTTCTCTTTCTTATGTAATTAATTAACAGCATTAAAATTATTGTAAATATTTAGCTGCATAGGACAAAGGTAATTTATTGGAATGACAATAAAAGGGAATGGCATGATTATTCTTTAAATACGTTTTGATTAAAAAAAAATGAAAATATGTTTTGATTATTCCTTAAATTTGTTTTGATACAAGAAAATTATTATTATTACAGATAATTAAACACATTCAACATTCAACAAATTATGAATTCAACAAATATGTTTTGATTCAAATTCAACAAATTCAACATTCACAAACTACCTATACTTAAAATATGTTTTCATTCACAAATTCAATATTCAACAAATTCAACATTCAACAAATATAATTAAAATTCAACATTCACATTCACATTCACATTCAACAAATTACCTATACTTAAAATTTCACAAATATAAACCATAACCCTAATTTATTCACAAACATAAACCCTAACCCTAACCACACATTCATGAACCCTAACCCTAATTTATTCATAAATATAAATCCTAACCCTAACCCCACATACATGAACCCTATCCCTAATTTATTCACATTTTCACAAACACAAATATATTCACAAATATAAACTCTAATGCTAATTTATTCGCAGTAAAGTAGATGATACCAACGAGAGAGACAGTACAGAGGGAGCTCGAGAGAGAGACAGAGCAGGGAGCTCGAGAGAGAGACAGAGCAGTGAGCTCGAGAGAGAGACAGAGCAGGGAGCTCGGGAGAGAGAGAACAGAGAGAGAGCTCGAGAGAGAAGACAGAGAGGAGTAAGAGCGAGAGAGAGACAGCAGAGGGAGATATAGAAATCGTGAATACAAAACACGGGGCTGGGGGGTTTAAATACATGTTTTAAAATCGTGGTTCACAACCACGATTTCACTTAACCAGAACAAAGTTCCCCCAAAATCGTGGTTACAAACTGCGAGTTCAGAACAAAATTTTTTTTTGATGAACTCGTGGTTAGAAAAAGCGAGTTCAGAGCAAAGAGCATTTGGGGTGAACTCGTGGTTACAAACAGCGACTTCAAATGAAAATGAACTCGTGCTTTTGAAACGCGAGTTCAGAACAAAATTTTTTTGGATGAAATTAATTAAACTGTGCTTCGGAATTCAAAAGAAAAAAAAATTAAGTAAACTCGCATTTTGTAACCGCGAGTTCTTAATCAAACTCGCGTTTTGTAACAGCGAGTTCAAGATTTGGCAACTCCGAGGAAAAAATGTTGAACTCACAATTGTAAACCGCGAGTTAGCCTATTTTGAACAATCTTTGAAAACTAGGCTTAGTTTGAGAATTCCATTGCTATTTTAGCTTATTTAGGGAAATGACCCAATTTTTTCTCCGATCCTACTCCAGTCACTCTTCCCTCCGGTTCTCTCTCTCTCTCTCTCTCTCTCTCTCTCTCTCTCTCTCTCTCTCTCTTCGATCCGAGCCAGACTGGACACACAATTGAAGTGATTTAGGGTTTTAAGGATTTCCAAAACCAATATTGGCAGCGATGGAGGTTGATATGGAGACTTCTCCCAGCTACTTCGACCCCGAAGATCTCAGCACCAGAGAGCGCTATTGTCGTTATGGGTATTCTATTCTATTTACCATACGCTTTCCATTTCAATACTAGTCACTTTTTCCCTATATTTCTTCTTCACTATCATAACAACCCCTTTGTAGTTTGTATCTTTCATTTTTATTTAAAATGCCCAATTTCTACCAGAATCATTTGAGTTGTTCACATTTATTTCCATCAATTTGGTCTAACCACATTTATATACAAATACCATGTTTACATCTGCTACTGGAGTTACACCCATATCATTGGAGACTGTTTGTAACCAACGCCAAATTGAGATGCAAACTTGGGTTAGCCATTGCACTTTAGTTATATTTCATATTTTACAACCACTGTAAAAATTCATTCTTTACTTGAGTGTTTTAATGAGATACGTACATGTAGGCTTGATGTTATTGTGCGCGCGCACACACACTCACATATATTATTGCGACATGATTATGTATGGTTCCTATCAGTTTTTCTTTGAAATCATGCCAACTTTCAAATATTGTCGCTTCTTTGAATTTACGCTTCTTTGAGCTTCTTATACTTTGCATCACTTGCCAATATCTTTAAATTTGAAAACAATTATTGGTGGATAATATAACAAAGTGACCAACTAATCATATACCATTTTAACAAATCTTTTTATATAATTTTTCATGTGCTTTACCAAATTTTCACAATTACAAAATATTCACAATCATGATACTTGATAGTCATGATCAAAATGAAGTATATGGTTGAATAAAAATATATCTAAAAGTCAAAATCGAAAAACACTAGTGGTCCATGCCTAACATAAGCAATGCAATACAATCCTAAAGTGTATAATGATCATTTTCATTAAGCATACGACCATCATCATTGAAATCTAAAGGTAGAGCTAATAAATTATATATGTTAAAATATTAAAAAAGCTCGATTTAAGCTTATTAAATAGAATGTTTTTAGTGCGGTGTTGTAAATATGCTTTGTTTTACCTACTAAATGCTCTTATGTGATTGCACTTTAAGTGCATTTTTACCAACATAGCTTTAATGAATTATAGAATTTACCGTATTTCGCTTGTGCATACGATGTGTAGGAAAAGGCACTCAACTTCCAGTCATGACAATTCAGTTTCTAAGTTCAGTGGAACCAGGATTTTGTATGATGGGCAGAGCATTGAAAGGCGGCCAAATGCTGCACTTTTTCTTGAAGATATCAAACAAGAGGTTGAGAGCTTTGTTGAGAAAATCATTGGCTGGCAGTCGTGGTGTATCTGAAGCAGATGTTGCTGCTGATTCGATATGTCGACCTGGAAGTTATTCATTAAAATCTTGCAAGCATGAGGATGATGCATTGTTAGATGGTGGAGATACAACTTTTACTTTATTTGCTTCTCTACTCGATTCTGCTCTCCAAGGTGCTTGAAGTAAAATGTCTCAATTAAAATCACAATTTTCTCACTGTTTTTGCATATGGATTGGTCTCTTGCGTCAATGGTTATAGATTTTGACCAGGTTCAAAGGATGTGTTTAAATTGCATTTATTCATCTAACCTATGCTATTTTCTGTAGGTGTGAGATCACAAGATGTTGTATTGAATCTAATTAATGCTTATCAATTTTTGAGCTGAGTGGATCATTTAAAAAAAAAAAATTGAACTTTAATTATTGTGGATTCATTGACATCAAAGAGGGCAATTCATCTAGTGCATTAATCTTTTGGAGTTTCAGGAACTATTTGATTATGCTTCTGTATACGTGATGCTACTATGTTTTTGTGTTTAATTATGTGTAAATCCAAGTTCACCCCTTCTAAATATATATATATATATATATATGTGGAGTTTTTCTGTTTGTGTCATACATTATGGCATAGATACATTTAGGATGGATTGCATGATGATGAAATAGTGCAATGTTACTTGGGTTTTTGTTGTTTCTGGGATAGACATTTAATAACTTGCTAAAACTAGCATGGAAACTTTTCAAATTGCTTGATGCTTATGGTCTTTTGTAGAAATGAAATTTGATTTTGACCTCAAATCTTTGAAGCTCATTTTGAGTCAACTTCTCTATCCTCTTGTTAAATTTTTATTTTACATATTACAAAATCTTTAAATTTTTGATGTGCTTATGTTTTTCTGAGCCATGTTGGATGCTGATCTAGTAACTGTTTGGTGCTAACCTAACAAATATTTCCATTCCATAACTCTTGGAGAATGTCTGGAAGGATTTTGGACCTAAGATGGTAGACTTGAGAAGCTTACAAAGATTATTGATTTGCTTCTTTGAAAGCTAAATGGATGCTTTATCTTGTTGCACATTTTAAATTACTACATTGGTGTTCAGAATTTCCTTTTTGTGTTCAAGTTTCTTCTGCCACAAAACTTATTATGAATAACATTTATGATTCCCTTTTGTATCTTACAGTTGACATTTGGTGTATCACAAGGTTGATGCCTATCCCTGATCTGATATTGCAATTTGAGAGATCTTGCCGCAACGTATCAGAGTCAATAAGGTGGCTCTCACACTTCTCATATATTTGTATTTCTGTCGAAGAGTCTTCTTACAGTTGACATGTGTTCAAGTTTCTTCTGCCACAAAACTTATTATGAATAACATTTATGATTCCCTTTTGTATCTTACAGTTGACATTTGGTGTATCACAAGGTTGATGCCTATCCCTGATCTGATATTGCAATTTGAGAGATCTTGCCGCAACGTATCAGAGTCAATAAGGTGGCTCTCACACTTCTCATATATTTGTATTTCTGTCGAAGAGTCTTCTTTTGGAATGTGTGCACAAGTACTACTATAGCATGCTAAGTATTGTGAATAATATTGTAGTATTTTACTGTTCATGCATGAGAAACATATCTTTATTAGGATGAAAGTAGGAGGTGGGTAGATAAGGGAGGAGGAAGTCTCATTTCTAGTTTATAGAGAAAGAAACAATGAGAAAGGCCTTTGCCTAAAATATTTTGTACAATGCACCTCTTTTTTTTTTTTTTTTCTTTCTCTTTTTGTTGTAAATACTGGATCTGAATTGCGCTGAATGATGTTCTTAAGATGCAGTTATCATGAATATTTTGTTTTGATTTTTTTATATTAAATTTGGTAATGCTCAAAGATCTTGGTTGGTTGTTTTATCGTCTCGTGCTCTACTTCCATAGGTATGGATCCAATGAAAGACATAGAATTGTGGAGGACAAGTTGATGAGGCAGAAGGCTCGACTCTTACTTGATGAGGCTGCTTCTTGGTCTCTTTTGTGGTACCTATATGGGAAAGGAAATAAATCTCTACCATTAATGTTCCTATCATAGAATTGATGTTTTATATAGATAAAGTGGGCTCTACAGTGTCACCACCACAATATTGAAACTTCTTGAATGCATGCTCATTGAAGTTTGGGAAGTTCATACTTCATGATTTATGTACTGAGGTGTAAAGTATTTGTGCAATTTATCCATTCTCTGTTGGTATCAAATTATTTAGTTGTGCTTAAGAACAATAGCATTGTGACATTCAAAAATGATTTTAAAGTAGTTCCATGTTATTAGATTAAAGCATGCTTGAAGTTTATATTTGTCAGTTACATCCCTGCTGAATATATGAGCATATAAGTGATCTGACCGTTCTCTTAGACATTTACGATTATTTTGTCTATTTTGGTCAATGTAATATTTGACCACTCCTCTTTGCACCTCACCTTTTAATCCATTGTTTCAATTCGGCTACTTGTGTGGACTTCTGAGTATCTTGCTGGTTCATGGTGTAACGATCTTGATGAGACAACATTGGTATATGTTACAATATCGGATCGTGAATAAGCTAGTATTAGAAATCTTGGAAGAATTTTATTCCTGATTGTTGGTGCATGTCATACCTGATACCATGTCTAATTGAATACTTAGAAAGCTTTACAAAGTGTTATCATTTGCCTTATTAAAAAAAAATTTATTTGATGGTGAAATTGGTCATTCTTTTATATACATTTCTCATCTCGTAATGTCCCCCAAATTGAATCCTTAAATTAGATGATTTGCTATCCCAACATTCATCTTAGAATGTTCAAACTTTAGTTACATATTTGCTCACATAGTTTCCTGGTTAGAAATAATGATGCATATTGAAGTTACTTTGTGTACTTGAATGTTTAGACTAAGGTATTCTTGTTGGCTCCTGCATGTTTATGTTGGCTTGTTTGTGAAAATTATTTTTTTGGTCTTCTTGCAGGAAATGAAGAACTTCCAGAAGATCTGATGCTGGTGATGCATCTTCTATTGTTAACTCTCAAGTTTTCCATTATGTTTTCTGCTCTTATATTGTGAGTTTCATTTTATGCCTTATGACAGTCCCCAACAACTTTGCATTTGGAGGCTTGCCAGTTTGTTGTTGTAGATCATACAGCACAATTAGGCCTCCGGATTGTTCAGTGGCTTGAAGGATTAGCCTCCAAAGTCCTTGATTTGGATAATGAGGCAATGAGTCTGCTACTTTCTACTATTTTGACAGTCTGATGCTTATCCATGGTTTGTTGTTTCTTTACTTTTTAAAATTTAGTTTTGATTTTGAATGCCTTTCTTGTTGCATTTCAAAAGATAGTCTGAAGCTGCCAACTATTGTGAATTGATACCATAATCCACCATATACTTGAATTATTTTTTCCTTTTTCGATTAGAGAAATTATCGTAGTTGAAGGTGGCTATTTTCAGCCATTGTTATTTTTTAGTTTATTTGAGATCTATTTTAGTAAACAAATGATTTAGGTAGTGAAAATTAACGTATTTTTTCTTTAACATGCACATCAATGAGGTGTAAGGCTTGGATTGCCTTCTTTCCAAATTAGCAGACAATTTAGTGATCAAAGACTTTTTTCCTGGAGAGATTTCAGTGCACGATAATAAATCAAATATAATATCAAGATATTGGGTGGCAAAGAAGATAAAATATGCAATAGGTTTTATGTGCTGAAATTTGAAATCAAAAGATTTAAAGCTTTTATTCTGTATTAGTAAAAGGAGAATGTGATTTGGTAGAAGAATCAGTGACTTGCAAAATGAGTTGCCCGGTTGTGTTAGTAGTGATGATGGGCCCTAGGAGGGTTGAACAGGAGCAATTGTAAATTGTATTCTGAAAGCAAAATATTGTTTTAATACATTGTCCTTCAAAAGGCATTTGGTGGGAAGGTTACAAAGCATGATATGGTCCTGGAAAAGGGAGAACTTCAGTAGATAATTATATTTAAATGGAGACTAGCAAGTCTTAAGATATATATAAATCCACATGACTATCCATATTGTAAGTTTACAACTATGGTATGTGATGATCAAGACATGCATGTAATTACTAGAATAAGTCATCTAGAAACTAGAGATGGATTACATTACAAGCATCATGGGTGGGGATCAAATGTTTGTGTCATGAAGAAATTAAAGGACATGGAACAGTGACAACTTTACATTCATTATTTACCCAATAAACCACATAGGGGAACACACTACAGCAGAAATTATTAACTTCCCTGTTTTTAGGAACCATATCTGTTTTTTATTTTATTTTTGGGAGCAATTTATAGATATGGGAAAGGCATTGGGTTTTTAATTGAGGGCTTTGAAGGCAAGAAAAGTCTCATTGTAGGATGAAGCGTAACAAAACTGAGGTTGCATTGCACCTATTATAGTGGGATAAATTATATTCAACTAGGTAGTATTTATTTAATTTTTTTTTATAAGTAAAGTATTTATTTTATTTTATTTTAATTTTGTTTTTTTTTTTGGCATAGTGCCACTTTGTGCACTATGCCAAAGGTTAGGTGTGTATCCAATTTTTTCCCTCCCAAACACACATTAATGTGTACTATTTGGGCGTTATTTTTAAAAAATATTGATGATATCTGCATGTGGAATAGAGGAGGTATTTTATATGATGAGAGAAAAGAGAAGGAATAAAGAGATATATAAATGCTGCATCAACTACTGAGTGAAAAATTTATTAGTTGTGCTGTGAAACTCAGAGGGTGACTGAGCAAAGGTCAAGAAATGAGACAAGGATGGTAGTATATTATTTGGTTTAGTACTATGTTGGTTATCCATGGAAGTTATTGTTATGTTATGCAACTGAAGGAAAGATAAGCATCTTCATATTGTTGTGTGGCTTTTGATGGAGTCATTACATGGGGGGAAAGACGTCCAGCGAAGTGATTCTTAATTACAAATAGGTTAAGGTTGCATTGGGAAGGTCTTCTTTTGGATTGATTATGGTTGGATTGGTCAAACACTTCAGGGAAGAGATCCCATGTTGTATGCCATTGGTGATCACTAGTTTGACTAGTAGACACTGTGATAATTTAGAGCTTGATTGGCTTGATTTAAGTTGAGATGCTTTAGAGTTCAATGGATATATATGAGAAGCAAGACTAGAGTTGGTAAAAAGATTTTGTAGAAACTGGGTACAGGTGGTGAGGGTGTAATGATAATGCGCAGATGTAAGGAAATATTCATAAATTAATTTCATGATCAAAATAGAAATATTGTTGTGTGGGATCAAGCATATGTATTGAATTGGACAGAAAGGCAAGTAGGACAATCGGTGTGCTTTATTGATGGACAAGATCCAGAAGTGATAGAGAAGTGACGGAATAACACACTCATAAGGGTGAGCTTTAATTAAAACGGAGGAGGCTGAAATGGATGATTGACTGTTGTGTATGGATGCTGGAGATTTCATTAATACCGCCAGTTGTGGGATGGGTAAGCAAATGTTGACTAAGATTTTTGGTCATGCAAAATGAAAATGGAGACGTCTTAATGAAAACATAGATTATGGGATGACAATTTTGTGGCTCTCATTCACATTGTTTTTTTTTAGCCCAGTTGACTTCCAGTTTTCATATTTGAACATGTGGTTGGCCCGAAGTAGAAGGATCAAACCATGATTAAGCTATGTTGGGTCCTATTATCAGTATCTAGATAGAATACCAAAGAACCATTCTGCAGCCATTTAGTCATTTATCTTCTTTGAAAAAGATTGTATTTAAAAAATAATTGTTTGATTTCCTTGGTTCTTCCCTGATAGTTTAAACTTCACAATAATTTGACTGAAATTGTATTAGGAGTTCTGTGGTATGGTTGGCATAACTGTTGGTTGTCTTTGCAGGTGAGAGGTTCTCATGTTGGTACTTATCTCTCCAGCTCTGGGGTCTGGCGTCATACCCAACGTGCTCTAAAGAAAGGTGTCTCAAAACCAAAAACTTTTCATCACTTCAATTTTGATGCTCCAACGCGTGAACATGCTGAACAACTTCCTGATGATAAAATACTTTTCGATGAACAATTGTCTCAATGTATATAATTTTATTTCACCCATGAACTGCTTGTGGTATGTTGTAGTACATTTTGAATACATATCAATATATTAAAGTCCTTTTCACATCTGTTCAGCTTTGCAACCATGCATTGTATCTGTATCCTATGCCGTTCATCTTGTTGGATTCAATTTTCCTGAAACTAGTAGATCTAGAAGATTTTTAACATTTTTTGAAATATATTATTTGTTTATTTGTTAGAATTATGTTGAACTCTTTTTTTTTTTTCATCAACAGAAGCAAGATGAATCTCTTCTGGAAGATGTCTGGACTTTGTTAAGGGCTGGCAGACTAGAGGAGGCATGTGATCTTTGCTGGTCTATTGGACAGGTATGCAAATTTTTTTGAGGTTGTAAACTTCCTGTCCCATTGTGATATTAAATTCCCTTGGGGCGGCCATGGAGAGCTGCAACTCTATGCCCATTTGGAAGGTTGGACCTATGTGCTGTTAGAATAAATATTATTATTTTATAATTATTCTATGCCTTAAGGCTCCCTTGTAATTATTGATCTTCATTAATATAAAGAGGGGATGATATCCTAATCATTCCCTAAGCTTGGTATTCCCTAAAAATCATCATAGTATCAAAGCCTAACCCTAAAATCTAAACCCATCTACATCTATCCATACAGAGCTGTTACCCACCGAAGCAACCAGTCACCCGCCGGAGACAACCCACTTCAGCAGTCGAGAAGGACCCAGGTTGTTTCGGCTGGGTTAATGTCAATCTAGGGCTCGAAAACCTCCCTGGTTGGTCGCACAAGGGTTCGAACATCACCCTGGTTGGTTGCCCTCAATGCCGAAGGCCATCTTGGCCTTGCTGACCACTGCCGCTGGCTCTTCTTGCCTAGCCGACTGCCACCGACAGCCCCTATGCCTCTTTGGCTTCATGCGATAGCCTCTCTGCCTCTCCTGCTACTCGCCTCTCTTCTGCCGTCGTATGTCTGTCGTATGTCTCTTGTTTTTGTCGTCTCTCTCTCTCTCACTCTCGCTGACTTTCAATTTCTTTGTTTGCGTCTCTTGTCGTTGTCGTTGACTAGATCTTTGAGTCTTTGCTCAACTCTGACCCTGGTTTGAGTCTCTGTTTCCCTAGAAAAAAAAAAGAAAAGAAAAAAGAATGCAATAAAGAAAA
The DNA here is from genome assembly GCA_025200525.1 of Camellia lanceoleosa. Lineage (NCBI taxonomy): Eukaryota > Viridiplantae > Streptophyta > Magnoliopsida > Ericales > Theaceae > Camellia > Camellia lanceoleosa. Next base: position 123,056,210 of record CM045760.1, read on the forward strand.
AAGAAGAAGGGGTTGATGAGTTTTTTCAGTCTTTAATTTTCTTAGTGGTCATTGTGTTTGTATTCCTTCACCTTCCGGGTTTGTGATTGGCACTAGTTTTGTTGAGGGTTCGGTAGTATAGTATCTATGGCAGATTCCACTGGTGTGTCCACTACTTTTCCGATACCTAGGAGTGACAGTTTCCCTATACCGACTACTATGATTGAAAACCCCAACCCTAGTCTTAAAATCACTACTTCTCTATTTAATGGTCAGAACTATCTCACGTGGTCACAGAGTTTGACTATGTTTTTGAAGAGCATAGGGAAAATGGGATATGTGGATGGCAGGATACAGGCACCTAGCACAATTGACCCAAGTTATAACCAATGGGAGATTATCAACTCTTTGATTATGGGTTGGCTTATTTATTCGATGGTACCAGACATTGGCTAGAGCTACTTATCTATGGAGACTGGCCAAGATATTTGAGATGCTGTGGCTACCACCTATTCCCGCAAAGAGAATTTCTCACAGGCATTTGAGTTACGCTGCTCTATTGAGAGCTCTGTTCAGGGGGAGCAAACTATTCTTCAGTACTTCACCTTCCTCACCAATGGCTGGAAACGCCTTGATCACTTGCAAGACTACAAGCCTGTTTGTACTATTGATTCAGTCAGGTACTGGAAGTTCATTGCACAGGAAAGGGTCTTCAAGTTTTTGGCCGGTCTCAAAGTGGAGTGGTGTGTGATCTGGTTCGGAGTCGGGTTCTGAGTATGGACACTTTCCTTTCCTTCAGGAGGCATTTGCCTATGTACAAAATGAGGAGAGTCGCCGGTCTGCTATGATGTCCCCTGTCTCTATTGACCGCTCCGCATTACTGTCTACTCCTAGAGATAGCCTTAGCCAGACTCCCATTTCTCCGTTTGCCTCCAAGGAATCGGTATTCTGTGATTACTGTAAAAAACCGCGAGATACTCGTGAGACATGTTGGAAGCTTCATGGGACTCTATCCGGGGTCGAGGTGATCAGTCTAGTTTTAGAGGACGTTAGTCAGGCTAGTCTAGAGGACGGGGTTCTCATCCACGGGCTCATCAGTCTAGTACCATTGATACACTTGATTCTACTTCCGCTTCCGTTGGCCAGCCTTCTAATGGTCTCTCTGGCATGACTACTACTGAGCTTGAGGATGTTTTGTGTCAGTTGCTAGACCGCCGGTCTTCGACTACTCTCAGTACATCTTCCTCGTTGTTTGCCCGCTAAGGTAACTTAGCCTCTTCTCCTTGTGTTTTCTTGTCTTATAAGTCTTTGCCCTGGATTATTGATTCTGGTGCCTCAGATCATATGTCTGGCTCCTCTGACCTTTTCTCTGCCTATAAGCCCTCTTCAAGTCAGGACAAAGTTAGGATTGCAGATGGTACTGTTTCTTTCATTTTTAGGAAAGATTTAGTCTATGTCACTCCTACCATACCTCTATCTTCTGTTCTCCATGTTTCCAATTTTTCTGTTAAGCTATTATCCTTGAGTCGTATTACACAAGATTTGAATTGTAGTGTGACGTTTTTCCTGATCATTGTCTTTTTTAGAATCTTGTCACGAGGACGACGATTGGCAGTGATAGTGCAGAAAATGGTCTCTACTTCCTGGATCAACCGGACAAGCTTGCTCATTCTTCCACCACGAGTCCTACTACTCAAGATGACTTATGGTTGTGGCATCGGTGTCTTGGGCATTCTTCCTTTTATTTACTTAAGCATTTATTTCCATCTGGTTTTGCAAACAATAATGTGTTTGAGTTTCTTTGTGAGTCTTGTCAATTTGGAAAACAATACAGAGCTTCTTTTGCTCCCAGTTTTAATAAAATTTTAGTTTTTTTTTCATTAATACATTCTGATGTCTGGGGTCTCGTGTTATATCTGTGAAAGGCCATCAATGGTTTGTTACATTTATTGATGATTTTTCTCGTACTACTTGGGTGTATCTTATGAAAGGCAAGAGTGAGGTTTTCTCTGTATTTCGCAATTTTCATAAGATGATTTGTACTTAGTTTGGGGCCATTATCAAAATCTTCCGTTCTGATAATTTGGGGGGGGGGGCGGAATACATAGATTTTGGGTTAGGGCAATATTTTTCTGCTCATGGCATTATTCGTTAGACCTCTTGCACTAATACCCCTCAACAAAATGGGGTGGCGGAACGCAAGAATCATCATCTTCTTAACATGGCTCGGTGCATGTGTTTCTTTATGAGTGTGCCTCTGTTCTACTGGGGCGACGCTGTTCTCACTGCTGTCCATCTTATTAATCGTCTTTTTACCTAGGTTTTGCAAAAACAGGCTCCCTTTCAAGTCCTCCTAGGTTTCGAGTCCTTATTTTCTATTCCTTCAAAAATATTTGGTTGTGTCCGTTTTGTCCACAATCACTCGCATATTTGTGGTAAGTTGGACCCTCGCTCCCTCAAATGTGTTTTCCTTGGGTACGCTTCTACTCAAAAGGGGTATAAGTGTTACCACCCTCCTTCTTGTAAGTGGTTTGTGTCCATGGATGTCTCATTCTTTGAGTCCTAATCCTATTTCTTGTCTTCTCCAGTGTCACTGTCCTCCATTTAGGGAGGAGCTTTGGTGTGAAGTGATTCCAGTGATTCCTATGGTGGAACCAGTTGTTCTTGTACCACCAGGAAAGGGCAAGTTTATGTCAGGGACAAAGACAGACAGAAAGTTAACTGGATACAAGAGACCACTTCTGCTCCTCCACTGCCATCTCCTACTTTTGATGAGAGTCCAGGTAACTTTGAATCTCTTGAGTCCATTGATCTTGATGTTCCTATTTCCAAGAGAAAGGGTGTGAGATCTTGTACTCAACATCCTATCTCAAATTTTGTGTCCTACTTCCGTTTATCGTCCTCCTATAAAGCGTTTGTGTCAAATATTTCCTCTGTTAGCATTCCTAACCATTTTCAGGATGTTCTTGCTACCTTCGAGTGGAAACTTGCCATAATTGAGGAAATGAAAGCACTTAGGAAGAATGACAGTTGGGAATTGATTGAGTTACCTAAGGGCAAACGACCTGTGGGATGCAAATGGGTGTATACTGTGAAAAACAAAGCGGATGCGTCTATTGGACGTTACAAGGCTAGACTTGTGGCAAAAGGGTTCACTCAGACATATAGCGTTGACTATCAGGAGACCTTTGCACCAATGGCTAAGATGAATTCGGTTAGAGTACTTCTCCCTCTAGTAGCTAATTTAGACTGGTCACTTCATCAGTTTGATGTAAAGAATGCCTTTCTCCATGTTGACCTCGAAGGAGAGGTATATATGGACATTCCTCATGGTTTTGAGGATCGTCAGACAGAAGGCAAAGTATGTAGGCTTCGGAAGTTATTATATGGTCTCAAACAATCTCCAAGGGCTTGGTTTGAGAAATTACTCAGGCTATGCTTAAATGTGGCTTCAAACAGAGTCAGGCAGATCACACATTGTTTGTGAAATATTTTTCACGTGGTAAGACTACAGTATTCATTATTTATGTAGATGACATAGTTCTTACAGGTGATGATAGTGAGGGAAATACCTCTGTTAAAGAAATATTTAACCAGTGAGTTTGAAATCAAAGACTAGGGGAGCTTGAAGTATTTTTTGGGAATTGAAGTTGCTCGCTCCAAGGATGGGATATTTATCTCACAGAGGAAGTATGTGTTGGACCTGTTGAAGGAAACTGGGTTGCTTGGCTACAGGGCCTGTGACACTCCACTGGAACCTAATAAAAAATTGGGGGATGATGAAGGGGGAGAAGCTGTTGATAGGGGGAGCTATCAGCGATTATTGGGTAAGCTCATTTACCTATCTCACTCCCGTCTTGATATTGCTGTTGCTGTCAGTGTGGTTAGTCAGTTTATGCATGCTCCTCATCAGATTCACTTTGAGGCTGTCATGAGAATCTTGAGGTACTTGAAGTTTGCTCCTGGTAAGGGTCTTTATTTTTCAAAGTATGATCATCTTCGTGTGGAAGCCTATACAGATGCTGACTAGGCTGGATCAGTAACTGATAAGAAATCGACTTCAGGGTATTACACCTTTGTTGGAGGCAACCTAGTTACTTGGAAGAGTAAGAAACAGAATGTAGTTGCCAGGTCAAGTGTAGAAGCTGAGTTTAGAGCTATGGCACAAGGGGTGTGTGAGCTTTTATGGATCAAGTTATTGTTGAGTGATCTAGGTATTGATCAGACGGACTCCATGCGGTTATACTGTGATAATTAGGCCGCTGTCAACATCACTTACAATCCGGTTCAACATGATAGGACAAAACATGTTGAGATTGATCGTCACTTCATTAAGGAGAAACTCACTAGTGGCACAATATATACTCCCTTTGTGCAGTCTGGTGAACTTGTTGACATCCTCACCAAGGAAGTTGGGTGTAAGCCCTTTCATGGCATCTTAGGCAAGCTGGGCATGAGAGATAGCTTGAGGGGGAGTGTTAGAATAAATATTATTATTTGGATTATTATTCTGTAATTATTCTAGACTAATGTTTCAGACCCCCACTGGGGGTGACCCCCAAGACCTCCAGTGGGGTCTGATTGGAACAGAATTTTTTTTTCCCTTCCAATAACCAACCCCCACGTGTGTGGGGGTGGTGGGGGTGGGGAAAACTAGGGGTTTTTATCAGTTCTCAATTATTCTATGCCTTAGGGCTCCCTTGTAATTATTGATCTTCATTAATATAAATAGGGGATGATATCCTAATCATTCCCTAAAAATCATCATGTCCATCAGTTGAAGCGCTGGTAAAAAATGGAATGAATAGAACTCTGCAAGCTATTTAACTTGAAAGTGGCATTGGTCACCAATGGCGCCTTTGGAAATGGGCTACCTATTGTGTATCAGAGGTACAGGAAAAAATATTTAATCAAAGTACTTTTTGTGAATGAACTTTCTTATGCAGTTACACTGATTTCTATAAATGTCGCACATATTCCTTGTGCTTCCTTTTTCTCAATATTTTGTGGTTCTAATTTTTCTCTTCAGCAACTCCCATTGATTGGTAAATCGAATCTTGTTCACTTTCTCTTGTAAGATTGGTAGACATTAACGTTATTGTAAATTGTTTTCTGCTCTAGTTGTTTGGATTTCTCAATATTCATAGCTTAATAAGATGCTGCCATTTCTCCATTAAAAAATGGTCGATCAATTCAGTGATTTCTTTCTTCCATGCCTTCTTATATTGAAGAGAATTGCAGAGCAAGATGGTGGGAAATATGAAACAGCAGTATATGCAGCCCAGTGTAGTAACTTAAAGCGTATTCTTCCTATTTGTACGGACTGGGAGGTAATTTTTTGCTCCTTAATGATGCTACCTTCTAATTTTTTATCAGTTTTTTTTTGGGTGAATATATATATTTTTTCATTTTTTGTTCACCCATAGTTTGCTTTGATACATCTTTTGAGCTTTTTGTAAGAACAATCAACCACTTATTTCTCTTACTAATTACTTGGCATAAAAATGAATATGAGCATATGTAGAAGCTCTCCCAGTTGTGGTTTTGATTCTAAGCATGTCTATTTAGCTTCTACAACATGGATTGCAACATATATATATGTATAATATATATTGAGGAGGCTGTTTGGTTAGGCTGATTTCGAAAAAGCTCAATGGGGTTTCCACAAATATAAGTATGTGGGATTTTGATTCCTTTATAAGAGAGTGTGAGATGATTTATCTACCCTTGAGTAATGCTTGATTTACTTGGTCTAATCTTCAAGAGAATCATGTTTGCTGTAGGTTGGATAGATTTCTTCATACTTTGGGTTGAGAGTTGTTGTTTCCTGATTTAAGGCAATAGGTAGTGCCAAGAGTAGATTCGAACCATTGCCCGGTGATTTTTGAGAGTTGTCCCTTCAAATTGGATCCAACCCCCTTTAGATTCGAGAACATATGGCTGGAAAATCACTCTTTTAAAGCTTATTTCAAGGAGTGGTGGGAGAATGCAAGAGTCCATGGGTGGGGAGGGTTTCAAGTTTATGCGAAAGTTGAGAGGGGTCAAGGAGAATTTAAAGGTTTGGAAGTGTGCAGTTTTTGGTGATCTAAATGAGTTGAAAGCAGAGTTAGTTCGGGGTATTGAAGATTTGGATGCAAAGGAGTCTGGGGAGGGTTTATCTAGGACTTCAAGGGATGAGAGATCATTGCTCAAATTTAAAGTTGGAAGAGCTTGTTTTTAGGGAGCAGATTTTTTGGGGACAGAGAGCTAAGTTGAAATGGACAAAAGAGGGTGACATCAATTCAAGATTTTTTCATAGGGTTGCGTCGGGGAAAAGGAAGAAGAATTTCATTAAAAATTTGGAAATTGGGCAAGGATTGGTGGTGAATGAGGAGGAGCAAATCATTAATGAGATTTTCAATTTTTACTCAATTCTCTATTCTGATGGAGGAGTGGACTGTCCAGGGATCGAAGGTATTTTTTGGGCTCCTATGGATACCTTGAAAGCCAGTTGGCTCGAGAGACCCTTTGAAGAATGTGAGGTGCAGCAGGCCATGTTTGAATGCCAAAGAGATAACACTCTAGACCCAGACGGTTTCTCAATGGCAATGTTACAAGACTGTTGGGAGACTGTGAAAGGGGATCTTATGAAAGTGTTTGGTGAGTTTTTTGAGAGTGGGGAGGTTAACTTATACACCAATGCATCCTTCATTTGTCTCATTCCCAAGAAAGAGAAGTCGGTCAAGATTGGATATTTCAGGCCCATTAGTTTGGTTACACCACTTTACAAAATTTTGGGAATGGTGCTCTCCAAAAGAATTAGGTCTATCCTTAGGGAAACCATTTCTCCCTCACAAGGGGCCTTTGTGCATGGACGACAAATCTTGGATGTGGTCCTAGTGGCCAATGAGGTTGTTGACACTTTCGGGGACACGCGAACATGATGGACACATACGGGACACACCGCATGGTGTGTCGGTGTGTCCCCTTATTTAATTAATTTATTTTCAAGGGACACACTGGGAACACTTTGGAGACACACTAGGGATATGCCAAGTTGTCTTTTTTCCCATTTTATTTAGTGTTTTTGATGAATGTTAAATGTTTATTATTTTTTTTCTTAGATTTAAATACTTAATAGATCATCTATAAAAAAAGATGTGTTAATTTAAAAGTGTTTAATATAGAATTAGAGTTAGTTTATGTTAATATTGATTAATATTAATCTAGATAGCAAATACAAATATATGAAAACATATTTTATTGCCGTGTTCTCGCCGTGCCCGTGTCCCCATTTTTTGGAAATCGCCATGTTCTGTGTCCTTGTCCGCATCCGTATTCGTGTCCGTGCTTCTTAGTTGGGGAGTATAGGGGATTGCATAAAAAGGGCGTTGTTTTTAAGGTGGACTTCGAGAAAACATATGATCATATGGATTGGGGCTTTTTGGATTTTGTGTTGCTGAGGAAGAGCTTTGGGTCTAGGTGGAGGAGGTGGATTTGGGGTGTGTGTTATCATGTAATATGTCGGTCATTGTGAATGGTAAGGCTGGAAATTCTTTTAGGTCATTGTGAATGTTGTCATGCAATATGTCACCATTTTTTTTTATTTTAGTAGTTGATTTGTTGGGTAGAATCATCGATCTAGCTAAAGAAAAGGATGTTATCGAAGAATTTGTGGTGATAGGTGGGGATAGGATTGGTATCACTCATTTATAGTTTGCGAATGACACTATTTTTTTTGTATCAAAGGAGGAGGGTAAGGCTGGTAAATTTCTAATGCTTTTGAGAATCTTTGAAATTGTGTTGGGGCTCAGCGTTAATCTTAGTAAGAGTAGTATTGTGGGTATTAATTTGGAGCCTACCTATATGCAAAGGATGGCGGACATGTTGGGATGTCTGATTGAGCCGTTTCCTCTCAAATATTTGGGACTTCCATTGGGAGGAGATCCTAGATCGACATCTTTTTAGGAGCCTGTGCTTATCAAAATTGGGAAAAGATTGGAGGGTTGGAAGCGAGCCTTGCTATCTAGGTATACTTTGGTACAGTCTGTGTTGGGTTATGTTCCTTTTTACTTCTTATCCTTGTTCAAGATTCCGGTCAACATTGTGAGGAAAATTGAGAAATTGATGAGAGATTTTCTTTGGGAAGGGTGTGATGAGGGTAAAAGGGATCATCTGGTTAAGTGGGAGGTTGTTTCTCTTGCTAGGGATAAAGGGGGCCTTGCTATAGGAAACATTGTTACTAGGAATATTGCCCTCTTGAGTAAGTGGTTATGGAGATTTCCTGTTGAAAGAATGTCGCTATGGTATTCTATTTATTAAAAGCAAGTATGAAGTTCATGCCAACGGAAGAGATTCTAATGTGGTTACTAGAGGCAATTGTCGTTCTCCTTAGAGGTCGATCTCTCATTTGTATCCACAAGTGTCCAATTTCCTATCATTGAAAGTGGGGAATGGGGTGAATATCCAATTTTGGGAGGATGTTTTGTTAGGGGATTCCTCGCTCGATAGAGCTTTCCCCCTCCTTTACAGATTAGTTCGTACTTGGGATGTTTTAATAGCATCTGTGGCATGCTCTATTGTGGCACCCATTTCTTGGAATCTTGGTTTTCGTAGGAATTCAACTGATAAGGACGCTGGTGAGTTGGCTTCTTTGTTGTCATTGGTTGATGGGGTTTCTCTTTCTTTCTCTTGTGATAGTAGGGTTTGGAATATCAATTCTTCAGGGGTCTTCTTTTGTAAACCTCTGTTTGATAAACTCATTGATGTTTCCTCTCTTTGTTTCCTTTTCATAAGAAAATTTGGAAAGCGGTTGTTCCTCATAAAGGGAAGTTTTTCATGTGGTCTTTAGCTTAAAAGGGTGTTACAACCAATGACCTTTTCCAAAGGAGAAGGCCCAATTACTTTCTTTGTCCTGAATGGTGTGTGATATGCTAGAGGAACTCGGAATCGGCGGATCATCTATTTTTGCACTGCCTGGTGGCTTTTGCTTTATGGCAGCGTTTGTTTGGCCTATGTGATGTTCAGTGGGTTGCTCTGCGGGATAGCATTCATATGCTTCGTGTTAGGTTTGATGGCTTTGGCGACAACAAGAGAGCCTAAACAATGTGGTCCTGTATTGTGGTTGCTATATTCTAGACTATCTGGTTGGAGGAATGCACGAATCTTTGATGGCAAGGAGTTAGATGAGGAGGCTTTGTGGAATAAGGCGGGATGTTTGGCTTCATTTTGGGCATTTGCTTCTCCTCCTTTTGAAGGCGTTTCATTTTTCTTGATTTCTAGGGATTGGGCTTCTGTTTGCCATCTCTAGTGCCAGGAGTTCAATGTTGTTTGTTTTGACTGTTCTGCCTTTTCTTTCTCTGTTTGTTTGAGGATTTCTTGTTCTCTCATTCTTCTTTTTTAATAAAATTCTTTGTTGATGCTCAAAAAAATGTTTCTAGAAACTATCGCCACTCTTTGTGTTTCATCCTTTAACTATTAGTTTTATTTAGTCTAAATTACAAATACACCGCTTGAGATTTAAGTTAAAATACGAATTGCCCCCTATAGTTTCGAAAATTACAAATACCCTTTGCCAAAAAAATTTATTAACAGAATTAACAAAAATAAAATAAAATTCTTAACTACTCTACTATACAACAATAAAATTACCTGAATTGTTAATTGAAATATATTTATGACATTATTAAAAATAGTTAATTGACTTGATGATTTATTAATAAAAGGGGTCATTAGTTATGCAATTAGAAACTTGAAGGGGCGGAATGTAATTTCCAGAAGCACGTGAGGTAATTTGTATTTTAAGCAAATATCAGGGAATGTATTTGTAAGTCACCCTTTATTTTTATTTAGTCCCTAAAGATTTTAATTTCAACTAAAGTAGTCCAATTGAATGTTAAAACCTAATTTGATGGGCAAAAAGTCATTTTAATATTTGAACAATTTAAACCATATAGCGATCCCGGTTTTCCCTTCCTTCGTATATTGTATTCCGGATTAGGTTCCGTGGTTGTGTTGTTGTCTCATTCTCATTTCCATCCTTTACTCTTTGTATTTGAGTCTTGGGTTGTGTTGGGCAGGTTTGAATCAGGTTGGTTGTGCTTTGAAACCAAAAGTTGATGCCCATAATTTGGCCTTCACGCTCGAGCGGGGCTTTTGACGCTCGAGCGGGCCCTTTGTTGTTGCTTCTCCGCTCGAGCGGGCATTTTGACACTTGAGCGCAAATTTTCATCTCCCAGTACTTTTGTCTACAAGTCTTCGTACGCTCGAGCGGGAGTTTTGACGCTCGAGCATGACCCTTTGATTTTGTTCCTCCGCTCGAGCGGGGAGTTTGACGCTCGAGCGGGGACCATGTCTGCAAAACTTCTGCAGGTGTGCAATCGACGCTCGAGCGACGCTTTTGACACTCGAGCGTGAGTCTGTGTCTGACGCTCGAGCGGGGGTTTCCACGCTTGAGCGGGGCAACTTTTATATCAGTCCGAGTTTTGACTTTTTGGATCACTTTTTCATTTCCTTTCTCTCTCTTACTTTTTCAAAACCTCCGTTGGAGAGCTCCTCTCTCTAAAACCTCACATTCTCTCTTAGATTTGATCTAGTTAGAGTGATCTCCTACCCTTGAGCCTTTACAAAAAGTGTTGAGTTAGTTGAGGGCTATCTTTTGATCCGAGAATTTCTTGATTTGGAGCACTTCGGATTTCTTCATCTCCTACCTTTGGGCTCTGAATTTGAGGTAGGGATTCCTACTCATTCTTATGTGCTATAACATAGACATTGAGTTATTTGTATAGATGGGTTGATTTGGAAAGTTAGGGTTTGAAATGTGTTATTTTCAAAAGAGGGATCTTGTGGTCTTGATTCATCAATGTGTGATTTGGGTCTTAAAATGGTAGTATTGAAGTTATTGAAGCTATTTTGGGCCTTTGGGTCAATATTGAGAAATAGAGGAAAAAGCCCTAAATTGTTAAGGCAAATTAATTCATGAAATTAATTTGGGAATTATGGAAACATGAAATTGAGTTGGAATAAATGGAATTGGCATAATATGAGATGAAATGGTGGAGTTAGATTTATTAATCACTCACCCTTGAAAATATTGATAAATTTATCAGTTGATGCATTTATTATCTATTTAGAAATAACTGCTTTGGGCTATCAGTGGAGGATAGTCTTGATTATTGTAGACAATGCATGATAATTAGGCAAACAAAAACTAATCAATTGAATATGTTATCGAATATGATGGTTGGAATAATACATCGAATTTATGTATTGATTGATTACGTATATGATATGTGCTTATATACGTCATGTTGTGTGGGAGAAGATAGGGGATGTACTCCACGGTTTAGGGAAAGATAGGGGATGGACTCCTAAACCGGATATTATTTGGGAGGAGATAGGGGATGGACTCCATCGATACAACAAATAAGTGTATCTATTGTAGTATTGATACAGCAAATCTGTGTATCATATATGAAGTACAGAAGTGTTTTGTTGAGACTGATACATCAATTATGTATATCTAATGTGAAGTATGAAATGTTAATTTGAGTTGTCATCTCAATTGAAATGGAAGTATTATTGATATGAGATATAATCTCATTTAAAGTATATGGCCAGGTTCTGAGCCAGGATTATCAATTGAGAAATTGAATAAGAAATGGAAAAATGGAATGAAACATGGACACATTTGTCATGTAACTGAAATGGATTAAGAATTGATTTTTGTGAGTTAAACATTTATCAAATGCTAATCTTTTAGTTATTGCTCATATTATGTTTAGCATATCACCACTGGGCGTTGGCTCACCTTATAAGGGACATCATTTTCAGGTTCAGGTAGTATACTGCCTCCGAGATCATAGCTTGGATGGTTATGGGAGTTGAAGACTCTTTTGTTTATTTTTGTGTATTACATGTATATCAAGCCAATGGCTTATTTTGTGTAGAGTTAGCACTCTCCTTTTTGTAACCAGTGTTGACTTGGAAAGTTGTAAGCCTATAGGGCATTTACTTTTGTTGTCAACATGTAATACCTTTTGTAATAAATACTCTGATGAAATGTAATTATGCTTTATTCTCTCTTTATCTAAGCATGTCAAGAATGTATGAATTATGGGTTTATTTTGAGGGCGTTACAAACCACATGACCAAACATTCATTTTTTTATTCGCTAATTTGAAATGACGGTTACAAAAGAAGATGGGTGTATGGTTGTAGAGTGTAAGTTGTCTAATATAGTTGTTGTATGATTTAGGCTACGTTTGGCAATAGCTAACAAAGTTACATTTTTTTGCCTTTTTTTTTTGTTTTTGTTTTTTTTTGTTTTTTGTCTTTAGTGATTTTTTTAAAAATTTGTACCAAAATGTTTTACTTTTTAGGTTTGTCAAGTCTAAATAGATCTGAAAAGTAGGAAAAAATTAAAAAATTCCGAAAAAAGCTAACTAAAGAAAAAAGCTCAAAAAAGTCAATTTAATGTTTTTTTTTTCCAGTTGTTTTTTAGGTCCATCTAGTCTAGTAGGACTTAAAAGTGAAAACTTTTTTGAATTTTTCTTTTCATAAAAGTTAACTAAAAATGAAAAATAGCCAATAAAAAATCTACTAAAAAAGCAATTGCCAAACCCACTATCAGGTTGTCCGAACTGTAAAATTATCTTTTTGCCTAATAGATTAGCTTTTCCTCATTATTGATTTGAAGGGGCCGTCTCTAATTGGACCATATGAACTGAAATCCAAATTTTGAGGATTAACTAGATAAATTGATTGTTTAGGGATGAAATAGAAAAAAAATGACAATAGTTTGGGGGATAAAATTGAAATTAACCCTAAAAAATATTTAATAAACTGATATAGGAGGTGGTTAATATTGCAAATAGTTAATCTTTGTAATTTAGTTTTCTTAAATTGCTGCAATGGAAGGAGAATTAGTTGTTGACCTGTCGTATTGTTATCTAGTTGAATAACTTTTTAAATGTAGTTATAGAAGGGCAATGAAGTAGCAGAATGATGAGATCACTTTGTCTATTTTTTGATGTCACATTTACGGGGTAAAGTCCGTTTTCTTTTAGGAGACAATTATATATTATTATCTTATACAAGACTATTGTAGGTACCTATACCACCCCCAACACGCGGTGAGCCCTTCAGGCACCACATCATTGTCATCACACCCCCACGTGGGAAACCTCTAAGGCACCACTGTCAATTGAGATTGCATGCCTAGCTTAAGTCGATGCCTGCACACCATCGAGTATGGAGAGCTCCAAGATAAATGAGCTGGGTTGTCAGCTTGCCCACGCGCTCATCGAGGACCTAGACTCACTGGCATGCCCATTTGGGTTCTTACCTTACCCACGCTCTCTTAGAGGCCTAAAGTTGAGCCCTTGGCTGCCCATTCAGTCCTTTGGCCAACATATGCTTGCATAGCAACCTAAGGCTTGCCTTAATGTCATTCATTTTACTCAACCACTTGGCTTTCTAGGCTGGGAGCGGGGCCTAGGCAACCTCGCTTGGGGACCATCGAAGGACTGTGGACTGGAGGCTAAGATCATGGTTACTGTCAAGGTTTTGCTTGGCTGTCTCCTAAGAGAGAGGAATGTGGACCTTACACTCACGCCTCTACATGCATGATACGTTGCCTTCAAAGATATCAAACTTGTCACCCCAGACGACAGTCAGGTTTATATCAACTTCTTGAGGTGAGCGGAGCCCGCCACCTGCCCCTCAAGTTGCTTGGGCTTCTCCAATACTAGAGGAGTTAACATATTATACGTGCAACGACCACGATCATCATACAACACTTCTATAACTACACAAACCCTAAGAGCATGTTTGGTACGATAGAATGGGCTGAAATAGAATGTCTATTCTAACTTTGTATTCCATTTCCCATGTTTGGTATGTCTTATCTAAGTGGGAATAGTCATTCCAAGGGAATTGCTATTTTAACAAGTGAGAATGCCTATTCCTTTTTCTAAACTAAGGAATAGCCATTCACCATAAAACACTATCAATTAGCTACTACCACCATTCCCTTTTACTACCACTCCCTTCCACCACTGCCACCACCATTACTACTACTGGCACCGCCGCCACCACCACCACCACCACCACCCTATCGCTGCCACTATCACAACCACTACTACCATTACTACATTATCACCTCCACCATCGCCGCCACAACTACAAGCACCACATCACCACCACAACAACCGCATCACCACCACAACCACTACCACTACCATTACATCTACAGCCACCACCACCGCCACCCTACTATCTCCATTGCCGCTGCCACAACCATCACTACAACTACCACCGCTACAACCACCACCTCCACAATTACTACCACCACCGCTAGAACCACTACCCTACTACCTCTGCTTCTACCATCGCCATTGCCTCTGCTGTTAGAACCATTACCATACTGCCACTTTAACAAAAAATACACCGCCACCACCATTATTGCAAGAACCATCACTCTACTACAGCTACCCACCAACACCACCATTGTTACTGCCACAACCATTACCTTACCACTACAATCACCATTTTTACAAAAATCACACCACCATTATTGTGAGAACCACCACTCTACTATCACTACTTGCCACCACCACTGTCGCCACCCCAACCACCACCACCACCACCACACTAGCTTACCACCACCACCACCGTCATAGTGACCTACCACCACTACCATCCTAATACCACCACTATCACTACCACTGATCCCGCTACCAATACCACCACTCACACCATCACTTCCACAATTATCATAATCTGTATGAATTTTTAACTTGTTTGTTACTAGTTTGTTAATAATAATATATAAATAAATAAATAAAAATTTTAAAAATAAAAAATATAAAAAATATTCCATTCCATTAATTTTAAAAGCATAACCAAACGTGGGAATAAGAATTATCATTCTATTTATATGTCATTCTATGTTGGCAACCAAACAATGGAATGGGAATGAACATTCCATTCCATTCAACCTTGCATTCCATTCCCACACTCATTCCATTCCTTTGTAACAAACATGCTCGAAGTGTTCAAGGTCTCTCACTGTGCACCCCCATCTCTAAGCTTGCTTTGGTTTTCTCTTTATCCACCTCTGGTGCTCTCAAGCCACTAAAGTGCCCGTCATTTTCTCAGAGATCCACAAGCGACCACCTCTAACCTCACTTACCCACAACTACCAAGCACACAAAATGCTATTTGAAACTTCCAAGTTTTCCTAGTGGTTGTATTCACCAATTTTCGCAATAGCAGCTTGGTTCACAGCCTCAAGGCTCAACCTATGTATACTGATATTATACAGAAAAGATAAAAGCTCACCTATACAACGTCTAAGGCACCTCTTCATACCGTAGTTCTAAGAAGCATAGACACTTCTAAGAAGGTGACATATCTGTGTTGTGTCACGTGTTCGACACTCTTCAAAACGTGTCCTATTTTTTAATTTTTTTTTTTAAAAATCCGAATACTCTTTGGACACTTGGAGGACACGTGTTAATTGCTTAAACACACGTGTTTATCGATTAGACACATGTGAAACTAATTATAAGTTTGAACAAAACAACTTAAGATACAATAATAAAACAAAAACCATATAAATTTATAGGAGTTAGTGTCATATTGCATTTTTTTATTATCTTTGAATGATATATTTATATATATAACCAAACCAAACCAAGCTTTAAGTCCCATCAAATAGGGTCGGCTACATGAATCCTTCTTCTCCACGTGGTTCTATTAAAGGCCATTTCGTTAGTCAAATTAAGTAGATTCATATCTCTATTCACTACGCTAGCCAACGTCAATCTAGGTCTATTCTACCCCCTAACACTTCCATCTAACGTCACTGTATCGCATCTCTTCACTGCTGCTTCTATTGGTCTCCGTTAAATATGACCAAAAACCATCTCAATCTATTATCTCTCAACTTCTCTTCTATCGGTGCTACTTCTACCCATTCCCGGATATAGTCATTCTTAATTCTATCTTTTCTAGTCTTGTGTCACTTCCACCTTAGCATCCTCATCTTAGCAGCACTCATCTTCTCTGCATGTTGTTTCTTGGTTGCCCAACACTTCGTCTCATACAACATCGCTGGTCTAATTACCGTTTTATAGAACTTTTCCTGTAGTCTAGTGGGTACTCGTTTATCGCACAGTACCCTAGACACACTTCTTCACTTAAGCCGCCCTGCTTTAATTCTATGGACCGCATCCGCATCAATTTCTCCCACCGTTGTGATAATCAATCCTAAATAACGAAAATGTTCACTCTTAGGTAATTCTTGGTTCTCAATCTTCACTTCTCCTCTGCTTTCATTATTACGATTACTAAATTTACACTTTATGTATTCTGTCTTAGTTCTGCTTATCCGAAATCTTTTAGATTCAAGTGCTTCTCTCCAAATCTCCAACTTTGTGTAAACTCTTTCTCTAGTCTCATCCACTAACACAATATCATCTGCAAAAAGGATACACCATGGTACATCATCCTGAATATTTCTCGTCAACTCATCCATAACTAAAGCAAAAAGATAAGGACTTAAGGTAGATCCTTAATGTAACCCTGCAGTAATTGGAAATTCATTTGTCATCCCTTCTCTAACACCCACCAGATTATATCCTGAGGCATTCTATCATATGCTTTTTCAAGATCGATAAACACTATATGAATGTCTATATATTCATATATATATAACATATAATAAATATATAAAATTATATATTTCTTGTGTGTCCTCCACGTGTCGTGTCCTGCATTTTTTTGAAAATTAACGTGTCGGCGTGTCTGTATCGTATCGTATCTATGTCGTGTCACATGTCTATGTCCATCCTTCTTAGCCGCAGTTCTTCCCAATTCTATTTGATACCACATGACCAACATTTTATCTAATCCGAATCTTCAAACCACATTGAGCTTTTCAATAATTTTCAACAAGGCACAATTTTATTAAACTTCTACTTTGGTTGTAGGGAGATACTTCGGAACTAGAAGCTTATACTTTACAAGAAGTACCTCCTGCGAAGGGGTAAGAAACTTCCAAGGCCCTCTTGTAGCAAGTTGTATTTGGCCGTATAGCAATCCAGGTTTTACCCCGACCTTTATTGTGTTTCAGACTCGGGTTTCGTAGTTGTATACTGTTGTCTGTCTTGTTTCCTTCCTTTTACTCTTTGTATTTGAGTTTTGGGTCGTGTTGGGTGAGTTTGGAACAAGTTGGTTGTGAGTTGATTCAAATGGTTATTGCCCAGGTTTTGGCTTCTTCGCTCGAGCGAGGGTTCTTGCGCTCGAGCGAGGATTGAGGGTCTTCAGGTTTCTTGTTCAGATGCAGCTTTCGCTCGAGCGAGCCTTATTACGCTCCAGTGAGCCCTGTGTTATTGGTTCCTTTGCTCGAGCGAGCACTCTTGCGCTCGAGCGTGCGTCTGCGTTGGAGGTAGACCTGAAGCTTTGTATTGTGCGCTCGAGCGACGCTTCTTGCGCTCGAGCGAGGCCACTTGTTGTGTTTGGTCACTCAAACGACAACTCCTTCGCTCGAGCGAGCCTCACATATATCAGTTCGTAGCAGCGTGATTTTACATCATTTTTTACCCTCTTCTTCCCTAAAAACCCTAAATCGACAGCTCCTCTCTCTAAAACTCCCTCTCTACAAATACTCTTGATCTAGAGTCTCTCTACCCTACTTCCTTTGTTAAAAAGCTTGAGCATTGCGTGGGCTTCCCTTTGATCCGAAAAAGGTAGGATTTGGAGAATCTTTGGGTTTCTCTCTTTTTCTCCTTTGAGCTTCTCCATTTAAGGTAGGAATAAACTACTCTTTATTATGAGTTTTAACCTAGATATGTGTCATTTTGTATAAATGGTTGGATTTGGGAAGTTTGGGTGAAGTTAGGGTTTGGGTGTTGATTTGTGAAAGAGGGGTTTTCAATTTTGAACTCCATATGTGTATGTGGGGTCTTAAAAATCGGGTTATTGGTGTATAATTGTTGAAATGGTGAGATTTAGACCTTTGGGTCAATGTTTTGGAATTGGGGGAAAATGCTCTAATGTGAATTAAAGAAATTATTTGTATAAATAATGAACTCAATGTAGAAATATGAAATTGGTTTGGGAATGATGAAATTGGGGAAATATGTGATTAAATGGTGTAGTTAGATTGATAAATCACTCACTTATGGAAAAGTTGATAAATTATCTGTTGATAGGTTTAATTATCTGTTTAGAAATATCTGTTTGGGCTATCGGTGGAGGATAGCTATGATTGTTGTAGAAAATGCATGAAGATTAGGGAAATTGAAACTAATCAATCGAATTATGTCATTGAATATGACGGTTGGATTAAGCCATTGAATATGTGATTTGATTGGTCATTGTATATGACAACATGTTTAAATACATTGTATATGTATCTTTGTTTGAGAGGAGATAGGGGATGTACTCCATTGTATGGGAGGGAGATATGGGATGGACTCCACTGAGAATTAAGTTGGCCGAAGTGTCCATGGTGAAAGTCCCAAAATCTTACATATTATGGGTGCCAGTTCCCTCAGATGTAGTTTCGTAAAATGGCAAGAAATAGAAGTGTTGAAATGATGAATGTATTAAATTGTGAACCATTGAGTTGTAGTCTCATCTTGGTTGTTTTGATAATAACGAATTTGGTTAGTTGATTTTATCCGAAACGGAAGAATGAAAATGAGTTGAAATGTTGGTTAACTATATTGAATGAAATTGAAAGGAATAAGTCTGTTAAGAATATCCCTCATTTATCTGATGCTCATATTTTAGTTAATTCTCATATTTGGTTTAGCATATCTCTACTGGGCTTTGGCTCATCCTACTTGGGACACCATTTTCACGTACAAGTGACATGCCGCTTCCAAAGTCTTAGCTTGGGAGGTTTAGGAGTTGAAGGCTCCGTTTTGTTGTTACATCTTGTGTATATATGTTTTCTTTTCAAGCCAAGGGCTCTAATTGTAAAAGAGTTAGAACTCTTCTTTTGTTGTAACCAAGTGATAACTTGGAAACCTGTAAGCCCGTAGGGCATTATTTTGTTGTTATCAGTTAGGAACAATTATGAATATGTAATGTACGTAATACATTTTGTAAAGAAGATTCTGATGAATGAAAATATATTATTTCTATTATGCTTATAGACTTAATGAATGAATAATTTATGTTATATTTTGAGGGCATTACAGGCCGTGAATGGATAATAGAGTTGGGCCCTGTTTGGGAAAAAGGGTTGGGGCTAAAATAGCCGATAAAGACAAAAAATGCTAAAATAGGCAATGAGACAAAATGTCATATCCTACACATCAATTAATCACTTTTCTCTGACAACCATCTATTCAACTACAAAAACATCCACAAATCATCACAAACACAACTTTTTTTCATCTCATAAAATAGCCAAAAAAACTAAAAAGCCAACTAAAATAACCAAGTTCTGAAACGAGGCCTTAGTGTTATTTTAGCCATTATGGGGTCAATAGAATACCATTCCAATAAACCCCCACCTTTTGAAGGAGAAAAATAACGATCAAACCACATATTTTCCTTCACAACAACCACATCGTATTGTTGTTTATGCTTGTTGCTTTCCATTGTCACGAATACTTTCTCATACTATACTAGTAGACAACTTAATCAAGTTCTGTGAATAAGCAGTGTGTTAAGTTTAGAGGTTGAGGCAGTGAATTCTGATTCGTAGTTTAAATACATAATTTGTTTAATGGCTCAAATCTTGAGGTTTAGCTACTTCCTTTGTAATATTTCTTGGCAGTTTTAGTTGTGTTGATCTTTATTTCTTCTCATTTTCTTGCCTGTTACTTCTGTAGTTTATAGTTATCTTGGAAATTAAATATGCTTTTGCAGTCAGCATGTTGGGCGATGGCCAAGTCATGGCTTGATGTTCAGGTGGATCTTGAGCTAGCCCGCTTGCAACCAGGTGGAATGGATCAATTTAAAACTTATGAAGATGCAATTGACAGAAGTCATGGACAAGGAGACAGTGTTTCTCCATCTACAGTTGGACCAGAAAATTGGCCACTACAAGTTTTGAATCAGCAACCTCGGCATCTGTTTGCGCTTCTTCAGAAACTCCATTCAAGGTATACGTCTTCAATTTATTAGAGTTTTCTAGTGGGGTATATTAGTACTTGATAATTCTATTTTCTGCATGATTTAGTGACTCAGTACATGAAGCTATTACTCAAGAATGCAAGGAGCAGCACTGGCAAATTGAAGTAAGAGCATCTTCTTAGCAGAAGACTTTAGCATACTTGAATATTCAAATGCCACTTCTTTTTGTGAGTTGGTTTTGAACTCTAAAATGATGTCTCAGGGGCCACCTATTCCATTATAAATAAGGGTGGTTATGACTGGCTGGAAATGATGTCTTGTTAACAGTTAACTTGTTTGATGGATTGCCTAAAAAGGGATTGTGTTACAGTAATGTAAGGATTAAGCCACCTATTTGTTGGTTTCAATCATCAAAGTTTATTTTGGGCTGTGTTTGGATCATGGATTTGGGTAGGAATTTGGAAAGGGAAAGGGAAAGGGAAAGGGTACAGGTTAGTGAATTGTGAATTAATATATAGCTATTATTCACCCACCTTTTCCCTTTCTTTTACCAAACTCCTATCCAAATTTATGATCCAAACATAGGATCAAGGAATTTAACGTGCTGATAATTCTAGTAAATGACCACTTGCTTGACTGGCTCTCACCTCCTAAACATGCATGAAAACTAATACATTGCACAATTACATAGTAATAAGTTAATAACCAAATTAGCAATATTTAGATTGATAATTTAGAAAAGTGAAAAACAACGATTGTATATTAAGCATAACTAATAAAGGTCACAATGTGAAATATATATATCTAAGCTAAACAGACCCTAAAAATACCAAAGACTAAACTACCCTAACAATACATAATAATATCCAAAACATATATGCTTAACACCCCCCTCAAACTCATGATGTGACGGTAGGAAGCATCGAGAGTTTGTCAAGCAGAAAATAGAAGCGCAAAGTCGTATGAGACTTGGTGAAAATGTCAGCCAACTTCATAGTAGATGGCACAAACGGCAAGGACAAAGTATGAAGCTGAAGATGATGACGCACAAAATGACAATCAATCTCAATATGCTTAGTCCGCTCATGGAAGACAGAGTTATGAGCAATTTGAATGGCACTCCGATTATCACAATACATAGGAGTAGGAGCAGAAAGCTAAATACCAAAATCAGCAAGCAACCATCGCAACCAAACAATTTCAATAGTAGTAGTAGCCATAGCACGATACTTGGCCTCAGCAGAAGACGAGAAACAACTGTTTGTTTCTTACTTTTCCAAGAAATAAGGGAAGTACCCAAAAACACACAAACACCAGTAGTGGACTTACGATCCATAGCATCACCAACCCAATCAGCATTAGAATAGACACGAAGATCCAATGATGAGGTAGAGGAGAAAAGCAAACTCTGATGCAGAGACCCACGAAGATACCGTAAAATACGAGGAACCGCAGCCCGATGAACCATAGTAGGAGATGCAACAAACTAACAACATGGACAACATAGGCAATATCAAGATGGGTGATAGTAAGATAGACAATGTTGCCAACAAGAACATGATACAAAGTAAGATCAGATAGAGGAACCCCATCAGTCGAAGTATAATGCACATTAAGCTCAAGTGGAGTGTCAACAGTGTGAGTGTCAGTCAAACGAGCACGATGAATGACCAAGGCATATTTGGACTGAGAGAGAAGATAGCCTTTAGGAGAAGAAGCCACCTCAATCTCTAAGAAATGTCGAAGAGGACCAAGATCCTTCATCTGAAAATGACAATTGAGTTGACCTTTGAGAGCAGAAATGCCATTAAGATTATCACCAGTGATGATCATGTCATAAACATACAATAGAAGAATAATCCTACCAGCAGAAGTAGAGCGAAGAAAGAGACCTGAATCATGATCACTAGTGTGAAAACCCAAAGCAGATATAACAGTAGCAAATTTCTCAAACCAAGCACGAGGAGCTTGTTTCAGACCATATAATGCTTTACGCAGTTTACACAGAGCCAGAAGGATGAGGAAGCCCAGGAGGAGGAGCCATATAGATCTCTTTAGTTAGATCACCATTCAAGAAGGCATTCTGGACACCTATTTGGGAAAGGGACCAACAGCAAACAGCTGCAACAACAGTCAAAGTAGGAACAGTGGTCATTTTGGCAACAGGAGCAAAAGTCTCCTTATAATTGATTCCATATTCCTGAGAAAACCCTTTAGCAACCAAACGAGCCTTATACCGCTCAATGGAACCATCAGCCTTGGTTTTAATTTTATAAACCCAACGACAACCCACAACATGGTAACTAGAAGGAAGGGAAACAAGGTCCCAAGTGCCAGTAGCATGCAATGCAGAAAGCTCCTCATTCATAGCCTGCTGCCAAAGAGGATTAGAAACAGCCATCTTATAGGAGGTAGGTTCAGAAATAGAGTGAATAGAAGCCAAAAAAGAATATAATGCAAAAGAATAACAGGAGTTAGAGAAACCAAACCAATTAGGAGACTTATGATTTCTTTGAGGATAGTGAGAAGCAGGAGCCTTATCATCAACAGCCGATGGGTCATCAACCGAAGGAGGGAGAGTAGTAGTACCTGTAGATGAGTCATGCTTTTTCCGACGAACATAAGTATGAATTATTAGAGGAGGAGGAGGAGGAGAAGGAACACCAGAAGACAACTGAGGAGGAAAGGAAGAGAAAGTGGGAAGATTGGAAGAAGAGAGGTTACGGATATACGAATCAGAAGGAATATTATTAGGAAAGAGATCAAGATAAATAAGATCAAACCGAGAGACAGAAGCTGGGCAGATGGGATGGAAAAGAAAGGAATGTGTTCGAGAAAGACAACATGACGAGAAACATAGAGACGTCTAGAAGAAGGATCATAGCAACGGTAACCCTTTTGACCTTTACCATACCCAAGAAAAACACACAGCAGAACGAGTAGACAACTTAGTGCGTTCAGCACGAGGAAGAAGGACAAAAGAAGTACAACTAAACATATGAAGAGAGAAGTAATCGGGCAGTTTGCCATGTAATTGTTTGAATGGAGAGATACCAGAGGTTACCTGGGAGGGTATGTGATTAATAAGATGAACAGCGGTAAGAATAGCCTCACCCCAAAAGGAACTAGGAACAGAAGAGGAAAGTAATAAAGAACGTGCAGTCTCCATGATATGACGATGCTTACGTTCGGCCACACCATTTTGTTCAGTTGTTTCAGTACATGAATACTGTTGAAAAGTACCCTCTGATTGTAATTATTGAAGAAAGTTAGTATCCTGATATTCCCCACCCAAGTCACAACAAAAACATTTAATAACATCAGTGTATTGTGTATGGATCATGGCACGAAAAGTAGAAAAAATAGAAGAAAATTTAGACCGATGTTTCATAAGATAAATCCAACAATGACAAGTATAATCATCAATAAAGGACACATAATATTTAGAACTCCCTTTAGTAGGGATAGGTGGACACCACACATCAGAATGGACAAGGTCAAAAGGAGCAGAAGAAATAGTAGTACTTTTATTAAAAGGTAAAGCTGTAAATTTTGTAAGTTTACAACCACTACAATTTGAAATATTATGAGTACTACAATTTCCCAAAACACCAGTCAAAACTAAATATTGTAAACGAAAGCAAGAAATGTGACCAAGACGAGAATGCCATAAATAAAACTCAGAGGACTGAGAACTAAGACGAAAAGAGAACAAATCAACGGAAGTTGCAGCAAACGACGGAACATGAAGTTGCTCAAGAACATATAGCCCTCCCACCTTAGGGCCAATCCCAATCTACTGTTTGGAATGAGAATCCTGCACAACACAACCAAAAGAAGAGAAGTGAACATGATAACCAAGTTCACAAAGTTGACTAACAGAAATGAGATTTAAAGTTAGTTGAGGAATGCAATAGATATCAGAAAGAGAGAGAATCAGTCAAAATAGAACCAACTCCTGCTAACAGCATGGGAGTGCCATTAACACTCATAACAATAGTAGTGGAAGAAGGTGAAAAAATAGAAGTAAATAAGGAAACATCATTGGCCATATGATGAGTAGCACCAGAGTCAAACACCCAAGTGGACCGAGAAATACCTAAAGAAGAGGAGGGAGGCAAACCTAAAGAGAAAGAGACTGAGAGGGCATTAGGTGTAGTGGCATAGAGTAGTTTTTGCATGGCATGAACTTGCTCAGTAAGGGAAGTCAATGAAGGGCCTATATCCTCTACGGAGGGAACGATGGCTGCAGTATGGGAGGTCCAACCCTTTTTCCAAGGCATCGACGACACAAGCAAGCAATCATTACCCTTCATCCAAGATAAGGATGAACCAGAATGAGAACAAAGTCTAGGACATTGAGCCTTCCAATGACCTTTCTGATGACAAAAACTACATTCATCCAGCAATGTGTGAACGGAGGAGCGACTTTGATTACTAGAAGGAACGGGTAGAACAGTCTGACTCGGCAAGGGAAGTAAACCTTTGCCTGGAATGCCCTTGAAACGAGTTGTATAACAAATCAAAAAATAATACATATCAATCCACATAATTCTATCATACATCTAAGAAAAAATTACTCATAAATCCTATATTGGGAAATGTTGCTCTATCTAGTCCTAAGTGTTTTTTTGTAAACCATTTAGTCCTTTTTATATTTGGTATGGTATCTTTGTTTGTTATATTTTATATTTGGTATGGTATCTTTGTTTGTTATATTGTATAAACATCAATATATTGTATCCCGTATTGGTGTATGATGATGTTTGATGATGTTCACAATGTTGGTGATGTTGATGATGTAGTTGATGTTTGATGATGTTGATGATGTTTTATGATGTTGGTGATGTTTATGATGTTTGATGAGGTTGAAGATGTAGTTGATGTTTGATGATGTTCACAATGTTGGTGATGTTGTAGTTGATGTTTGATGATGTTTTATGATGTTGGTGTTGTTGATGATGTTTGATGATGTGGTTGATGTTTGATGATGTTTTATGATGTTGGTGATGTTGATGATGTTTGATGATGTAGTTGATGTTTGATTAATGTTGATGATATTTTATGATGTTTGATGATGTAGTTGATGTTTGATGATGTTGTTGGTGTAGTTAATGTTGCTGATGTTCGGAAATGAGGGAAATCTAAAAAAGGCCTATTGTGAGCTTTTATCATTCAAATTGGACTTATTAGTCTACAAAATAAAAGGCAGGACCAAATGGTTTAACATATTAAAATTTGGGATTTTTTGGTGTTTTGCCCTATATCTAATGATTTATTCTATTCAATTTCATAGAATAATATTTTAATTTTTAAAAAATTATCAAAATACAAAACGTAAACATACTGTAATAATAGCTCGTGCCTTGAATTGGCTTTTTTAAACTTGTATATATATATACATATCTGTGCAAGAGAAAGTGGAGGAACAAAATGGGAGAGAGAGAGAGAGAGAGAGAGAGAGAGAGAGAGAGAGAGAGAATACCGCCATCGCTCATTGCAGCCGCATCTGCAACCACCATGACCGCCAATGCTCGCCGTCACGATTGCCATTGTCACCACCACCATTAAAGATTGAAGATGGGAGGGAAAAGAGAGAGAAGCAGAGATGAGAGAGAGAGAGAGAGAGAGGGAGAATATTTCTTAGACTTCAATGGAGAGAAGAAAAAATAGTGTGAGTGACCTATAGAGTGAAGAGGGACTGAGAGATAGAGGGCTTGTTTGGGTTGTATCTCAAGATACAATTATTGAGAAAAATTTTCAAAATTTTGTTTAGTCCAAACTTTTAAAAAAAAAAAAATTCAAAATCACTCTCTCTCTTACAGATCAATCAGTCACTTTTTCACTCTCCTCTCTCCTCTCTTCTATCTCCTTCTCAATCACTTTTTCTGTCACACACATCTACTCAACTACGACAAAATATCAAATCATCTCAAACTCCAAAACTATTTTCAAAATATACAACCAAGCAAACCAAAAAAATTTATAAACTCTGTTCCCAAAATTTTTTTTGAAAATTTATCTCAAAACAAAAACCAAACACACCTTCTCTTTTTAGTTTTCTAGAAAAGACTCTTAGGGTTTATGAAAGAGAAAAGCATTGAATGGTTATGAAGAAAAATAGGAGAAAGTGAGAGAGACCGAGAGTGAAGAGAGAGTGAGAGATAGAAAGTCTCTTCATTTTTTGGGAAAGTCTTTGGGTTTGTGAGAGAGATATTGAATGGTTATGAGAAAGTGTAGCAGTCTATCATAGAGAACTCAGACTGACATAAGTGTACTTCCAAGGCCACCAATATAAAATGCTATATAATAATTTGTATCCATTTCTGAACGCAAACTCGTGAAATAATATATTAGAAAACCACAGCCGATCATTCACCTGCTGAAAATCGTCTCTGACATCATGAGGTAGTCTGGGTCAGACGATTTATGCAGGTTAGCGGGTATAATGAACAACCCTACTATTAACCCCAACATCCCATCCTTAATAACTTCTACACCTAGGTATTTCTCAATTCGTTTTCAACTTGCCAATGTAATGGATGCTAACTTTTTTTTTTTTCCTGGTGACGCCTTTTTTTCCATTTGATTTACACATTGCCAACTTCTCAATAGCCATGTTTGGAAATGACGGTGTTTGAAATGTTTTGGTTATTGTTTTCACCGTAATGGATCCATTATTAACTGTAAAGGAATTTCACGATTTTATATCTCGAGACTGTAGGTTTTACGAGAAATTTGTATATTCAATTGTATATATAGTTACATCAAGACCTCAGTATATATAACCCTAACTCCTAAAACTAAAAAGGAAATACAAAGATTACATAATCACTATTATACCTAATATAGCGTAATTACAATAATGCCTAAATCAAGCCTAATATATACAATCAGAAGTATGCATAATATAGAATATATACAATATATTCTCACAAAGACATTTCAATAGTAGCTTTAAACTAAGGGCCTTGCAATATGTGAAAAAAAATTCTTTGGTTGGAAAAATCTTTTATATGTGAAACACCTGGCAACAACTCCAGAAAGTGAAGTTTGTAAAGGCAGATCCTTCTGTGAGGCTTTGAATCCACTTGAAATGTAGAAAAATTGTCTCATGAAGACTCATTCATTCTAATACGAACATAAAGAAAGTCAAAAAAGAATAGCCCCCTTCAACAACTTGATGTCAAGCATATATTGTTACAGGAAAATGTTTCTTGAGAGAGAATGGTTCAACATAAACGAAAGGAAAATAAAATAGAAATAATTTATTTTCCCGTTATTTATTTAGTTTAAAAGAAAATTTATGTAAAAAAATAATTTGAACTTTTTCACGATGTTGAATCCTGTACTTTTTATAGGAAAGGATTTGAGGAAAACTAGTTCCTTAAAGAAAATAGTTATGGTGGAACCTACATTTTCTTGTAACAATTGAACATGTGTACATGACAGTAGAATGGTTTTCCCTTCTTTCCTTTCCTATCACTTGAAGCAGCCTAGGAGTTCTCGAGTCTTCAAAGGATGCATCCATTAGAGTGAAATTCTTTTTTTTCCTCTTCCTATTGGTGCTTTATTGGCTGCAATTGGAAGTTGAGTTCAAAAATAAAACACCATGCTCAAAAAGAGGCTTTTCTGCATACCCCCAGATTCAACTTGGACACAAGTGCTCCATAAGCCCATGTACTCAAGTAATTATTGAAGCTTTAAATGAACTGTAAACACTTCGGAATGATCCCTATCTTTTATTTTTGTTTATATGTTTAATTGCACTCTAGCATGAACATGGACACGGAATACGGTGATCTCAAAAAATGCAACACGGACATGGTGGTGGCACAACAATAAAATATTTTTTCATATATTTTTGTTTGCTATGTAGATTAATATTACATCTACAAACAATCAAAATTAACAAAATCTAACACTTTCTCTAGGGGAAAAAAAAAAAAAACTTCTAAATTAACACTTATCAGTTATGTCTTTTTTATTTTTTTATTTTTATAATAAATGATCTATTAAGTTTTTAAATCTAAGAAAAAAAGAATAAACATCCAACATTCATAAGAAGCACTTGTTTTGAAAATAAATAAGGGGACACGCCGTGTGTCCTATATGTGTATATGTGTCCCAGAAGTGTTCCCATGTATCACCTGAAAATAAATTAATTAAATAAGGGGACACGGCATGTGGCGTGTCCTATACATGTCCCCGACATGCCTGCGTGTCTAACATGGCTATGGCACTTGTTTTGAAGTGTTGATGCTTCATAGATTGCACTAACATAATCAATGTGAATGGCTCTACCAATTTATGAATAAATGTGGGTTATCAAGTGTGAGTATGAAGGTTTGGGCATCAGGATAGTCACTTTGTTGAAAAATTACAAAAGGTTGTGTTTGTACATACGAATGTGAGGTTTGTTCCTAATTCAATCTGTTCCCCATATTGGAGAAATCAACAGTAGGTAATTTCCTTCGCACCCATATAGTTATACTTAAATTTGACTTTCTCCTAATACTTTCAATAGGTCGAACCAACACCAGCTAACTGCCTTTGGCATCATCCAATTTCAAATTTTCTTTATCCATCTGATGTCTACTAAGTTACAGGAGTGTGTTTAGTACAAGGGTAATGGAACTTAGATGAATACAAATATGAGTCCTTTTCCTCGTGTCTTGAATTGTGGGGTTTTACATATCATACATTTGGTTGACGTTCAATGCTTGTATACATGTCCACAAATCATGTAAAAAATGCTCCTTTTCAGTGAATGATGGGAACTAAGTGATTTTTTTATTTTTTATTTTTTACATGATTTAAAATTGGAAGCAATTACATTTGTGATATTGTCTTTAATGCTGGTGCTTCTGGGTTCTGAACATGTTTTTCTTGTTCCTTTAATTAAGCTCTACCATCTAGTTTCTCCCATTGTCTGCTGCTGTGGTCTCTTCTTGCATTATTCTTATACATGCTTGACTAATTACTTTACTATTTTTCTTACCTACCTATTTTCTTGTTCTCATCTTGTTGGCTTGCTAAATACTGATATTTCATTGTTTTTGTAGCAACATACTATTCAGGGAGTTTGCTCTTATTTCCATGTGGAGGGTGCCTTCAATGCCCATAGGTGCCCACACATTGCTAAGTTTTCTTGTTGAACCTTTGAAACAGCCAACTGAAACTCCTCTTTCTACTGAGGATCATGATGTTTCTGAGAACCTAAGAGAGTTCCAGGACTGGGTATGGTTTATTTAGATCTGTATTTGTACATTGCACTCAATGTTGTTTATGCTTTTCTTTTGGCCTTGATATAGTATCACTTCTAAGACTGCAAGTTTGTACAATGTTTCATTAAATTAGAGCGAGTACTACTCCTGGCTGAAAGTTGAGTTAGAGAATGTGGAAGTTTCTCCCTTTGAATTGTCAGTCGAGGAAAAGCAAAGAGCGATTGCAGCAGCTAAGAAAACACTAAATTCATCATTTTCACTGCTGTTAAGCGAGTTGATTTAACTGTATGCTACAAACATTGCACGTAGAGATCTTTGGATTAGCCACCATGTTTATTTGTGCAGTTTTTATTACGGATCATTGACTTGGTCGCATCATTTTATGTTCTTCCACTTGTAATCTTTCAGGTTTGAATTAATTGATATATTTTATTTTCTAGGAAAAGAAAATCCATGGTTGGTTCCCGCTGAAGATCATGTTTATGAATCAGTAGAACCTTTGTTCCTAGAATTGCATGCCATTGCAATGCTGGTTCCGCTTTCGTGAATGTATGTGCCCAGATGCCACCTTGTGTGCAACCAACATTAATGAGTGCCCTTTATTCTTCAGTAAGTGTGGAAGTTGTCTTTAATTGCCAGCACATGGTATGTTGCTTCCTTTCATCCTGTCATATGATTCAGAGGGATGGGAGCCAAATGAAATGGTATACTAGTTTTTTGGTAATTTGAGGATAGCTTTACACTTTTGTGCTTCATTGTGCCTTGAGGATCTATATGCCAAATTTGATTGCATTATTTTAAGTGGGATGGTCTGGTAATGTGTTAAGGTGCACTATTTTCCGAAGGTCACTACTACGTTATCCCTGATTAGATCCATCTATTATACAGACACTTGACATGTGACAAATATACAACATGATTTGGATTTGCCAACACAACGATTTTCAAAAAAGCGAGACACGACATGTTGATAGACACGTGAAGAAGACATTTTTATATATTTTATATGCCATATATATTACAATATTCATGAATTTCGAAAATACTAAATTAATATTGAGTTTTATGTTTTTTTCTTTTTTAGTGGATATGTTTTTATTTAATAATAAACTTTTTTTTTTTTTTGCAATATTTTGTTTTCCACGTATCATCCTTTGAAATGATGGGCTTGATATCCAAATCTTAGTAGCAGAAAACTTCTACTTAGGTGACGCTTCTTATTGAGAAACGTGTTTTTGTGCTCCCAAGTTAGAAACTTGTAAGAAACTCCCTTCCGTCAAGGAAGAAACTCGCTCTCAACTGTGATAGAAACGAAAAACATACAAATGTCAAAGAAACAATAGAAAAGTAACTAAAACTAATGATAGTACTTTCTATTTATATAATGTGTATTCATACTAGACAAAAACAATTTATAATTGACATCAATCACAAATTCTTATTCATATTTTAATACATATTTTATGTCTACATAGAAAATTTATTGTTAGAATATATTTATTCATTTAATATATGAAATATATACACGCTTCCCTAAGCATTCCCAACCTTAGAAACTTCTATATGCTCTCTCTCTCTCTCTCTCTCTCTCTCGGCCCCGCTTCGTGCAACTAAGATCCAAATACAAAGCCTTGCATAATGAATTGGATCAATGGTAGTGTAGAATAAAACACCCAACAAATCCCATAATAGGTGTACAACATACCAACAAAAAAGAGAGTATTACAGCCTAGCCCATTTGGTGAGATGTAAAGATTACAAACCCTAATAAAAAATTAAAGATTTGTTGAAGAAGACGAAGCTGAACCCAGGTAAGTATATTTCTTTTTCTTTTGCCTTTTCTTTTTTTAAGATTAATTGTAGTTATGCTGGCATGATTAGTTCTACTTTTTCTTTGAATCATAGATCTAGGGTTCCTGTGGGCTGCATGAACAAAATCAGTGATTTTTTTTTTGGGGCCATCATCGTGTCCAAGGATTGTTCCAGAAAGGGACACACATCCGGAGAATATCAGAGGTGTGTCCAACAACCAAAAAAAGTGGAAAAAAATGGAACACATGAGAGGGTGTGTCCAACACGTATTTGCGACGTCTCCGAACATGTTTGTGTCCCAGACATGTTGAACACTGATATGTTAGGTCAGATGCAGTGTCCGTGCTTCATAGAATATGATGTATAAAGTGTGAACCTGTGGTTTTTTGAAAAGTTCATAGAATAATTGGCAATATGGATTTATATAGTTATCAATCATTTGGGTTTTTTAATATTTAAACCCCTGAATGTTTACAACTTCAAAATTGTTTGTGAATTGTGACTTCTAAAAGTAGAACATTAAGTTCTCTTCCTAATTCTTTTCAACATTTATATGTAGAACATGAACTATTTGTTATTATTTTCATCTAGTAAATACAACTTTTGCTATGTAAAAAAATGAATAATTTGTTTTTAATATCATATTAAATATATAATTAGCCATGACTCATGTGGTTGTATCCTAATTATTCGGAACTTGCTGTGTTGTCTGTATCCTTACTTCTTGGGTTTCATACCACAACCAAAGTATTAAAAGGCTTTACTGAGGTTCGCCCTAATGTTCACCTTGCCTTGAGGCTAGGGTAAAACGTATCAAGGTTTCGATTTTTAGACTATGTTTCCCAAAGGGTTATGCATCACAGTCTATGGCATGCGCCTCAGGTGAGCCTTGTACATCATAAGCATACGAGGGCATATAAAGAAGTTCCCCAAGGCTCTTGTTAAACTTAGTTTAGTCGATGAAACAAACATAAAAAAAGAAATAAATAAAAATAAAAAGAATCATTTTTGCAACTGTATTCTATAAGAGGAAATGATCAATCAAGAAAAAAACATAGTTACCGTTCAAGTGAGAAGTTCAATCACTAAAGCTAAGAATGTTGATTTCACTTTTAATGAAGGCAAGTTTCCTTCTCTACAGTGAAATGTTTAATGCCCTAAAGAGCAAAGTATTTACACTTTTATATTTTAATAATTTCATTTATTTATTTAGTAATTGAAAATATTATTTAATAACTAAATATTAAAATTTAAATTTTCAATGCTTATGCATCAACACCTTAAGGCTTACGCCTCCCTTCGAGTTAAAGCCTAAGGGGTTGGCCTGGTGGCAAGACCTTGGGTCTTGGGAGTGTGCTCTCTCCAATCCAAGGTTCAAGGATCGAAACCTCTTAAGTGCTAACAATTCCTTTGGGCCATCGAACTGGGGGAAAACCTTTGAATTAACCGTGGTCTACTTGTGGAAAACTCCTTGCCGAGGGCCTATGCACCCTTGGGAATTAGTCGGGCTTTGATCCAGACACCCGGTGCTAATTAAAAAAAAAAAAAAAACCTCGAGTTACGTATTCGCCTTTAAAAACTTTGACCACAACTCAAATTAAACCTTTTAGTTCCTGAAACAATACTAAAAAATCTAGAAATCCCCTAGATGTTGATTTGTGATTATGTATCAATTTTAAGCAAAATATAACAATCCCAATCAAACAATCAAGACAAAGAGACACAATGATTTTTACGTGGAAAAATCACAATTGGACACCTCCAACTGTGATAAAAAAACCATGGGCAACTGCCACAAGACAATCCACTAAGAAGAATTAAAGGAATTACACAGGTATACTCTCAATTATCTAGCGAATCCACAACGCCTAATTGAACCAACCTCTATGTGCCTCTTCCAACCCCATCTTTAGCACGAAATTGTCTTTCTGATGAGCCACTCCGGATTCCACCAAAGCTTCAGGCTCGAATTCTTCAGAATTCACAACTGAAGAACAACTCTCTCTTTTGTGTATAACAAACAAACCTTTGATGTACTCTCTTTAAACCATGAGTTGAATACTCAATAAAACATCAAAGAAAAAATAACAAAATATCCCTAGATATAAACCTTTAAGAACCAAAAAGAAGATCTGGAGGAATTAAATGAATCCCTTAGTTTTGGGAGAAAACCAAGTATTTATAGAGAACCAAAAGTAATCCTAGATTGGGAAGAAAACAAACTCCTTGAGAAATCCGGATTGAGGCTCGCCGAGAAGCTTTCTTGCTCGGCGAGGAGTGTATTTTTCGTGATTTCTACTAGTGCCTTGGCTCGAGCGAGGAATACACTCTTTCAGGTTTTTGTATGGACGCAATCCTTGGCTCGAGCAAGAACTCCTTGGATCGAGCGAGCAAACCTTCGCTCGAGCGAGCACTTCTTGGCTCGAGTGACCAATGGCAGACATACAATTTTGAAAGCAATTTTGCATTTTGCTTCGGCCGTGAGCTGACCGGGCAACTTGACTCCCGTAATAATCAGCGAAGTGGCAATCTTGAAAGTATTAACATCACAAACTTTTCTGCATGGCTCGATTCGGGTTTGGATTCGCATCTAATAAACTCATAGCCTCATTGAAATAAAAGTGCGAAAATAAATACATCTGAAAGGAGTTTTGTCAAACGGGGTTGCCAAGAATAAAAACCTAACAATCTCCCCCTTTGGCAATGCCGTGACAAAACACATCTAACAAATAAAATCTTAATCACCTCAACCCATTACATCCAACAAAAACAAACTTCTTTCTCAAGGTCATGATATGCAAAACAATTATTAGTGCCACAATCTCCAAAACAACTATTAGTCCCATAAGAGTATATGAAAAAGCAATAATCATATGACAAGATTATCTTGAAGTATGAGATGGAAAACATGAATAGATGCGACTTGGAGATTATAAGAACATGTAGCATGAAAACTTGAAAACTAAGACAAATGCACCCGACACATGACATGAATACATGAAAAACAAATTTCTCCCCCTGTTTGTCATGAATTGACAAAAGAATCTCAAATAACAAAATCAAGATCAAAACCCACACAAGCAATGACATGATAACGATTAACCGAACTCCCCTTCACTAAAAGCAACCACAAATACTGAAAAATAGTGAACAAGAAGAAACTGACAAAAATAATATGGTGGAGCAAGCAAGGAATTCCAGATTTGTACCTTAAAACACACAAGACTATCCAAGAAGCACAATTACTTGAAAATACAATGTGCACAGTCTGTAAAAGATTCC
Source organism: Camellia lanceoleosa (assembly GCA_025200525.1). Lineage (NCBI taxonomy): Eukaryota > Viridiplantae > Streptophyta > Magnoliopsida > Ericales > Theaceae > Camellia > Camellia lanceoleosa. The sequence continues at coordinate 123,090,586 of CM045760.1, forward strand.
TCATGAAAGAAAGTGATGCATTATGTGAAAATCATAGATCTCATGAAAAAAGTGTGTGTGTGACTCTTGGAGTTCGACAAACACAAGATTCAAATCCTAGTAGTGATATTAAAGTTGGACCTTCGAAAGAGAATCTGAGCACAACTAAGGAAAGTCAAACCACTAGGAATCAAGGGGTATTTGGTGAGTAAAGGCGGAGGCTCCCCCTCAATCAATGAATCCCTTTTTCTTTTTCTTTTTTCACATCCTTTTCTTTTCTTTCTTTTGCACATTTTTTTTCTTTCTTTTGCACATTCTTTTCTGCTTTTGCACATTCTTTTCTTTCTTTTGCACATTCATTGGCGGCTGACACGCTCAAGAGTATGGAAACCGAACCAGAGAAGCATGGATATAATAAAGATAGCCTGGTTGGTGACTCTGAGGTAGCCTTTTCCTCATGGTTGGACTACAAAGAATAGAGGGGAAAGCCATGGAGATGCAAAAAGATGGAAGATGGTTAAGAGACTCAACATCACCCAAGATATGCTAGTATCGGTCAATTCCTCTAGAAAAGCAAAAGATACAATGCCAGAAGTCCATAAAAAAAATAATCACTAAGGCAGAAGACTCCAAAATTTGCTAATCCAAGAGTGTATACAGAATGAGACATACTAATCAAAGAACACACACTCCAAAATGAGTAATGACCACAGAAAGCACACACATATTACCAGGTAATAGATATTCTCATCAATTCCAATATGCACCAAGGACCACTCAAAAATTTCAAGCTTGCAAAACCATACAAGAAAATCTTTTTGGTTTTGTAAAACCCAAGTTGTGTGTAGGATTATTTTGTTGGATAGATTAGTAATTAAATCAATTTATATGGGTCATTTATTAATATCAAAGAATTAGTTATGAGATGGCATTATATTTCCTATTACTTAGATGGGTAATTTTGTAACTTTGAGAAATTAGGTTAATAAGCCCACCTATTGTGGCTTTAAGTCTTGGAAAACAAACAAAACAGAGGCTGTGAATTGCTCCATAGGCGGCTAGGGTTTGAGAAGGTAAAAGAAAAAGAGAAGAGAGGTTCAAGTGAGGCTACAATAGGGATTGAAGGCAGCATGTTGGTGATTTTGGGACACTCATTGGTTAAGGTAAAATCTGCCTTTACTGTTAATTATTAAGTTTATGTTGAGGAATTTAACAATCAATGCATTAAAGGGATTTGGAAGATCTATAGGTGCCTACTAAGGTTTTGAGAATTGGGTGCAATGTGTAAGTGTAACTTTGGGTGGGTAATAGAAACAATGGAATTTTGTATCATGGATCAGGGTGTGTTTTGACTTTTGGGTTTTGTATATTAGGTAAGGTGTGTTTGGCTATTGAATTGGGTGGATTGATTTGGTGTCTCTTGGATTTTAAGCGCATATATATATATATATATATAATGGGTTCTTGTTGATGTGTGAAAGATATTAAAATATTAATTTATTTGAGGTTCTATTTATTAGGTTTATGTGATTGAAGTGGTGGAGTTGGGTGTTTGGAGTTGGTGATTGGAGTGTTATTTCTAAGCGTTTGAGGTAAGTAACCCTCTATCACTGTTGGTTCATTTTTATTCCTATCGAATCGTTTAAAATAATAAATATATATTTATAGCCTTCGTGTTCTCTTAAAATAAAACATGGGTCAAGTATAAAACAACATCGAATATTATTATGAAAGTTATTTGAATATTTTGTAAAACTATTCTGAAAATTGTATCAAATGTTTATTCCGAAAATATCGAATATTTTATTTGAAAGTTGTGTATTGTTTGAATTTTGAACATCACTCTAGTCTGACTATGATTTGGACCCTAGCCAATGGGGGTTATTTATTGGCACGGAAACTAGTTTCTTTTGGGGCTTTACCACCGGCCTATGTGTGGTTCTGGGTCTTGTCACGGGCTAAGTGACCATAGTCATTAAGACTCGGGTTTTGTGAATCGAATCATTGAACTATCTAAATATCGAACCATCGATTTGAACAACGAATTACTTTGAATTATCACATTGGCTTTTTATTTAAAATGTATTGTACATTGTTTATTTTTAGCTTTGAAACCATCTTACAAATAATTGTTCATTTATTGAACTGTAGAAAAATTATATTTATTAGTTATCGATTTCTTTATTTATTTTTGTATACTTGATCCAGCTAGCAGTGATGGTTGGTTATTTACTGGGCTTTCTAGCTTACCCTTATTTTTTTTTTCAGATTCTGAAGAGTAGAGCTGCGTGGGATTTTTACATGTGAAAGTGCTGAGAGTAGGACTGTGATTTAAGTACTTAGATTATTGTTTTGTTAGTGGATTAAATTAGTGGACTTGGTGGACTTTTTCATATAAGAACTATTTATTTTTATGGATTTTGGCATTATGACAATTAAGGATTTAATTTGAGTATTTTACATTGTGGGTTATGTGATTGGATTTTTAGCCTTGTATGCTCACTTATATGAGTGTGCGGCGTTGTCACGGAGCTTGGGGCGTGACAGGTTTTTTTTTTTATTTATTTTTTATTTTTTATTCTTAACCAAAGCAAGACAAAAAAACATAAATGCACATTTTTTTTTCCCATTAAAAAAAATAGAGACCTAAAAAACTAAAAAGAGAAAACACATTAACACAAGTCAAGTTTTCTTACCCAAATCTTTTTGGTCTTAACAAAATCAGGTCTAGCGGTCTTGGTAAATGTCATGGTGTTGTGAACACCCTCATGAATCTTGGTATTCCGCCTAGACAAGTAAGGTTGTCTCCTAACCCAAAAAATATTCGAATTTCTACCCTTTTGAGACATTCTCCCATGCAACTTATAACAAAAAGGGCGAATATGACCATGCATACCACAATGATGACAAATAAAAATAGGGTGTACAGGATGTACCTTCTTTTCTTTTACCTTACCAACTCTAGGGAGTTTGAGAAGTCTTTCCTCTTGTTGAATCTTTTGTCCTCCCTTTCCTTGAGTTCTTGTGTCATGAGATATGGAAGCACTCTGTTTTTGCTCTCTCTTATCTCCAAAGCCAATGCCACTCTTGTCTGAACAGATTTGTTGAGACCCAATGATATCCTCCAAAGTCTTTGATCTTTTGTTCCAAAGACCAATGGTAACCATGGCACATTTGAGCTCTTCCTCTTTCTTGATCATTAATTCTTCCAAAACAACTTGTGACATCTCGAGAGATTCAATCTTTTCTTCAAACATGGCATGAGTTTCTTGTAGCTCATCCCTCTCTGTCTCACAAGTCAACAGTTTTGCACAAAGTACTTGTTGATTATCAGCTATCTTGATGACATTGATCCTAGCCTCGGAAATCTCCTCCTTAAGTTTGACATTCTCACTTTCGCATGCTTTGAGTTTCTTTGTGAGTTTGTCATTCAATTGAATAAATTAAGAGACTCCTTATACAGCTTTTCATATGCTTGCTCAATCTCTTCATGATCACTCTCTGAAGATTCATCATCAATGGTATTCTCAACTGACCTCTTCAAAGACTCTGTTTGTCCTTCAATTTCGGAAGCCACCATGAAAGTAAGGAATTGCTTATGTCCCTCTTCGCCTTGATTTTTATCGTCACTTTCGTCTTCATCAGATTCTGATTCATCATCCCAAGTGACAGCGAGAGCTTTCTTTTTCTTCAAATGAGTAGGGCATTCTTGAGCAAAGTGGCCAAAACCTTGGCATTTGTAGCATTGGACTCTTTCAGAGTTCCCTTGTATCTTTCCTTTCTCCTTCTTGGCTATAGAATTAATTTTGAGTTTATCTTTGCCTTTAAATTCATGAGCATGAGTAGAGTCCAAAAGATTAGGATTCGTTTTCAAAAAAGATTTTTTAAATTGTTTAACAAAAGCATCCATAATCTTAGAATCTATCCCACAGTCCTCATCAGAATCCTCTACCACTTTATGAGCACTGCTAAAAGCAACATCCTTTTGTTTCTTTTTGAAATTTCTATGTGCCTCATAAGTTTGGAGATTTCCAACCAACTGATCTAGCTTGAGGTTGTCAATATCTTGAGCCTCCTCAATGGCCGTAACTTTTGGTTGGAACAGATCGGGCAAGGACCTCAAAATTTTTCCTACAATCTTGGATTTCGGTATTTTTTCACCTAAATTGAAGCTGGAATTTACAATGTCACTCAATTTCACATAAAATTCATCAAAGGTCTCACTATCTTTCATTGAAAGGTTTTCGAAACTAGATGTGAGCCTTTGAAGTTTTGAGCGTTTAATCGAAGGAGTGCCCTCATGAATAGTTTGTAAGATATCCCAAGCCTCTTTTGCGACTTCACAATTGCAAATACGACTAAACTTTTCAGGTGTGACAGCACAAAAGAGAGAATTGATAGCTTTACTATTCCAGCTACTATTTTGGTAATCAGTTGTGTCCCACTTATCAATTGGTTTGGGGAAAGTTATACCATCAACAGTAATTGTTGGTTCAGTCCACCCATTCATGACGGATTGCCAAACTTTTTCATCAATAGATTTTAAAAAAGATCTCATCCGAGCTTTCCAAAAGGAATAATTGGATCCGTCAAGTAGGGGTGGTCGAACCATAGAATTTTCCTCACGAATTGAATCCATTATCACAAATCAAACAAGATCTCGTTCTAAAAGAAATTTTTTTAAAAAAAATAGAGCGTTCTAAAAGAAATTTTTTTAAAAAAAATAGAACGACCCGTTCTGATACCAATTGAAAAATCTAGAAATCCCCTAGATGTTGATTTGTGATTATGTATCAATTTTAAGTAAAATATAACAATCCCAATCAAACAATCAAGACAAAGAGACACAATGATTTTTACGTGGAAAAATCACAATTGGACACCTCCAACTGTGATAAAAAAACCACGGGCAACTGCCACAAGACAATCCACTAAGAAGAATTAAAGGAATTACACAGGTATACTCTCAATTATCTAGCAAATCCACAACGCCTAATTGAACCAACCTCTATGTGCCTCTTCCAACCCCATCTTCAGCACAGAATTGTCTTTCTGATGAGCCACTCCGGATTCCACCAAAGCTTCAGGCTTGAATTCTTCAGAATTTACAACTGAAGAACAACTCTCTCTTTTGTGTATAACAAACAAACCTTTGATGTACTCTCTTTAAACCATGAGTTGAATACTCAATAAAACATCAAAGAAAAAATAACAAAATATCCCTAGATATAAACCTTTAAGAACCAAAAAGAAGATCTGGAGGAATTCAATGAATCCCTTAGTTTTGGGAGAAAACCAAGTATTTATAGAGAACCAAAAGTAATCCTAGATTGGGAAGAAAACAAACTCCTTGAGAAATCCGGATTCTGAGGCTCGCTCGAGCGAAGCTTTGTTGGCTCGAGCGAGGAGTGTATTTTTCGTGATTTCTACTAGTGTCTTGGCTCGAGCGACGAATCCTTGGCTCGAGCGACGAATCCTTGGCTCAAGCAAGGAATACACTCTTTCAGGTTTTTGTATGGACGCAATCCTTGGCTCGAGCGAGAACTCCTTGGATCGAGCGAGCAAACCTTCGCTCGAGTGAGCACTTCTTGGCTCGAGTGACCAATGGCAGACATGCAATTTTGAAAGCAATTTTGAATGCAATTTTGCATTTTGCTTCAGCCGTGAGCTGACCGGGCAGCTCGACCCCCGTAATAATCAGCGAAGTGGCAATCTTGAAAGTATTAACATCACAAACTTCTCTGCATGGCTCGATTCGGGTTTGGATTCGCATCTAATAAACTCATAGCCTCACTGAAATAAAAGTGCGAAAATAAATACATCTGAAAGGAGTTTTGTTAAACGGGATTGCCAAGAATAAAAACCTAACAAATACCATTACATATCAGCTGATTTGTTTATGAATCAATTGATACTTAAGTCCTGTATAATCTACATAGTTTGATGAGGTGATGTAGAATATAATTATGTAATATGTAAAATTGCTTCAGCCAAACTATTTTTCATCACATAAGCTTTTTAAGTTAGGTCTCTCTCTCTCTCTCTCTCTATATATATATATACACATCTTTTGTCTCTGACATTTTTCCTTGATGGGCAGGTGAGCGTCTCTATCTCATCAATGGACAATTACTGCATGGAGGTTGTCTTCGCTGCTTGGCAACAGATGGTGATGGACTTGGTCCACATGAACTTAATGACGGTGGTATTCTTGCTACAGTGATTGCTGCTGGCTTTAAAGGTAAGGAATGGTTGTAACTGCATTATCCTTTCAAAATTCATTATTTTGGAACTTAAATCTGATAACTGGAATTGGTTGAAGACTCCTATTTTACTTGATGGCTCAATTTTTTAGGTGATCAACTTTTACTTCAGATTCCACATGATGTGCAATAGAACTAATCAAATTTGAGGGGACATCCAAATACACCTTGAAAAAATAAAAGCTTGTTATATGTATATATGAACATGTATACAGAGTTGCAAGCTTGTGGCTTTCATTAAGTACTTTTTTGTTTCCAAAAAAATCATGCCATGTTTATGTGTTGAGTAGAATTTACAAGTAACTAAAATACAAAGGATGACGGGAGATATATTGGAACATGCTAATTGAAAGTCTACAAAAGTTTCTTGGCCCTTTCTGCATGTTGCTTGAAAAAGGATATTGGCAGTTGGATTGTTGGCTCTTCTGTCAAAAATTGGCCAATACCTTCAGGTCCTCGTCTAAATTTGCTGAAATACAATTTGGTTCTATATGTCAGATTGGGTCAACTCTAATACAAGGCATCCAACAGGAATTACTAGGAGCTGTCTGACATCATATGTCCTGTCCTACATGGTATTTAGTAAATGGAGATGTAAACACAATGCAAAACCTAGTTGTGAGCAGCAAGTTATAGGTTGTGTATTGTTTAAAACAACGTTGACTTTCTTCTGGGTTATATAATGTATGAATGCAGGAGAGCTTGTTCGATTTCAAGCTGGTGTAACAATGGAGAACTCACAATTAGATGCCTGGTATTCAAGCAAAGATGGTTCCCTGGAAGACCCAGCTACATACATCGTGTGGGGCCTTTGTCGAAGGTGTTGCATTCCAGAAGTTATTCTTAGATGTATGCAGGTAAATTTGTTTTTTGGAAGCCAGAAGTCCTTTTGTGTTTCTTCAAATTAGTTGGTTTACCATGTAACATTCTACCATTTTGCCAATTTCTTCCTTTTAAAAATAATATATTTTTTCCTTTGCAATCTCAAGGAAATTTGTAAGAGAAACAAAGGATCTATAGTAAAGAATAGTAGGCCTCGTTTGGTTTAACTCTCAAAACACAATTTTTGAAAAAAAATTTCCAAAATTTTGTTTGGTTGGAAATTTTTGTCAAAATCACTTTCTCTCTCCTACACATCAATCAATCACTTTTTCTCTCTCTTCTCTCTTTCTCAATCACTTTTTTTCTCACACATACTCAACTACAACAAAATATCAAATCATCCCAAACTCCCATACTCCAAAACTATTTCCAAAATATATAATCAAACAAACCAAAAAAATTTCTAAACTCTTTCCCTAAGATTTTTTTTTGAAAATTTATCTCCCAAAACAAAACCAAACACACCCGTAGTTTTTAGTTTTTATTTCTTGCTAAATTCGCAGTTTTCTGTTTTGCTCGTGGAGTCCGGCAATCCACCTGAAAGCCATGATGAGCTGATTGAACTAGTTGCATCGCCTGAAACTGGGTTTCTCCATTTATTTGGTCAGTAGCAATTGCAGGTAATCTAATTATCTGGATAACGAGTCTTTACTTGCTTGGGGTGGCTATTATCGCATTTTCTCTTTTCATTCTTCTCAGTCATCGTTGACCTTCCCTAACAAGAGAATTGACTTGGATGGTAGTTTTGTCAATTCAACATAATTTTTGCCTTGGCAGTAGTGTCGCCCTCCTAAATTTTGTCCATCCACCCTTTATTATTATTATTATTATTATTATTATTATTTTTCTTTTGGTTTCTGGTAAAGTTGCCAAGATTAGGGCCCTACTATAATCTTTAGGCTTAATTAAATTTTTGGTCCTCAATATTTAAATTGTGTCAATTTGGTCCCTAACGTATGAAAGTGTTTCAATTTGGTCCTCAATGTTTAATTGTGTCAATCGTTTCCCCAATGTATAAAAATTGTTCCAATTTACTCATATTTTGGGAACTAATGTAATTAACTCATAATCTTACTACATTAGAAATTCGCCTAAAAGATTAAAGGTATCTTATTTTTCATCAGTTTGAGAATTTTATAGGTCCCACAAACAATCCATTTTTGTATTGTAACTTGCCGTTATTTTGGTTGATACGATAATTAAATACCATAGATTGTGCTGATAATCTGGTTTTGTTTTGTCCAGGAATTTTTATTATTAGAGAGCGAATATTGGATATGCAAATTGGAGCTTGGAGTGGAACTTCCTTGTTGATTTGTGTGTAAATTATGAGGTGCTGATTTAGGGTTTAATTATGAGGAGCTAATTTAGTAGTTGTTGTATAATGCTCTGCTGATACAGTGATATTTTTGTGGAATGGAGGAAGGGTTGGAAGTTTTTATTTATTTATTTTTTTAAATTTTTTTAGGTGGCGTGTTTTGGATAGTTCTTTTCTATGCAGCGGGTAGATCCTGGTCCTGTATTTGTTCTTTTCTACGCAAAGGAAATACCATTTTAATGAAAAGTTGGAAAAAATAATATTAATTTGGTGGATACTTTGCAATATCAAAAGAAAATTTAATTAACTTTAACAACTAAATTGAAAATATTTTTTGTACTGATGTTAAAATGATATTTCCCCTTTGAACTACTGACTATTATTTTTCAAATTTAAAAAAACTTAATTCATCGAAAACTAATTATTTTAAGCATAATTATTTAGTAGAATTCTCACTTTCATTCTATTAAAAGTTCTCAAGTCCATGTTTGGTAGGGATGGTAAGTTAATTAATCCTCTTTGGACGATCAATGGATTCCAACTATTCACAGTTCTTTAAAATGCTTAAATCTATCTCATTTCATTGATACTCAAAATCATGCTTAGAGGATCGATCTTCTACGGGTATTCTTTCCACTAGGGTGCATAGATTATGTTAGGGGTATTCATTTATCGGTGGTGCCTCCATGAGATCAAATTATTTGGGGCTTTACTAAATCTGGCCAATATATACCATTAAGGCGGGTTATTTATATGCAGCAAGCTCAGGCCGTAGGGGTACACGTCACCATTCTGATGATCCCATTTGGAAGCAATTGTAGAATCTTAGACTACCTAAGTGGACACTCTTCTTATAGAAGTGTCTTTATTTTATCTTTTCAGTCCAATGGGTGTTATATGGGAGATGAGTTTCCACTGAGCCTAGTTGTCCACGATGTGATAAAGGGATCGAGATTGTGGAACACTGTTTCTTTGAATGCTAGTATTCTTAATGGGTTTGGCAAGCTTCTTCAGTAGGCCTTATTTTTCTAGAGGAAATCCCATGTTCTTTTGGGACTGGTTCAAACAATAGATTAAGAAGGTTTGGAATCATGAAATTATTGATCAATTCATTGCTATTCTTTGGACCGTTTGGCGTCAGAGAAATAGTTTTGTGTTTAAGGGATGAGTATGACACAAGTACAAGCAAATCTTCTTGCTCAAGAGCTTACCTCTAATGTTACTTGAAGATCATCCCCATGTTTAGAGTAGGCTTTAATACCTTAACATCTACTGCTAATGTTTGTAATAATGATGATATATGTATGCTTGCAAATTCTCTCTCTAATGTGACAGATTACTAGGTGTGGACTTTTGTCATAGATGGTTCGTGGCGGGCAGCTGATCAAAGTCCAGGTGTGGCATGTGTTTTCAATGTAGATCAATAATGTGTTCAAGATTAAGCTTCTAGGATGCAGCTTCCTTCTCCATTGCTGGCTGAAGTTAAAGCGTGCTAGTAAGCTATTCATTGGGCTAAAGGCCAGTATCTGTTAAGCATCTCCATTTTCATGGATAGTCAAGTTTTGGTATCTACTTTGCAATAGCAAGGCATTCCTGATTGGAGCATTATGGCTATTATTAACGATATTAAGCTAATTAATAATGATTTTGATTTTCTTTGTACTTCTAAAGTTAATTTGGACTCATGTACTATCTAGACAAGTAAATGGCTACTCAAGCTAAAATATATCTATTTCTTTGCTTCTCAAAAAAAAAAAAAAAAAAAAAAAAAAAAAAAAGAAAAGAAAAGAAAAACTAACTTATAATGACCAAAAAGGCATGGTATGCACATCAAAGTATGGGTTTCATGATAGTCTTTAATGTAGGGAGTGATGTGTATGTGCAATATACATAAATTAATTCTGGAGGTTCCTAAAAAATCGATTTGCTTCAAAAATTTTGATTAATTTTATAATTTTTTGGAACAAATTGATTTTTTAATCAATTTTAGGTTTTGTTTATTTGATTTTTATATTTCAAATTATAAGAAACTTGATATAATAATTAAAATGTGTCATGATTATTGTGATGGTTAGTGATGGTGGTGGTTGAATTTTATTGTCTAAGCTAACGTTAACATTGTAAAATCTCAATTGGTTAAAATTTATAACGTTATGGTTTTGAAAATAAAAGCTTGTAAAAATGGAAGTATGGCAAAAAAATAAAAAAATAAATAAAACAACTGATCGGATGAAATAGTAACTCTGCCTCCTATAAAAAAGCAACAAATATTGCAAACTCACCCTTTTCTACTTAGAATTTACCAGAAAAAAAAATCAATGGCTTAGATTCAATTCATATATAGACCTCATACTTCATTAATTCAATTTTCACTACACAAACACATTCGAGGTAAATTCGGGGTTCGTAAGGGTGGATTCCTAGCATTTTTCATAAAAAAATGGGAAGTAGTCACACATGAACACACACTCTTGTCTCACACAAGGTGCATGCGGAATGAATTGATCACAATATTGGGGACAGATGGATTGTATTGTGCCATATATGCTTCTCTGCCTTCACTTAGTAAGGAAGTCGTGGTCATGAAGGAATTAGATGCCATATCATAAAAGATCTCTACATTGGTGCCCTCTATGGTTGGTATGATGTCCTCTGAAGTGAGGTGTCAGTAGTCTGCATGTAATCTAGTACCACGACAGGCACTCTGGGGGTGGCCATCCCCATAGACTAGCAGCATCCTTGCTTGCTGAAATACCGAACTCGACAGAAGGGGTTCTTTAGCAAAATCCTCTCCAACTCACCAGAGTGATGGCGAGCACTGCTATGAAGCACATCACGATATCCGATGCCACACTTGCCCACAACGCCCAAGTCACAAACAAGACAAGTATGAAGTTTAGAATTCTCATAGGATAATGAATAAGGGCAATAGAGTACATGATTGAAGAGGGATTAAGCCAATTACTTGATCGGGGGTCACTATGTCAAAATACTATCTAAACTTGTAAAAGCTCGACAACTGTGGGGCCTGGCAGCGATGCCAACAGAAGTATTGTCGGGATGACATGCTAGTCCATCTCCTGAAATACTCAAAGCTCTAGATCTACAATTTAGAGAGTTGATTAGTACAAGATGAGGCAAAATTTTCAGAATAAATGCATAAGTGACACGTGCAATGTAGAAAAGACATAAAACAGTAAATTGTACCTTTCATCATTTCTAATGCCCTTCGATGGTCATCTCTCAACTGCGCATGACAACACTAGTGTATCTATAAAGGGTGACTAGAGTAGTGCCACCCCAATCGTAATTGTCAATGTGGTCAATGTCCACCATCGCCGCTAAGTAGTGAAGATGTATCTTGTTTAGGGGTGACTCCACATAGTAACCAATGGGGTCCGAGTAACCCATCAAACTATCAAAAATAAAAAATAAAAAAATATTTATGTTATCAATATTTTGTTTGATATAAACTAATCTCATTAAAAAGTTAAGAGAACCCCATCAAATATAAATTCACGATCTATTGTTTTGGGAAGTTTAAATCACACTTACAATTGTTAAAAATAGTTTTTGAGTTTTTTATTTTTCATTTTTTTAGTGAACCTTTTAAATATTTTGAGTAATTCACGATATTGTCTGCTTTTGAGTCAGGCGAAAATCAGTAACTAACCCTTTATGGCTTTAAAAGGCCTTATACTAGTCTAAGGGAGTTAGTCCACTTATGTAGTGGAGCTATGATCTCCAACAGAGCGATATGGATAAGTGCACCCACATAACTCCCCAGTGGACTGGCTACCTGAGTAGGGAATTCCCAAGACAACGCCAAATGAAGCAGCTAACCCTCCCCAACTAGAATGATATTGTCCGTTTTGGAGTTAGGCAAAGCCCCTCACGGTTTTGAAAGGCCTCATACTTGTCTGAGGAAGTTAGTTCACTTATGTAGTGGAGTTGTGATCTCTCACAGAGCGATGTGAGATAGTGTACCCACACTGCTCTTCCTTAATATTCGCTACATCAAATGTCAACTTAGACTAGCCAATGATATGGTTCTTGTGGAAGTGATTACCCTAACAGAGAGAAATATCAAGTAGAGGGCAATGAGGCCTACTCCAAGCCTCTTGGTAGGACGCATATCATATCTTGGTAAAACAACGAGTGCCCAAATAGGTCCTGAGATGAGAATTCCCATAGTATAGAAGAGGCTTCTGTCTTGTGGAACAATGTAAAAGCTAGGTTTCTTTGACTTACCTACCCAAAAAAACGTTTCTTTAACCAGGCTCTAAGCAGCATTGAGATCTCCGAACCAATAAGTATGTTGAACATCAGATTGGCATAGCGTCCAGACAAGGCAATCTGCACACCATCCCCATCATTCATTACCAATGCAACATTTGACACTAAATCACCCATCGAGTTGCCCCATGCCAATAAATTTAATCCTAGGATTGATGGATTAACAACCCCTAGAATTACACCCAATCCTACCAATAGAGCAACAAGCTTGTTTGCAATCATGTAGAACCAAACAATACTCATCAAAAATCCACCCAAAACCAATGGAAGTAAAAACTTTTGTGGTGGACGATGTGATCTAGTGTACCGAAATGCAAGAACACCAAATGCACAAGCAATGGAAACACCAAGCATATAAGCAACCTTTCTGCTTTTAGAGTCCACAGTCTTGAGTACTCCAAAGAAATGCCAGAAGAATGGGAGCAAGTGAAGCACTGCCTACAATGTAGAGACTTTTGACCAAGATTCCTTAACTAGAGGAATTGTCAACCGACATGGCACTATTAAAGACAACTCCATTGTCGAACATAGTTTAGAATAGGAGAATGACGAGTGCTTAGTTTCTATGCCATCATCAATCCAGCCCCACACATGCCTCTCATTGTTAGACACCTTAGCTAACTGATTTGAATATATTGCGACATTTGACACCCATATCAACTGAGGCAATGCACTATAGGATATGATTGTATCACTTTTTGTGTCCATGTCAAGCAAAGTACTATAGATAGAGTCATCCTCTTGGTTCCCTTGAGAGAATGCACTTCCTTTGACAGGAAGCAACAGTTTAACAACATCCAATTTCAACCTCCGAACATGCTTCCTCAAAATCTCATTCGCAACAACAACAAATGAATAAACAGCATAAATCAAGACAAATGCGATGGATCCCCCCACACTCACCTTACCAACATACAAAATCAATGAAAGTGACACAAGAGTAACGAGCTACACGTGGAATATGTGGCATGGGATACACCTCTCACATTGCTCCGACTTGCATCTCCATATAAGTGCAATTACTTTAAGTTATTCACACTTTAATGTATTTTATTCTATATATTATGTTGTTGGTGTTAATATTTAAATAAGTTAGCCTTATATGTGATTTGAAACAAGTTTGCTGGATTTAGGTTGCACAAACTGCTTATAATCTAAAATAAATTCTAATGCTAACCATGTTAGCGTTGTCATGTTCGGATTGATATGATCACAAATAGGTTAGGTCTGTGTCTTGATATTTGACATGTTTAATTAAATGGATCATGTTAGTGTTGGGTGTTTTGGACACGAACCCGTGATGACATGACACGACATGACATGATTCCTGCCTCACTTGGGATGAGGATATTCTTAAAGCGTGTTTGGATCAAGGATTTGCGGGGGATTTGTGGAAGGAAAGAAAAAAAATGGGAAAAAATGTATGAAATAGAAGCTAAAATTTTTCACTTCCTTATCTATTTTTCTCCCCCTCCATAACCCCAGAATTCTTAATCTAAACATAGCCTTAAAAGTTTCAAAGTGAGACACTGGAAATAGCAATCTTGATGAGCTACAATACATGAGTTCAATGGTTCACTTGGACTTAAAAACAAGAAAAAAGAAAAACCCAGCAAGTTAGATAGAGTATTAGTTAATAATACCCAATGGATTCAAGTTTTTAATATCATTGTCCTAATTTAAATGCCCAAAATCAAATTGAGAAAACTTTTCAAACTCTTGAATTTTTGGATGAAGCATGGATATATCAAGGAGATTTTTCAAAATTCAACAAGTATCAGGTTCTTTGAGTGTTGAGAATGAGTTTAAAATTAAAAGACTTGAGTTTGTACTTAGAAAATTGAACAATAAACACTACTCTAACTTCAATTTGAGAGTCATTAGAAGCAAAGTAGAAACTAAATTAGATCCACGTGTTTTAACTCTCCATATAACCATAAAACAACAAGAGGCCCTTCAGCATTGTATTAATCCGTATGTTGCAAAATAATCATTCCACAACTACAATGCCATAATAAGATTAAAGTTGACAGCCATAGAATGAGGAATAATACTATCAGCCATTATGACAATAATAGGAAGAAATTATAATAGATAAATGAGATTAAGGCTTTGAATACACACACACACACACATGTGGTATAGATATATTATGTATGTCCACATAAATATTTCGTCTTTTTCCTTTAGACAAATTTTATACTCAACTCAATAGGATTTTTTATTTATTTTTTTACTTTTTTCGGGACAGGTATTGTGTTCCAAGTGCCAAACTAGCATTTTGCTTTAGAACATCAACTAAATTGAATACAGGATCAAGACTTTGTTCAAGTAATTGTGCTTTACATCATTTTTATGAGCAAGTAACAAAACATACTCTCTCTCAAGAATGCTCTTGAAAAGTGAATACCATGTGAAAGTTAAATTCTACAAATGAAGATGTGTTGTGTCAAGAGACTTAAAAAGGGCCTAGAACTGCATTGATCCACAAATTTTGTGGGTACGGAAGTGAATGACTACAATGCTAACATTGTCAATCACATTGTAAGCTAACTCAAACCACCAAAAATAGCACTGATGTACAATAATAGTCATCAAATTGAATTACTTTGCACCTACTCAAGTTTCACTAAACAGGAAGGATATTCGAACATATTTTCCATCCAAAGATTTTCACTTTATTATGAACTTTCAGCAGCCAAATCTCCTTCCAAAATGCCCTTTCAAAACTCCCCCCATCTGAAGAACTGACCCATGTTTGTCTTCTTTGCAAATCCAAATGATATACCGATTAACAGAAAATAGAAGGCCATTTTTAGTGAAGTGCCAAACCAATTTGTCATCAGCAAGCCTTGGGGAAAAAAGGGATTTTACATATCAACTCAGCTTCAAAATCCAAAAAGCATTATGTGATGAGAGCTTCATTGCATTCCAGACATCAGTGCTTTCATCAATAAGGGAGCAAACTTTGGCATCAGCATGGAATTCGTCTAACTTTCCAAATCGTCACACACTAGACATTCAGATCACTTCAAATCCTTTCTTGCAGATTGCACACAGAATCTATTGCCTTTGACGACGAGGGAACTCTCAAATGTGCATGGGTATTTTAGCCTGCACTACCATTTTTTTTTTTTTTTTTTTGATAGTTTTCCCATAACAAACCTCAATATTGTTGTGGAGAGTCTCAAGCATCCTCAAAAGCTACCTGCAAGATAAGGAAACAAAACCATAAGTTGATAAGAGGTTCAAAGTAATATACATGAACACAATTGTAGTAGAGATGAGATGGCAAGCGAATTTGCTTAATAACAAATAAATTGAAATTAGCAACCAAACTCAAATTCACATAAAGGAAAACGGACCAAACTTCTTCATTTTATTAACTATTATTGTAAAGTCTTAGCTACTCTATCAAGTAAAAGATGAAATGATTGATTCTTCCATATTGCCATTTTTGGAGTGGTAAAGTAACTATGGATTCCCCACATGGATTTTGACCAGACTAGATAACTGTCAAATGCAGAATAACATGCAAGGAGAAAGGCTTAAAAACACAAAGTGATTTTTTTCAAGGTCTGGAAATTTAAATGATCAAAAGTCTTGCCTAAGATTGTGTTAGAGGGAGGTTTTTTTCAATTATGGAAAGGACTTCTTCTCAATTATCTTGAAATATCTCTTACTCCTTTATCATTTTGTTTTCCTGTCTCTTAATCCTTAATCATTTTTTTTTTCTGTCTCTTAATCCTTTATCACCTATGAGAGTTTTCTACATTACTAGATAAAGCCTTATTTTAGAATAGAGCATCCAACGTACTTATCAACCAAATTTCTGGCATACCTTGAAAAGAGTTGCAAAAACTCGCAATGCAGTTTAGATGATGAGCATGCATACATCCTAAAGTTTGTTTCCACAACAACAAAGCCATCAGAACAAAAATGTAATGACAATAGTCAGTACATTTTTCTATTTAAATTTTCAACAAAACATTGAAAAAATACAGAAAATTACAGTTTTACAAGCTGCAACTGCAGGTTTGTAATAGACTGAGGAAGTTGTCCTCTTTAGGGTTAAAAATATTGTCGATGCTCATGGAGGTGTGTTTGTATTTGGTGGAGTGGGCGAAGATGCTCATGGAGTAGATGAAAAACAATATCAACATTCCACGTGAAATGGAACCACTCATTAGCTCTTGTCTTGGCAATTTAAAAAAAGAACAAATAACTAGAACTAATACAAATTACTGAACCATTTATTTTGTAGCCATTGGAAACATTGTGTAGCTAGCTAATACATCATATGTCAACATTTCAATTGTTGATGTAATAGATTAATTTTTCCAAAATATATTCCATGCTGCCATGGATACGATACATTATGTTGTCTCTGGCATTGCTATATGTTCTGCATAAATGGGACACCAAATTTTCATGTCCCACCTAAGTCCAAAAAATTGCAAAAGTGGAATACATAATTCTAATTCTATTGAAATGAAACTGGAAGCCACAGTATGGACTACAAATAGATAACATAATGAAATTAAAGACAAAGGAAATTTTGTCTACCAATTACTTGGAATCGAAGCAGCAGTATAGGAAAAATGAAAGATCAAGAGAAAAGGCACCGTCTACCTTGGATTGTGCATGAAGAACCTGGAAAAAAAAATATTTTTGCGTGAGTTGGTGACAAGGATGAATTAGAGAACAAATGTATTCCTAAAGTAAAAGGGAACCTTCAGAACCTACAGAGTAGATTTTGATTGTCATCCATAGTGAGCATGGAAGACCATGAACATAGTGACTAAGGTTTTGGATGATTGATGAGCTCCACATCTTTAGAGATTGTCAAAATTTATGCATAAGCTTGTCATCAGTAAATTTCAAATTTACTAAAGTCAGAACTTGAAACAACTCAAAATTACAATGATGGTAACAATAGAAGAATTATGTTTGAGTGAGTTACTATCATGAAGAGTATCAAAAATTGATGTTATACTTTGCAATAGACTAAAAAAAATCAAATTTATAAAGTTCAAAGCTTGTACATGCATATTTTTTCAAAATGAGATGGAATGCATGTTAAATGCACAACAGTAAAATAAAATTCTCTTAAGGTCCTAACAAAAATGCAAACTCGAAATATAACTGAAACATGGTGCAGAAGTAAAAATTTTCCTTCCATTTAGGTTTGTAGAACAAAAGTGCAAGGATTCTATTGTTTACTTAAACATGGATGAATTAAGATAATCTTTATTTTAGAAGAATGGCATTGGATTATGCATGAATTCAGCTTAGGGTGAGTAAAAACAGGGGAACAAACTTGATACAAAAACTTGAAACCAAACAGTCATCAATAGCCACCCCTTTGATAGAATATTTGCTAAACCTAGAAAAAATTCATGTCTCACGCTCTGTTTGTTTTGGCGGAAAATATTTTTTGGAAAAATGTTTGTCACATTTGCTAGCGGTTAGTATGATAGAAAATGAAAGTTAAATGGAAAATGTTTTCCGTGGTCAATTAAAAAACAAGCCTTTTTGAGTGAAAAATGCTTTACACTTTTGAAGGTGAAATTTTTTTCCCGAAGTGTAAAACATTTTTTGGTCTAGAGTCTTACCAACACCACCACACTGTCACCACTACCGCTGCCGCCACCACCACCACTACTACAACCGACACCACAGCTAATACAACCACTAGTACATTAGTTTCAAGTTGCAATCAAACATAGGAGATCATTTTCTAGAGAAAACATTTTATAGAAAAATAGGTTGCGTTTGGTTTACTTTTGGAATTGTGATTCTAATCAAAAAATTTCAAAACTCATAAATAAACACACAATTCAAAAACTATTTTTAAAACTCATAACACACAATTCAAACATCTTTTCAAAAGTCATAACCAAACTCTTTTCAAAACGAATAGGGCACTTTTTCCATTAGCACCAATGAATAATACTAGATAAAATAACAAATGAGAATGAAAATTAAGAGAAAAAGAAATATTTGAAAGGAAAAAATAGAGAATGAATTGAAAAACAGAGCAGTGTGTTTATTAATAATCAATCAATAATGTATTGGTAATTTTACCATTCACAACAAACTGGAACTCTCTTACATCCAAAAGACGTAGATAGTAAACTCTCACTTGTAATATAAATCCGAGATGACATTGGTAATGAGAAAATAAATAAATAAATAAAAATGGTACGAAAGGTTTTGTGTTTGTCTGTTTGTACCTTGCAGTTGGCTGCTTAATATACATCTACTTGAGGAATGTATTGGATGATGGACCAATATTCTTTTCCCTTTTCACACTTCTGTTCCAATATTGGATTACATTGTGCGATCCACAGTGACAAAAGCGAGGGAGGGAATCCTTGTTCTGGAAAGGTCGCAAGCTCAGGGCACTGATAGATCACTAGACGTAAAGGAGAGGGAGGCAACCCTTCCTTTGGAAAGGACGCGAACCTAGGGCAACAGCAGATATCAAGTGTTTGGAGAGAGGTGAGGTTTTGAAACTCCTCATAAGAGAGTCTTTCCAGATTTGGGAAGTTGAAGATGGTCAAATTGACGAGAGAGGTGGGCAGGAACATCCCTTCTTCTGGAAAGGACACCGTATCTCCCCACGGCCAATCTCGGCCTACAAGTACAAGTGTTGTAAGAGAAGAGAGTCTGTGCAAACCCCACTCTAATGGAGATGGAGGCGGAACTGGAAGTTGACCCACGTCGTCCACTCTGAGATTCGCGATTTCAAGTGAAGTGATGTTGGTGGGGAAACTCCCTTCCTTGACAAAGTAGGAGACCATTCCAGCACTGCGTTCATATAAACACAGCTTTTGAAGCGAAGTGAGTTGGTTGATGTTGTTGTTCTCATCATAACCACCATGTGATGGGGGCTCCAGTTTAGAACAATCCTTTATCTCTAATTCACTGAGATTCCTGAGATTATTGGCTTCAGGTAAAGATTTGAGACTCCCACAAGATTTGATACAAATAGTTTCAAGAGATGGACAATAAATTTTGATCCCTTCCTCTGCAAAAAGTGACTCCAAATTTTCACACGACGCAATCCGAAGTTGTTTTAGTGTGGATGGTAGCCCACCTCTTGACAATAAATATATGAGTGATGCACAGTTAGAAACCCCCAACTCTTGCAGATTATTGAGTGTCATCAACTCCGGTAGGGACTCCAAAGCATCACAACTTGAAACACTAAGTTCTCTCAGCATATATGGCAAACCCTTCTTTGGAAAAGAGATCAGACTTGCACAATTGTGGATTCTAAGCACCCCAAGAGCTGTGTATGTGTGCAGATCTTGTGGCAGTTTCTTCAGCATTCCACAATCTTCAATTGTTAAATACTCAAGTCTCATCATGCAAGGCAGCCCCTTACGTTGCTGCTTTTTCGAACCTTCTCCTCCTTTTTCTTGCTCTTCTTCAAACAAGCAAACGAGTTTGGGGCAATGAGAAATCTGCAAATGGCAGAGGGAAGGGAGACGTACTTGTATTCTCACCTTGTTCGGCCACAATGTTATCACCTTGTTCGGCCACAATGTTATGAGTTCTTGGCAGTTACTAATGTCCAATTTCTCGAGTCCCGTCAAATCTCGAGTAAACCATGTCGGTAGGAACACTAGTTTTTCAACATGACAAATGGTCAAAGCAGTTATTGAAGTCAAATGCTTAGACATTGCATTAGCAAGTAACTCTGCATCAGTTGTGCTTGGATCGCACAGGGAGTCGAGAATTGTAACATGTCTAATATCCAAGGTGAGGGAACCAAGTTCAATCATCTTCGTACCTAAGAGTGCTGGAAGGCTTGGGAGCATAACATTATTCATTGACAAGGACGAAAGTGATGGCTGAACGAGGCTCGAAACATCAATCAACAACTGCGGACAACCATCAATTTTGAGAGAATTGAGACAAGGAAGATCATTTGGTAATCTTCCAACAAGTTTGGGACAATTTATGATCGAAAGCTCACTGAGCCGATGGTACAGCCGAACTCCCTCTCTTTCAAAAGTAGACCATTCCTCCCATTCTGGCATATCTACAAAGCTTAGTGTCTCTAGAAAGGGGAAAGGTTTGGCACTATGCTGCTTCCCGTAGAACTCACAACCCAGCTGCTTTATTGCACTCATTCCTTCAATGTAAAGGTCTTTAAGCAAGGGTAGTTGTCCAAGTGGTGGCAAAGATGTGCAACATTTACTACCTTTTAATCGCAAGAACACCATTTTAGAGAAGGACACATCTCCAACCCAGTTTGGAAATTTTGTACTGCCATACCCACTGATGGTGAGTTGTTCCAACAATTTGAAAGGTCTCATTGCGTCAAGCACATCCCTCTCAACTATGTCATTCTGTGAACTATGAGATTCATCCCATTCTAGTGATAAATTTTTTAACTCCTTAGACATTAAATTGGCATTCCTTGCATCCTTAACACCACTGACATTCTCCAATCTTGATATGTGTATTGCCCCTCGAATGTGCGATAGGTTTTTCAACTCTCCAATTTTATGCCCACAATCTTTACCCACCATAAAATTTGACAATGTTTGGAGATTAGTTAATTTACCTATATGTAGTGGCATCTCTTTTAATGATGGAAGATGCACGCCAGTCATGTCAAAATGGCGCAAATTCACCAGCCTCTCCATGTTTAGAGGCAATTTCTGAAGTTGACGACAATATTTCAAAAGCAAGACTTGTAAATTGTAGAGAGTTACCACCGACTCAGGTAACTTTCTAATTCGAGAATATGATACATCAAGGTACCGCAAGTGCTTTAGATCTGCAATGGAATCTGGTAGTTCATCCATGCTAATACATTGTAAACGCAACTCACGTAAGCATTTTAACTTTGGCAACAAATCATGAAACAAGTACCTTGTTACGAGGTGAAATTGTTGTTGTGGCAAAAATTCTAAGAATGTTCGTAAGCATTTGGCATCATCAAAAGCTTTATATTTTTTTATTCCATCACAACGGCTAGCAACATAAGATGCATGGCGTGCTTTATCTGAAATCTTGTTCTGCCTGCCACCCTCTAAATTATTTTCCAACCTAAAACATTTGTCCCCTGCAACATCTTGAGCCAAATCATTGATGAGGTCATGCATTATGAATTGCAATTTGTTACCACTTGATGGTTGAAAAAATGATCTTGACACCAATTCATGAAAATACTTGCGGCCTAAATCTTCCATTTGGTCTCCACCGTTTGGTCGCTCAATTAAACCTTCAGCCATCCATAGCAAGACTAATTCCTCCTCCATGAATTCGTAGTCCTTTGGGATAATTGCACAGTAGGAAAAGCACCTCTTCAAATGGACAGGGAGATGAAGGTAGCTCAATTTCAATGCTGTGAGAATGCCACTTTCCTCATTCCATATATTGCTGTTTAGTATCTCTTTTCATTCATGTTCTTCTTGTTTACAAAGATAATAAGTCGCCAAGGACCTCGCCGCCAAGGGTAAGCCTCAAGACTGTTTCTCAACAATTTTCTTACCAATTGACACCAATTCTGGGCATTCCGTTATATTTCTATTCTCAAATGCATGTTGGGCAAAGATTAACCAACAATTGTCATATGATAAGTTGTGCAAATTGTGATATTTATCCATTCCCATCGCTGCGGCACCTCATCTCGCGTTGTCACAATGATTTTACTTCCAGGTGCTCCAGCTCCAAATGGGGATCGTAACAAATTCCACCCATCACGTCCATAGTCCCACACATCATCTAGGACAAGAAAAAACTTTTTCCCTGCCAACGTTTTGATAAGTTGAACTTGAACCTGATTTAAGTTACTAAAATTAAATGAACCGTGAGTGAATGACTCGAGAATTGCCTTTGTTATTCTCATAACTTCGAAGTCATCAGATACACATACCCATGCTTTTAGATCGAAATGATTTTCCACTCGGTCGTCATTGTAAATGTGCTGAGCTAGTGTAGTCTTGCCGATCCCACCCATTCCTACAATAGGAATTACATCAAAAAATTTTCCAGTAGGTGCATTCCCAAGTAGCAATTCAATAATTTGCTTGATGTCTTCATCTCTGCCATGAATGTGAGGCTCCTTCAAACATGTAGTTTGTGATCTCTGCCCTAAATCTGTAGACATCCTCCCAGCAAGTCTTTTATCTAAACCAAGATCTTTTCCTTTTGTAGCAACTTCTTGTAATTGACTAGTAATCTCATTTAGCTTTGAGCCAGTTTTTAAATTGAATGGAAAAATAGAAGAGAGACGTGGAAACTTAGCTGGTCTTCTTCCCATCGTCGTCTCCTCCGCCATTAGCTTCCTTTCGAGAGCTTCAGTGGCAAAATCATCCAATAAGTCATCTGCATTGTAAGCCAATGGTTGAACCTCTTCTAGCCAATTTTTGATATCCTTGTCGTACACTTGTTTGTTCTCTGCATCAGCCAATAGAGTCTCTAAATCCTCTAATGCCTTCTTCAGATTCTGGATGCCAGTGCCAACGTCCGCTGTGCTCACTAAGTTGATTAAATAAGAGGACAATTTATCAACCGTAGCTTGCACAAATGGAGAGATAAAGATCCCAAATACGTCCATGGTGTTTGTTCTGAAAGAAGGAAAGGTAATGAAACCAAGCAAAACAAAGATAAAAAAACAGGTCGAACAACCTCTGCAAATTTCATACAACTTTGGTATGTAGGTAAAGGATAAGAAAGGTAAGAAAGGAAGCAACACAGAGATGGAAAAACAGGCTGAAGGAATAACTTTGGTAGGTAAAGGTTGTAAACTCAATACAAACCAAGCAATGCATAAATCAAAAACACGGTCAATACTCAATACAAGCAGACCCCAAAACAAATTTTAGATTAAAAACACGGTCAATACTCAATACAAGTAGACCCCAAAACAAAATTTAAATAAAAAACACGGTCTATACTCAGTACAAGTGAAAGCAGGAACAGTGGGAAACAATTATGTTTGTATGATGGTGTAATTTTAGTGTGTGCATGTTGCAGATTTATTTTTGTGCTTGGTGTAATTCTTTGTGTCAAATTTGTATAAAAATAAATAAATAAATAAATAATTCAATTTATAGCACAATTTTCTTTCCACTATTCCATATATTTGCAATTTTTCCTACTTTTCACTCATTTATGCTTCAGTTTTCCTTTTTTTTGTTGGATTTTCCTTTTCAATCATTTTTTCGTTGAATTTATTTTTGAGTTCTTCAAAATATTTTGAGAAGAAGAAAAAAAAAAGATGAATATGTTGAAGCAATTAATTATAGAGTAATTTAATAAAATAAAAGGAGAAGAAAAGA
Source organism: Camellia lanceoleosa (assembly GCA_025200525.1). Classification (NCBI taxonomy): domain Eukaryota; kingdom Viridiplantae; phylum Streptophyta; class Magnoliopsida; order Ericales; family Theaceae; genus Camellia; species Camellia lanceoleosa. The sequence continues at coordinate 123,114,630 of CM045760.1, forward strand.
AAGGAATTAGAATAAAGGGGCATTTACACACAAGTCCTAATTTATGAACTTATACTCCATTAAGTCCTAACTAAGATTTTTTAGACCTTCAAGTCCCATTAAAATTTTAATAATCAGAATTACTCTTCAAATAAAGATTGTTCATCATTTATGATTATCTATAAAGGAAACATGATGATTTGACATTTATTTGATTTTCAAAACTTTAAAACATCAACTTTCAAATTGAAAAAAGTGAAAAACAAATTATGTGGAAAAAAATGTTTTTTTTGAAAAAATTGAATTATTTTTTTGTACGAAATTGAAAATTTTGTGTCTATAAAGGAGCATGATGATAGAACATTGATGTGCAAAACTAACCAAAAAAAAAAAAAGACTAAAACTTTAAAAATGAAAAAACTGATAATGTTCTCAGTTTTAAAATTGAAAAAAACTGATAATATTCTCGATTTTATTGGATAGTTGAATCAAATCAATAAGTATAAGGGCAAAATTATTTAATCTTATGCTCTGTTTTTTTATCAATTAGTGAAAAAATTATATGAAACATTACTATGCAAAATTGATAATGTTCTTAGTTTTAAATATTGAGAAAAACTGATAATATTATCAGTTTTACTAAATAGGACTTATTGGTTAAAAAAAATTTAGATAGGACCTGAGCTACCATATTATTTATAAATAAAACTTTTAGGTAATTAACTCTAGAATAAATTATTTAATAAGAAAATGATATAAAAGTTTACTTTCTAAACCAATAATGTGTACAAGATATAATTGATTGGTGATTAGAGAAAGATATGAGAGAGAAAATTTCCATAAATATCCTAATAAATTATCAAATCATTATTTAACAAGTAGTAAGTCTTCTAACTTTATCTTAGTTTTTAATATAATCCTTTTTTAATTCTTCCATGTAAGCACTTTAACTTTGCTTTTGCTTCAATACAACTATTTATTTTTTATTTTTGTCTATTTAAATCTCTAACTTTAACCATTGGAGAAATTTATTTATATATCTCATTTAGAGGACTTGTAACTCAATAAATTCACAAAGTATTCTTGTGTTCCACTTAATCCCATACATTTGAACTTATATTTCAATAGATCTTTTATCCTATATTAGAACTATTATGTGAACTATTTTATCCTTATAGACTTTTATTATAATATATATATATATACTATAACATATATCCTTATAGACTATATATATATACTATAACATATATATACTATAATATATATACTATATATATATACTATAACATTTATTAGATATCATAAATAAAAGATATCTAATAAATGATTTTCTCTCTCTTAGATATATGTTATAGTATTGTAGACACCCCATTTTTGACCGCCCTCGAGACTTGGGCATTACTGATGGTTTGCTCGGTATTGAGAGATGTGCAGGCCAAAGATTCAATTCCTTCGGAAAGGAGAGAGGCAAACCCTTCAAAACACTTTGTTTAGGGGTTTGGAGTTGAAGAAAAGAGGAGAGGAGGGGAGAAAATAGGTTGGAGAAGAAGTTCGCCATGAATCCGGGTAGAAGAAAGTCGAGCGGCCCTCGCTGAGTCAGGCTTATTCAATTGCATAGTTGGAGTTAAGCTATGAGGCCACCATCGTTGGAAAGAAGACTTCCGGGGCTTCACTTTGTACTCAAGAATCTCCCAAAGCCAAGTCCGGGTGGAGGAGATATGTTGGGTTGAAGCAGGGGATCATCCCGGTTGGATCGAGTCTGCGCGACTTCACGGAAAAAGGCATAACTTTTTGCACAGGAGGAATTTTTATGCAAGGTTTGCGCCATTGGAAAGCTAACTTCCGGGGCTTCGATTTTCATACCCACCGGCCATGTTTTGACCAAGGAATCATCCATCGGCACTCTATTTAGCCGACCGGCAGAAAAGAGTGCCGACCGGCACTTTATTTTGGCATTTTGCACTCTTTGCCGGCCGGACACTGTGCAGTTGCTTTATGAGATATTTTCTCACAGCTGTAAAGCTTTTGGCTCCCCTCCATACACGTGTATGGAGGGATGAACCCTTGGTTTGCTTAGTTGCTAAGTTTTCCAAGTTCTATAAGAGGAGAGCTCATCCTCTTGGGTCTAGGGTTGGAGTTTTGGAACCAAAAACTAGAGATATATAGATATATATCTGATATAGATAGATACAACCCTCTATCTGTCTCTATATCTTACTCTTTTGCCTTCAAAAGTCCATTATTCTTGACCATTCCTTCACCAACCCATAGCACAACACCACCACTTCCATTTCCAACGACTTGGAGGCCATTTGCAGAGCTTAGGAGCACCTAAACTTGGATCAAAACCTGCTAGTTCATTGGTCTTCAAGGGTAAGTGTCTATTTCCCTCAAACTAGCATTTTCTTGCATCATCTCTTAGCCTTGCTTGCAAGCACTTTTGGGCTCCGACCCAAACTTCAAATAGTCTTATTTTGGGGTCCTCTTCATGTTTGATTGAGGACCCCTTGCTGTTTGGTGGTTGCATCTAGCACCTATCTCTTTACCCCCTTGTATGCCACTATCCTTGCATAGTATATTTGGCTGATTTATAATCTGTTTTGAGGCATAATGTAAGCTGCAAGTAGGCTTATTTTGGGCCCTTCTTCAACATTGTTGAAGGGCTCAACATTGTTTGCATACTCCATGTGCTACTTGCTTTAGAATCCATGTTTTACCCTCATTTTTGCACGGTTTGTTAGCCTACCATGCTTCTGTTTTTGGGTCTTCGACAGGCCTGAAAAAGGTCTTAGTTTGACCCCCTCTACATGTCTCATGAAGGGTATTTGGCTGTTTGATGAGAGTATCTAACACTTCCTTCAATAGCCCTCCTTATGCCATGTTTCTTGCATAGAATATTTGGCTTGTGTATGATCTGTTTCAGAGCATTATGTAAGCTAAGAATAGGCTTATTTTGAGCCCTTCTTCAACATTGTTGAAGGGCTCAACATTGTTTGGATAATCCTTATGCTACTTGCTTTGAAATCCATGTGATTTACCGTAATTTTGCATGCTTTATTAGCCTATCTTGCTTCTATTTTTGTGGCTGGTCATACACTGAAAATGTGCTTATTTTGTCATGTATGAGATCTGTTTTTGGTTTTTTAGGCCATCCATGACTTGCCTTATATAGCCACTTTGCATTTTGGCTTGCTAGCCTTAAGTGCATGAGTACATAGCATGTGTTGCTTGCATCATTTTAGTGGTTTGGAACCATCTAGCATGCTATTTCAGTTCCTTTGGTGTGCTTGTATGCTTACCTTAGTTGTCTCTTTAGTGCTTTAAAAGCATGTGTTGTATGCTCCATGTTTTGGCCTTAATGCATACTTTTGAATTTGAACCATCTAGATGCCATCTAGGGGGTCCTTTGGGCTTAGTTTTATGTGTTAAAACTCTGATTTTAATTGTTTAAGTATTGCCATGTGTGGTTGTACTAAGTGTGGTTCAAAGCCTCATTGGCTTGCCTTAATGCTTGGACCATTTGTATGCATGTTTAGCCTACTTTGTTGCTTGATTTGGCATCATTTTGTAGCATGATTTCAGAGCTTTCCATGCATGCTAGTTGTTCATGTTTAGCTTCCTTTAAGTGTGCTTAAAGCTTGCTTCATTATGCCTAAGTGTCAAGCCATAACGTGTGCATATGTGTGTGCATTTTTGGCCTTCATTTCCTTGGTTTTGGCCGCTGATTTTGGCATGCTTGCAAGCTACCCATGTTAGTTTAAGTCCATCGTTGCATGTTTGTTGCATGCCATGCTTGTTAGTTTAGGTTGTGTGCCTAATACATGTTGCATGTTTGTATACTTGCCTCTATGCTCATATTGCATATTTAGCTCACATGTTTAGATTGCATTTGGCATGCATACCTTGCCTCTTGAATCACCATGATAGAGGTTGGGCCTCTTGTTTGTTTGTATGCATTTCATTCCATTGAAAGTTGTTAACTTGGCTTTCGGGCCATCATGCATGGAAATGCGTGATTGGTGGCCCGGGAATCGAGGTACATGCCCCTTTGAGTCACAACATGATAAGGGGCTTGTTTGGTGCATACATATGCCTAAAAACCCATGCCATGCACTCATTGCTTATTGTCAAACTGCTCTCGCAGAATTTAGTGCCGACGCACTCTATAGTGCCGACCGGCAATCTTTTGTGCCGATAAGCTCATCAAGCGGGTGGTAAATCTAAGCACGGTAGCCATTCACTCTAGCCGGTGATGTATCGCAATGCATTTAGAAGGTGTCTGGAACTTTGGTAATTTTGGAGGACAGGCAAGAAAAACAGAGGCAACAAAGTGGCATGGTGCGGACTTTTCCCAAGTAGTCGGATCCGAGCATGCGTGCATCCCTCTTCCCGAGGCCTTTTATTGCTTTCAGAGTTTAATTAATTAAGGGTCTGTAATAATTAATTAGCTAGGATAGTTGATTTATTATTTGGGACTCAGATATTATTCTTTTGGTCCCTCCGTGAGGGCATATCTGTAATAAGTGTGGGTGAGTGGCATGTATGTCTTCCAACCCCATTTCTTTCTCCCTTTTATTTACCGCTTAGAATGGTAGATTAGGGCATATTTAATTCAAAGATATCTTATGCAATACATGCGTGCATCCATGCATTTGTTGACATGCATCGGTTCGCACATCATACAACGCATCGTACTTTCAATTCCAAATTGAATACGTGTTATTTGTAGCATTCCATATGCCATGTTTAGGATAGCCGAGCCCCGCTTAGGTTATATCTTTGCATGTGTTGCATTAGACATTTCAAGATGCTTAGGTCCATGCATGGATTTCTAATAAGCTTCGCTTTTGGCTTGAGTACTAGGTGAGCTTTCGTGCTTTAGCATATCACATGTGTGTAAATGTTGCCATAATAGCATGACTACTATGAGGCTAAGTGCTTATGTGATATAACTGCATGAATGCTTGTGGGTGGAGGTTAAATTACCTAAATTGGGACAACACATTAAAACTGTGAGTTTTAAAGCCCACTAAATAGTGGCAAAATTGTCTTTTCTAAAAGCCCGCTTAAGAGTGGCAAAACCTGCATTTTAGCCTACTTGCGAATAGCAAATCATTTTCAAAACAAACATGTGGTGTTTTGTTCCAACTTAGGCGATTTGGTCTATACTTGTTTGCTGTGCGCATAACATAGTAATTCTAAGCTAATAACTGGAATAAGAACACGTAATGTTTTCAAAATCGGATATCACGGTTAGTAGAGGCCGGTCTTCGGACCGGGCGAAAGGGGGTGCTCATAGCTGACCTTCCCCGATCGTACCCAAGCTCCCGAGCCAAGACACTTTGGTAATGACGGACACGTTATCTTCAAGACCGAGTCGTGGTTTCCTAAATTTCCCAAAATAAAATATTTAGGTGGCGACTCAGAATCCGCAAAGCAGTCCATGTTTGGCACTTCTTTTCAAAAAATCTGTTTTTCTCAAAACGATTTGCCAGAGTTGGACTCTTTGGTTCAGATTTGGAACCACAACAAAATTGAGTCCGAACTGTAGAGTGAAGCCCACGGGCGCGTCTACAGTTTCTGGCGACTCTGCTGGGGATTTTTAGAGAGCTTGACTCGAACTCGTGATATCCTATTTTGACTACGCTTATGTGTTTCTTTGCATTGCATGTGCATTGGTGCGCCTAGGACACCGTGTTGGCCATCTGCTATTCCTGAGCGGTTTGCTGGAGGCTTGTCTTGTGAAGGCATGTCCATAAGGCTGACCGGTTATGGCTCGCCAAGATGGAACACAAACCCTGCTTTCGGGCACCCTTTTGACCATTTGACCTAGTGCATAGTCGAATCCATAGTGACCATTCCAAACTAGGACAAAGTTGCTCACCCGATATAGGTTGTTTGAAACCGCCAAGGCGAGTAGTGAAACCCTAGCTCGACAAAATAGGACAGGAAACCCTACCCCAACATAGGGGTGTATTGGCTCTCTTTTACCGCTATGTGCTTTTAGAGTGTATCTCACAGAACGCATATACCAGCCATGAAGTCTGGTATATCACCAAGGGCACCAAAGACGTGATTTTGAGAATCAGTTATATCTGCGGGTATTAGATTCAGATTTGGTGCAGTGATTTCGGGAACAAGGATCGAATAGAATACTGATCAAATTTTGCTCATATCCATTCCAGTGAAATTGGGTTGAGATGCTGTCTGTTTTCTCTTTTGCTAGGGGGTAGTCCTGGAATCATAGCTTCGTATATTCCGATACCCCGGGTACATTGGACTAGTGTCGATAGACTTTGTTAGATCGAGATTCACTCAAGGGCAATCTGTTCCTTTGCTAGAGGCGAGTAAAAAGGGCACCAGCACGGATCACCGGCTCAAATAGCTACGGATCAGTGACCCTTATCTACCCTATCAAGGACAATCGCATCGAGGTCTCAATTTTATCACAAGGATAGATATACGGTCACTATTCAAATTAGCCGAGAATATGGCAGGATTGAGGAGATGATGCGTCAAATGCAGAAACTATGAAACTCATGCAACAAGACGCATCCGCCAAGCGAATTTTCTAAGCAAAGAAGTTGCAATCATGGCTCAAGGCCGAGCTCATCACCAGCAACAAAGAAAGCGGTGCGTCGCTTCACAACAAGTTCCTCCCCAGAGGAGCTCCAAGACTGGGAGACGCCAAATGTCCAGAAGGTACAGACATTCGGTAGGGCGGCTCGCCCCAATTTTACCCCAGCTTATCAAAAACACCCACCAACCTACGGACTCTCCTTTGAGTTCGAGACGGATCCCACCGAAGTTGAGCAAGCTTGAAAAGTTGTTTAAGAGATCCCAGGGAGTCAAGACCATCCCTGACATTGAAGATGGATACACGGACACAGCTGTGACATTGCCAGACAGGTTCAAGATGCCTCACATTGACCGTTTTGACGGGTCGAGATCCCATGGTCCACCGAGTTTGTTTCAGATGTTCTCGCCCGATGGGCTTGACAAGATTACAAAAGCTCTCCCTCTTTAGCAGGACCCTGTCGGGTATCGCGGCCATCTGGTACGCCAAATTAGAGGACTCAGTGAAACGAAGCTGGGAGGAGATGTCCGAGGCCTTCGTCGCACAATATTCATACAATACCCAGATCAAGATCACAACCCGTGATCTTGAGACAACCAGGCAAGAGCCGAAAGAGGGCTTCTCTGACTTTGTAACCCGTTGGAGAGCCAAAGCTTCTTCGATGACCACCAGGCCGGTCGACAAGGACCAGATACGGATGATTGTGCGCAATCTCCAACCCAGGCTGATGCAGAAGATGATTATCCTCCCCCTACCCACCTTTGCAGACCTTCACGAGATTGGGGTACAAATCGAGGATGCTATAATGCAGGGCCTCATTGACCAGGAGAAGGAGCAGCCCAGGAGGGCGTTTTCCCGCAGTTCAAATGCGACCACCAATGGTGATGCAGCTGCAAGATCATCTGAAGTAGGCATGGTCACCAACACCACATCACAAAAAGCTACCCCATTCACCGGTGCGTCCGGAAGCAGCTCACAGAAAACCAAATATCCACCTCGAGTCAAGAGGGTTTTCACCCCACTTCATATGCCTTTGTCAAAGGCTCTAGAGGTCTTAATCCGGAAAGGACATCTGAAACCATTGGAACAACGGCCTTTACCTGATCCTCTCCCTCTAAAACATGACCGAACTAAGTACTGTGCGTACCATCAACAAACCGGTCATGAGACCGATAGCTGCTTTCGTCTGCGCCATGATGTGCAAGATTTGTTTGACAATAACATCATCACCGCACCAGCTCAGTAAGGTCTATCGTCACTGGGTCAGTGAACTTGGGGGATAATACGATATGATCAGGGGATGAACCACCTGCGGGCAACACTCAGTTTACTCCAGATGTGGCGTTTGGCATGCACTGCTTTGAGCATTTGCGAATGCTAGTTTTGTACTTTCTGACTTGGGTATTGAGCCAGTTCTATTGTTTTGTTTTGAGTCTGTCTCTTTGTCTTGAGTCAGTCTTTTTGATTAAGGTCTGTCTTGTTGTATCGAGTCAGTCCTGTTATATAGGAGTCGGGTGATTCCGGGGATATTACCTCGGATCTCACTATTTTGTTTTGTGTTTGTCTTTTCACTTTCTTTTGAGTCTGTTTCTGCCGAGGAGCCAGTTGTGCCAACAGATTTGAATGGAACAGCAGTGATTTTCACACTCTTGTGTTTACTTCTGCCGGGTGCCAGTTGTGCCAGAAATTCTAAATGAGATGGCAGTATTTGATAAGAAGCTATGACTTTTCTGTGCCTTAAAATCATTGCATTGACCTAAGTTTTTCAAAACTTTTTGAACACTGCGGTAAAAACAAAGAGGAAGGAATTCCTCGGGTTTTGTGAAAATTTGATCAAATTGAGAGAAAGAGAGGCGTGCTAAGCCCTTAATGAATGAGATCATGCTTGTTAGTGTGAGTACTGGGAAGGATCCTGGCTTGATCCAGATTGGTCCCACACTGTCTTCAGCGCGAGCGATTAGTCGCTTTCTTAAAAGATTCCAAAAAAACTGTTTTGCGCGGTCTTGTAAAGACCTGTGTGGGATCGCTCTTGAGATTGTGCAGCCTAGGATCGCTCTCAGCCTCGAGACTCACCCCCTTTGCTTCCAAACCTTGAACTTGCATTCAGAATGTTCAATGGTCAACCACAATGTGAGGCCTGTGTGACCAGATTCAAAGCAGCCCATGAATTAGAGGCAAGAAAGTCGGATCAAGAAGATCAGAAGATCAGAAGAAGCTTGCGAAGCTAGAACAGAAGTACCCTTTGAACTAGGGGCAAAAAATATCAGATGTGCTCGAAGAGCCGAAGATGGATCCTTCTGCAAATCAATGACACCCATTCTCCTGGATTCAGATGACTTCAGGATCTCAAAACCATTTGGCATGGACAAAGCTACACTTTTACCCTTTGAGAGGCTCGCTGGGCCGAAAACTCGGAAGGGCGACCCAGGCAAAAGTTAAAGCAAATAAAAGAATGAAAAAAAGAAAAGAAAAGAAAAAATGCAAAGATACAAAAAAAAATGCAAAAAAAAAAGAAGAAGAAAAATGAATGAAAAGAATAAAAAAAAAAGAAAAAGAAAGAAGAGCAAAGCTCGCAAGGTTGAAAACCTGCAATAGGCGCCTTGGCAAAAGTTAGAGCATAAAAAAGGAGAGGTTAAATACCCGAGTGTACCTTAACCCCGAACTACGTAAGGCTTGATTCCCCATGTTTGGGATACGTAGGCAACTTCATTATGAAGTCCAGCCCTAAAGCACTTCAAATTCAATTGTGTCCATGAAATGGTTTTGATCATCTTTGCCTTCTCTGTATCCGAGAGTTCGGTTGTAATCATCGCTCCGAGGACTGACTACAATGTGCTGCGGCATCATCCAAACAAGGGGCAACTTTCCGTTGCCATTCAAAACGTCGCGGTGTCACTTCAAACAAGGGGCAACTTTCCGTTGCCATGCAGTGTCCTTCAGACAAGGGGTAATTTTCCATTGCTATGGGTCTGAGGTTGTGCATCTCAAGAGTAGGTTCCGTGCTCGTTAAGCACTGGCTGTTTGCAAAAACAGTTTTTGGGAATTTTTACTGAGGTTGACGATTCTCTCAAAAATCATTCCATTTTTTCCAAAACTGGACCATTTTCTTGGACCGAAAAAAGGAAAATTTTCAGTGCTTACAACCTGACTTGCATGATTTCAAATCAAAAATCGAATAAGCATGTTAATCTAACTTTCATGTTGGTCAAAACTGTTTTAAAACCAAAAAAAATGGTCAAAATGATGAACTAGGGGCACAGTTGAGTCGGGCTTCCTGTCTTTTCCCCATTTTCAACATACTTGCCAAGAAGGGCATCGTACTTGCCGGAAAAGGGCACAACAAAGAGCAGAAAGCTCTCTCATCCTCCAAGCAACGAGGTATTAAGTCAAGTGCGAAGCACGAATTGGAATGGATCAAGATGTTCCACTTCCTCATCTGGACAGATCTAACCACGTCCAAATTCCATGAGCATCATCAACCGATGTTAGGCTGGCGATTTGCTACACCCGGTTGTAACACAACCCCTCTGTGGGAGAAATTCACTGTTGTGAACAAAATCTAGCGGAATGCTAGGGGCAAGAACCCACAACTTCCTGTCTATCCATCAACCACCCAGGGGAGGGATGAAAAATGAGAGATTGAAGAATAGAGAGGTGCGCGATGAGAGAAAAAGTGAGAAAAGGGCTTTTTCAGAAAAATAGAGCTTGAGGGCCGAGTGATGTGAGGATCACAAATGAGAAAGGGTGGGAAATACTACCCGGTGAAACAGGCTCCCTGTGCACGTTTGAGTGTCGTGTCCTTTTGTTTGTCTCGATTCTTGTTTTGAGTCGTCTCGAGTGTCACTCGATGTGTCTAGGTTATGTGCCTTTTATTTCCGTGTTGAGTCGTGGTGCGCTGTGTCCAGTCGTAGACTCAATACCCAGTTGAGAACTCAATTTCAATTTCAAAATAAAATCGTTTTGTGCTCAGAGTGCTGTGCCATTCTCCACATTTGTGCAAAACAGATTCGTTCTTTCATAAAACTGCAGGGCCCACCCCCGATAAGTGTGAACAGTAAAACCGGGGCCTATTTGAAGCTATATGGTTCCGGACTGCAAAATAAAAGCAAAAGAGGAAAACGTCGGGTATCTGAGTTTGTTTCAACTTCAGTAAGTTCCGAGACTGCATCCCGTGTGTACCTCTTCAGGCCTTGCCAGTGCTCCGAAGTATGAGTGTACCTCTACTTCAAGCTCAAGATCAAGTCTACTTCAAGCCACAATAGTGTATCTAACACATTTTATTTGACTTAGTGTATCAATCACACTTCGTTCACTTTGTGTATCTATCACACATATTTTGCTTTGTGTATCTATCACACTATTCTTCCCTTCATATCACGTGCTTGCTTTGTGTATCAATCACACTCTGTTTGCTTCATGTACTTATCACATGTTCACTTTAGTGTATCCATCACACCTCATTTACTTCCGTTTACTTCATGTATCTCTCACATGTTTATTTAGTGTATCAATCACACTCTCATCACACTTCACTCATTTTGTGTATCTATCACACACATCTGCATTCAGTGTATCAATCACACACTTCATTTCATTCAGTGTATCAATCACACACTTCATTGCATTTAGTGTATCAATCACACACTTCATTTCATTCAGTGTATCAATCACACACTTCATCCTTATTCAGTGTATCAATCACACACTTCATTGCATTCAGTGTATCAATCACACACTTCATTTCATTCAGTGTATCAATCACACACTTCATCCTTATTCAGTGTATCAATCACACACTTCATTACATTCAGTGTATCAATCACACACTTCATTTCATTCAGTGTATCAATCACACATTTTATCGCATTTAGTGTATCAATCACACACTTCATTGCATTCAGTGTATCAATCACACACTTCATTTCATTCAGTGTATCAATCACACACTTTATCGCATTTAGTGTATCAATCACACACTTCATTGCATTCAGTGTATCAATCACACACTTCATTTCATTCAGTGTATCAATCACACACTTTATCGTATTTAGTGTATCAATCACACACTTCATTGCATTCAGTGTATCAATCACACACTTCATTTCATTCAGTGTATCAGTCACACACTTCATTGCATCTAGTGTATCAATCACACACTTCATTGCATCCAGTGTATCAATCACACACTTCATTCACATTCAGTATATCAATCATACTCCTGTTCACTAAGTGCATCTATCACACTTCGTGTTCACTTTTAGTATATCAATCATACTCCTGTTCACTAAGTGCATCTATCACACTTCGTGTTCACCCTTAGTATATCAATCATACTTGTTCACTAAGTGCATCTATCACACTTCGTGTTCACCCTTAGTATATCAATCATACCCTGCTCATTAAGTGCATCTATCACACTTCGTGTTCACCCTTAGTATATCAATCATACTCCTGTTCATTAAGTGCATCTATCACACTTCGTGTTCACCCTTAGTATATCAATCATACTCCTGTTCACTAAGTGCATCTATCACACTTCGTGTTCACATTTAGTATATCCATCATACTTGTTCACTAAGTGCATCTATCACACTTTGTGTTCACTTTTAGTGTATCAATCACACTCTGTTCACTCAGTGCATCTATCACACTCTGTGTTCGTTTTTAGTGTATCAATCACACACACTGTGCTCACCACACTCGCTTTGTGTATCAATCGCACGCTCGCTTTGTGTATCAATCACACACTTTCGCTTTGTGTATCTACCACACACATTCACTTTTTGTATCTATCACATGCTCCCTTTGTGTATCTACCACACACATTCGCTTAGTGTATCTACCACATATTTGCTTAGTGTATCCATCACACTCGTTTTGCTTTGTGTATCTGTCACACTTTGCTTCACTTAGTGTATCAACCACACTTTAGTCATATAGTGTATCCATCACACTCTCTTCACTTTGGTGTATCCATCACACGTGTTTGTCCACTTAGTGTATCTATCACACTTCGTTCACTTTTGTGTATCTAACGCACATGTTCGTGAGAATCGCATAATTCTCTTACATCCTTTCTGCATTGTAGTGTAGTCTGGTGTATGCTAGCTTAAAACTGTTGCATGTGTGCTTCGTTACAAAGATCCTTTACATGATCATAAGTTATGCACTTGCATTGTGCATCACTTTGCATCTTGCCCCTAACTACGCCGGTTTGATTCCTTGCAAAGGATACGAGGCAGCCCGCACAACCATTTATTTATCGATATTTTGTTTATTTGTCCAAGTCTTCGCCTTGTCAAAAATGGGTCAATCGGGCTTTGACATTCACTCCGTCATTGTTATGACTTTCGAAGTTCACAAAGAGGGCAATCAGAGACACCCCATTTTGACCGCCTCGAGACTTGGGCATTACGATGGTTTGCTCGGTATTGAGAGATGTGCAGGCAAAGATTCAATTCTTCGAAAGGAGAGAGGCAAACCCTTCAAAACACTTTGTTTAGGGTTTGGAGTTGAAGAAAAGAGGAGAGGAGGGGAGAAAATAGGTTGGAGAAGAAGTTCGCCATGAATCCGGGTAGAAGAAAGTCGAGCGGCCCTCGCTGAGTCAGGCTTATTCAATTGCATAGTTGGAGTTAAGCTATGAGGCCACCATCGTTGGAAAGAAGACTTCCGGGGCTTCACTTTGTACTCAAGAATCTCCCAAAGCCAAGTCCGGGTGGAGGAGATATGTTGGGTTGAAGCAGGGGATCATCCCGGTTGGATCGAGTCTACGCGACTTCACGGAAAAAGGCATAACTTTTTGCACAGGAGGAATTTTGATGCAAGGTTTGCGCCATTGGAAAGCTAACTTCCGGGGCTTCGATTTGCATACCCACCGGCCATGTTTTGACCAAGGAATCATCCATCGGCACTCTATTTAGCCGACCGGCAGAAAAGAGTGCCGACCGGCACTTTATTTTGGCATTTTGCACTCTTTGCCGATCGGTGCGCTTGCTTTATGAGATATTTTCTCACAGCTGTAAAGCTTTTGGCTCCCCTCCATACACGTGTATGGAGGGATGAACCCTTGGTTTGCTTAGTTGCTAAGTTTTCCAAGTTCTATAAGAGGAGAGCTCATCCTCTTGGGTCTAGGGTTGGAGTTTTGGAACCAAAAACCAGAGATATATAGATATATATCTGATATAGATAGATACAACCCTCTATCTCTCTCTATATCTTACTCTTTTGCCTTCAAAAGTCCATTATTCTTGACCATTCCTTCACCAACCCATAGCACAACACCACCACTTCCATTTCCAACGACTTGGAGGCCATTTGCAGAGCTTAGGAGCACCTAAACTTGGATCAAAACCTGCTAGTTCATTGGTCTTCAAGGGTAAGTGTCTATTTCCCGCAAACTAGCATTTTCTTGCATCATCTCTTAGCCTTGCTTGCAAGCACTTTTGGGCTCCGACCCAAACTTCAAATAGTCTTATTTTGGGGTCCTCTTCATGTTTGATTGAGGACCCCTTGCTGTTTGGTGGTTGCATCTAGCACCTATCTCTTTACCCCCTTGTATGCCACTATTCTTGCATAGTATATTTGGCTGATTTATAATCTGTTTTGAGGCATAATGTAAGCTGCAAGTAGGCTTATTTTGGGCCCTTCTTCAACATTGTTGAAGGGCTCAACATTGTTTGCATACTCCATGTGCTACTTGCTTTAGAATCCATGTTTTACCCTCATTTTTGCACGGTTTGTTAGCCTACCATGCTTCTGTTTTTGGGTCTTCGACAGGCCTGAAAAAGGTCTTAGTTTGACCCCCTCTACATGTCTCATGAAGGGTATTTGGCTGTTTGATGAGAGTATCTAACACTTCCTTCAATAGCCCTCCTTATGCCATGTTTCTTGCATAGAATATTTGGCTTGTGTATGATCTGTTTCAGAGCATTATGTAAGCTAAGAATAGGCTTATTTTGAGCCCTTCTTCAACATTGTTGAAGGGCTCAACATTGTTTGGATAATCCTTATGCTACTTGCTTTGAAATCCATGTGATTTACCGTAATTTTGCATGCTTTATTAGCCTATCTTGCTTCTATTTTTGTGGCTGGTCATACACTGAAAATGTGCTTATTTTGTCATGTATGAGATCTGTTTTTAGTTGTTTAGGCCATCCATGACTTGCCTTATATAGCCACTTTGCATTTTGGCTTGCTAGCCTTAAGTGCATGAGTACATAGCATGTGTTGCTTGCATCATTTTAGTGGTTTGGAACCATCTAGCATGCTATTTCAGTTCCTTTGGTGTGCTTGTATGCTTACCTTAGTTGTCTCTTTAGTGCTTTAAAAGCATGTGTTGTATGCTCCATGTTTTGGCCTTAATGCATACTTTTGAATTTGAACCATCTAGATGCCATCTAGGGGGTCCTTTGGGCTTAGTTTTATGTGTTAAAACTCTGATTTTAATTGTTTAAGTATTGCCATGTGTGGTTGTACTAAGTGTGGTTCAAAGCCTCATTGGCTTGCGTTAATGCTTGGACCATTTGTATGCATGTTTAGCCTACTTTGTTGCTTGATTTGGCATCATTTTGTAGCATGATTTCAGAGCTTTCCATGCATGCTAGTTGTTCATGTTTAGCTTCCTTTAAGTATGCTTAAAGCTTGCTTCATTATGCCTAAGTGTCAAGCCATAACGTGTGCATATGTGTGTGCATTTTTGGCCTTCATTTCCTTGGTTTTGGCCGCTGATTTTGGCATGCTTGCAAGCTACCCATGTTAGTTTAAGTCCATCGTTGCATGTTTGTTGCATGCCATGCTTGTTAGTTTAGGTTGTGTGCCTAATACATGTTGCATGTTTGTATACTTGCCTCTATGCTCATATTGCATATTTAGCTCACATGTTTAGATTGCATTTGGCATGCATACCTTGCCTCTTGAATCACCATGATAGAGGTTGGGCCTCTTGTTTGTTTGTATGCATTTCATTCCATTGAAAGTTGCTAACTTGGCTTTCGGGCCATCATGCATGGAAATGCGTGATTGGTGGCCCGGGAATCGAGGTACATGCCCCTTTGAGTCACAACATGATAAGGGGCTTGTTTGGTGCATACATATGCCTAAAAACCCATGCCATGCCTTTGCTGTCATTGCTTGTCGCCAAACTGCTCTCAGAGGAATTTAGTGCCGACCGGCACTCTATAGTGCCGACCGGCAATCTTTTTGTGCCGATAAGCTCATCAGAAGCCGGTGGTAAATCTAAGCCGGTAGCCACTCACTCTAGCCGGTGATGTCTCGCAATGCATTTAGAAGGTGTCTGGAACTTTGGTAATTTTTGGAGGACAGGCAAGAAAACAGAGGCAACAGTGGCATGGTGCGGACTTTCCCAAGTAGTCGGATCCGAGCATGCGTGCATCCTCTTCCCGAGGCCTTTTATTGCTTTCAGAGTTTAATTAATTTGTTAATTAATTAAGGGTCTGTAATAATTAATTAGCTAGGATAGTTGATTTATTATTTGGGATCAGATATTATTCTTTGGTCCCTCCGTGAGGGCATATCTGGAATAAGTGTGAGTGAGTGGCATGTATGTCTTCCAGCCACTATTTCTTTCTTCGCTTTTATTTACCTCGCTTAGAATGGTAGATTAGGGCATATTTAATTCAAAGATATCTTATGCAATACATGCGTGCATCCATGCATTTGTTGACATGCATCGTTCGCACATCATACAAATCGCATCGTACTTTCAATTCCAAATTGAATACGTGTTATTTGTAGCATTCCATATGCCATGTTTAGGATAGCCGAGCACATTTAGGTTATATCTTTGCATGTGTTGCATTAGACATTTCAAGATGCTTAGGTCCATGCATGGATTTCTAATAAGCTTGCTTTTGGCTCGAGTACTAGGTGAGCTTTGTTTTAGCATATCACATGTGTGTAAATGTTGCCATAATAGCATGACTACTATGAGGCTAAGTGCTTATGTGATATAACTGCATGAATGCTTGTGGGTGGAGGTTAAATTACCTAAATTGGGACAACACATTAAAACTGTGAGTTTTAAAGCCCACTAAATAGTGGCAAAATTGTCTTTTCTAAAAGCCCGCTTAAGAGTGGCAAAACCTGCATTTTAGCCTACTTGCGAATAGCAAATCATTTTCAAAACAAACATGTGGTGTTTTGTTCCAACTTAGGCGATTTGGTCTATACTTGTTTGCTGTGCGCATAACATAGTAATTCTAAGCTAATAACTGGAATAAGAACACGTAATGTTTTCAAAATCGGATATCACGGTTAGTAGAGGCCGGTCTTCGGACCGGGCGAAAGGGGGTGCTCATAGCTGACCTTCCCCGATCGTACCCAAGCTCCAGAGCCAAGACACTTTGGTAATGACGGACACGTATTCTTAAGACCGAGTCAGGGTTTCCTAAATTTCCCAAAAATAAAATATTTAGGTGGCGACTCTGTAATCTGGCAAAGCAGTCCATGTTTGGCACTTCTTTTCAAAAAATCTGTTTTTCTCAAAACGATTTGCCAGAGTTGGACTCTTTGGTTCAGATTTGGAACCACAACAAAATTGAGTCCGAACTGTAGAGTAAAGCCCACGGGCGCGTCTACAAGTATATATATATATATATATAATAGAAAAAATTGGTGATAAATCCAACTGAAGGAGGGTCTAAGGCATTAGGTTCCGTAGATGTTTTTTTATTGGTGGGAGGTCTACCATTTGTGAAATAGTTTGGTGAGAAATCTTTTTTTTTTATTCTGGGAAGACATTTTATTTTTAATTTTATCTCTTAATTTACCTGTTGACTTTATTTTATCTGTTGACTTTTTTTTGCTATCTGTTGAAATTATGTCTATCTGTTCAAATTGACGGTCCATTTTCCTATCTATTTAAAATTTCACAAACTTGTTTTTTATCTGGTGGAATTATCCACTGCAACAACAACACACCAATAGATAAAAAAAAAATAACAACACACCAACAAATTAAAAAACAATACATAACAGATAAAAAAAAAACAATTTTATAGATATGAACAAAATATATCTGCTCAACAAATAAAAAAAATTATCATGGGGAAGGGATGATTAACAACGACCACAACAAAGGAAAAAAATTATCTGTTCGTTTTATTTGTTCAACAATGACAATAACAAAGAAAAAAATTACTTGTTTGTTTTATCTGTTCAACAATGACAAAGAATTTTTTTTTTTAATCTATAATAGCATATCCATATTTTAGGATCTTTGTCCAATATATGGTCCCGTTTGGTGTAGCTGTTAAAACAGCTTATAGATTATAGCTTAACAGATTATAGATTATGACTTTAATCAGAAGTTGTTAATCTGTTTGGTGTAGCTGTTGGATTATAGATTTAAGTTGCTGAGTAGTGTTTGTTAAATAAGCTGTGAAATAGCTTTTTCAATTAATTTTTATTTTTTATTTGTCTACATTTCTCATAAATAATAATAATAATAATCTATAGTCTATTTGACTCTTTTTCTATTTTTAAAAAAATAAAAAATAAAAAAATTTAAGAGTATAACCATAAATTAACATGTCCACAGCAGAAGCTGATAATCAGAAGCAAGGGGTGAGCAGCTTCTCAGAATCAGCTTTTTTAAGTTAAAATAAGCTGTTAGAATCAGAAGCTGTTTGAAATAAGTTTAACCAAACAGTCCAAAATAACTTTTTCAAAGCTAAAAGCCATAAGTTGGCTCTGAAAAGCTGAAACAAACACCCCCATATGTATTCTAGGTTATTTTGCAATTAAAATGTATTTGGCCTCACAGTCATCTTGAATGCCAAACTCTAAGTGACCAAAGACCTCATCGAAGCAGATTTTGCGATACCTGGTTACACAGAACACATGAATATGAAAAGTTGAACTGTAAACCCAAAATTATGGGATTACTCGGATCTTTATACACATATTGATACACACCCTACGAAATGCTCATCTGACGCATCTATACTACATCTAGGCAGACTTCTAGAGACCTTGTAAGGAAGGATTTTGTTGAGGTTTGAGAATGGATAGGTTGAGATATTCAGTGTTGATGGACACCAGAGTGTTTGTTACTACCCAAATTGCCCCTATAGGTTTAGTTAATCTTGGGATTACTAAAAGCCTCATAATAGATTAATACATAATAAGGGGCTGCGGAAGCAGATATAAAACATACATAGTCCATTGAGCTGTGTTGACATACATGGGACATAAATTCCAAACTTCAATATATACACGTGACGTCATAATTACAGTAGTCTTAAGTCATCCACTGATACAAATCAAACCAAAATGAGACTTAGCCTAGTATACAGATCAACATAAACTTGTTCAAGATTCACAAAAAGAAAACAAGATTTTAAACATGGTTCACAAAACATGACCATAAGACTTTCGAAACCTCCTTGGGAGGCACAAGGGTTAGCAGACAAAACAGAAATCTAGGCGATCCTCACTAAGCCTGGTCGCGTACCTGATCACTTACACATATAAGTAATAGAGTGAGTGGAGGCCCAGTGAATAATAACAGAGTAAATGGTTTAATTGAATGATGTCCTATATCAATTTCGAAAGACAGATTTATTCATTTTATTTCAAAGATAGAAGCAGATCCATATTCATATTCTTGTTCCAATCATATATAGAAATCAGAGTTCATGCTTACTCATATGTAGTACATCCATTAGTATTAACATAACAAATACAAAATAGATACTGACAGATACAGAACAAATAGTGGTCATGTGTAACCAGCTCCATAAAGGAACCTTTGGATCCAGGTAACAGATAACAGATATGTTGAGCTCTATGATGGAGCCTCCGGTATGGGTAACAAATTGTAGACATAGTAAGTTCCATAATAGAACCTCTGATACCGAGTAACAGATAACAGATATCACATGATGCTAAAGATGCTACAAATACTTGTCAGAAATTGGACAATCATTCATTGTACAGAACATAACATTTCAGAAAACAGATCTTATTTCATCATACAGAAAACAAATAAAGTTGAACATAGCTTTACTAAGTTATTACTCATAAATGGCTCCAGAAGCAGACAGATAGAGTAGACAGATCAAATAGCTCATAGCTCGTGACCTACACAACGTAATACATATATATATTGAAACACATACACTCAGAAAATACTTAACTCATTTCGTTTTGTTCTTAGTGTGTTTCTAAGTCTTATCCTCATTATTATGTCTTGGTTAGGGCTTAAGAATGCCTAAGATGATGCCAAAATGTAATTCAAAACACTTAGTCAAATTTGCTGAAAACAAGTCTTCGCTTGAGCGGAGGTTCAAAAATAAGGGTGGTCGCTCGAGCGGTCTGTAAACTCTGCAAAAGTACTGGTTGTGTGAATTTTTCGCTCGACGGTCGTTCGCGTATGAGACTGAGGTCTTCGCTTGAGCGCAACTCTGGTCGCTCAAGTAGTCTGCAAAATTTGTAACTTCTGGGAGCATGCAATTTACGCTCAAGCCAACTTTTGGTCGCTTGAGCGGAAGTACAAAACCAAGAGTGGTCGCTCGAGCGCATATTCTGTCGCTCGAGCGGAGATGCAGAATTCTAGAATTTCCAGATTGCTGTTCAAGCTTCAAAACTCGAATTCAAAGCTACAAATCATGGTCTTTTGAGCCAAAGCTTAAGGAAACATGTATAAACTTGTAAAACATGGTGAATTGTAAATCATTTCGCAAAATCAAGCCTAAAAGCTTTGCCAATTAAACAAACTAAACTAGAATTGTATATATGTATAGCATGTATGTATTGACTTGGGTTCAAAGCTTCCAAAACATGATCAAATGAGGTCCAATGGTGAGAAATGTTATGCATTCTTACAACCATGTTAGAATTACCACATGCATGAGAGGAAATCTTTAAAAACAACTTCAAAACTCCATGAAATGTACATGCATATATGGAATGCTCTTCTTTTCTACTTCCTTAGTTCAATTCATACATCTCATGGCCTAATTTCTTTGAATGCTCACACTAACCAACTAAATTACAAGACTAGAGCTTGAATTCTCACCTTAGATGCTTAATTGAACACTAGTTGGCTAATTGTTCGAGGTTCCAAGTCAAATCCTCCATGTCTTTAGAATACACAAGCTTTGAACTCAATGTTTCCTAAGTCTCTCTCTCCCTCTCACGTTTTGGTGAGTACAAAGATGATCAAATGGCTTCCAGAGGCTATTTTGGCTTTATATAGGCCCACTTAGTTTAGTTTAATTAAACTAAGCTTAAGGCTAGTCAATTACAACTAGTTAATTCTAATTATTTGGTTCTGAATCGGATTTTCAATTCAACCTACCATAAAATTCTGAAAATTCCGAATAAGACATAAACCAAGTCAATTTCGTGATCAGATGCCCATAAGGCCTTCAATTCGCAGAACAAACGGAAACACAAATAAATATTTCTACAACAGACAGATATAAATGCAAATAGCATATAATACATGCAATTAAAGCAAAATTTCATCTTAATTACTTATGAAACATTCTCAATCATGATTTAACAGTTTATCACAGGTCGGGGTTGTTACAGTCTTCCCTCCTTAAAGAGTTTGGTCCTCCAAACTCGAATTATCTTCGTTTTGGAAGAATATCGGATCCAAAGAAAACAAGTCAGGATATCTCTTTATCATATCTTCTTCGGTTTCCTATGTTGCATAAGTTCCTCCGTGGTTTTGCCAATCAACCTTCACCAATGGAATTTCTTTATTTCTTAGTCTTTTGATTCAGTGATTCACAATTTGAATTCGCCTCTCTTCATATGTATAGTCCTCCTTCAAAAGCATGTGTGTTGGCTCAATAACATGTAATGGATCTCTCAAATAATCCTGAAGCATTGAGACGTGAAAAACATTGTGCATATTCTCCATAACCGAAGTTAAGGCCGGTATGTTACTGAATTGATTTTCTCTAAAATCTCATATGGGCCAATGTATCTTGGTGCCAGCTTTCCTTTTACTCCAAATCGTGTCTGACCTTTCATTGGAGTCACTTTTATAAACACATGGTCTCCGACCTCATATTCTTTGTCTCTCCTCCGGACATCCGCATAACTCTTTTGACCGCTCTGTGCAGTTTTCAAACGTTGTTGAATTAGTTTCACCTTTTCAGTCATTTCTTGCACAAGTTCCAGTCCCAACAAAGGTCTATCACCTACCTCAGCCCAACAAATCGGAGATTGGCACTTCCTATCATATAAAGCTTCATAAGGAGCCATTCCAAGACTTGAATGATAGCTGTTATTATATACAAACTTGTCCAGAGTGAGGTAAGTCTTCCAATTCCCTTGGAAATCTAGGGCACACATTCGTAACATATTCTCTAAAGTTTTATTGGTTCGTTCAGATTGGTCGTTTGTCTATGAGTGGTAGGCACTACTCAATCGCAGTTCAGTTCCCAAAGCCTGTTGTAAACTCTGCCAGAATCTTGATGTGAACTTTGAATCTCTGTCAGATACAATGGATATTGGCACACCATGCAATCTCACAATCTCATTCACATAAATGTTAGCTAACTTGTCTGGATTATAAAAAGTTTTAACAAGCAGAAAATGGGCAAACTTAGTTAAATAGTCAACAATAACCCAGATAGAGTTCATACCTTGAGAGGAGCGAGGCAATCCCACAATGAAGTCCATGGTAATATGCTCTCATTTCCATTCTGGTATGGGAAGTGGCTGAAGCAATCCAACGGGTCGTTGATGTTTGGCTTTAACTTGTTGGCAACGCAAACATCTAGCCACATAGTCAGCAATACTTTTCTTCATTCCAGGCCACCAAAAATTTTGCTTCAAATCTTTGTACATTTTCGTATTACCCTGAGTGCATAGAAAATTTGGAATTATGGGCTTCGGTCATAACACGCTTCCTCAGTTCAAAACAATCTGGTACACAAAGCCTACCCTGAAAGTTTAGCACATTGTTCTCAAATACAAACCCCAGCCTTGGTCTTGAATTAAGTTCATCAACAATCTTCTTCAAAAACTCATTGTCAAGCTGTTTCTCTTTAATTTCTTCAATTATTGTAGGTTGGGTGGAAATGGTAGGTAGGATTCCACCTTGTTCATGCAACACAATTTCAATCTCATTTATTTCCAAACCATGTAATAATTTTCTTTGACAGGTAAGTAAACATGACAAATTGCCAATGGATTTTCGGCTCAAAGCATCTGCAACGATATTAGCTTTTCCCGGATGCTACAAGATCTGCAAGTCATAATTCTTGATCAACTCAAGCCATCGTCTCGGTCTCATGTTCAGTTCTTATGGTCAGTATACACTTCACAAGTTACTCCATACAGATAATGGCGCCAAATTTTCAAAGCAAAAACCACAACTGCACGAGTTCAAGGTCATGGGTCGGATAATCCTTCTCATGTGGTCGAAGTTGACGAGAACCATAAGCAATCACCTTACCATTTTGCATCAGTACACACCCTAAACCTTATATGAAGCGTCACTATAAATTTGAAACCCATCAGTACCATTGGGTAAAGTTAAAATTGGTGCAGTTACTAACCTGGTTTTCAACTCTGGAAAGGCGGATTGTTTTTGATCATTCTAATCAAATGGCACATTTTTCTATGTCAACTGTGTCAATGGCATAGCAAGTTTTGAGAAGTCTTTCACAAATCTGTGATAGTAACTTGCAAGCCCCAGAAAACTTCTAACTTCAGATACATTTGTCGGTCTTGGCCAGTCGACAACATCTTCAATCTTTTGTGGGTCAACTGATATGCCATCTTGGTTGATCACATGCCCCAGAAAGGTCACACTATCAAGCCAAAATTCACATTTGGAGAGTTTCGTATACAATTTCCTTTCTCTTAGGATCTGTAACATGGTTCTCAAATGATTTTCATGATCTTCCCTGCTTTTGGAGTAAATTAAAATATCATCGATGAATACAACAACAAATTCATCAAGAAATTGTTTGAAAACCTTATTCATTTGGTCCATAAAAGCTGTAAGTGCATTAGTTACCCCAAATGGCATCACCAAAAATTCATAGTGCCTGTATCTAGTTCTGAATGTAGTTTTCTCTAAATCTTCTATCTAGACTTTTAAATGGTGGTACACGGATCTAAGGTCTATCTTAGAGAACACTTGTGCTCCCTGGAGTTGGTCAAACAGATCATCTATTCGGGGCAATAGATATTTGTTCTTCATGGTTACTTTGTTCAATTCACAGTAGTCAATACATAACCTCAAAGACCCATCTTTCTTCTTAACAAACAAAACTGGAGCACCCCAGGGTAAAGTGCATGGGAGAATAAACTTCTTATCTAACAAGTCCTGAAGTTGACTTTTCAATTCTTTCAGTTCAGAGGTTGACATTCTATATTGGGTTTTGGAAATTGGTTGTGTTCCAAGTATTACATCAATAGTGAATTCAATCTCCTTATCAATCAAGTCCCCAAGCAATTCATTCGGAAACACATTAAGAAATTCACAAACAATAGGAATAGTTTCCACATTAGGACTATCAGAAGTCTCAATCAAAAAACAACACATGTAACCCATACATCCCTTCCTAAGCAGTTTAACAACTTCCATGGCAGAAATCAAGTCTGGGGGAGGAACTACCTCATTCCCAACAAACACAAACTTAGGTAAACCAGGTGGATGAAACACAACAGACTTATTAACACAATCAATGGTTGCACAATATTTTGTCAACTAGTCCATACCCAGTATGTAGTCAAAATGATCAATACCCATTGGCAACAAATCCACATATAATGTCATATCACTAATCACAATGTCACATGTCGAATAAACATACGCGTATACCATAGAACCTCCAGATGGTGTAGATACAGATAACGAATAATTCATAGGTTCTAGTGGTCTAGTCAATTTTTGAGAGAAAACATGCGATATGAAGGAATGTGTACAACCAAAATCTATCAGCGCATATGCATTTTGAGCACAAATAGGGAGTATACCTAGCACCACAGCTTCGGTGGCATTAATGCGAAAACTCGGCCTTGTCTCAAAATTTCTGCTCCAGTGTTAGCTCTCGTATTTGTTCTAGATGTAGAAGCAGATCCGGCTGAACTTGTCGCAGGATGGTTGGTATTATCAGACCCCAGTGGGTAATCTTTTACTACATGGCATGTCTTGTCGCATCAGAAACATGCACTGGATGCACGGTAACACACCTCTATGTTTCCTTCCACAATCAGAACAAACTGGTATAGACCCACTACTCTGACTTGAGCTACTTGTAGACCCCGTGTTTTACTTTTTGTTTACAAAAAAGCGGCCCTTTCTGAAATTGTACCCAAACCTCTTACCTCTCAATTCCGTTGTTATTGGGGTCTTAGTTTGTTTCATAGCTGTTAGATTGCCTTCAGCCATTAAGGCTCTGTCAAGAACATCCACGTTCATAGGCAGTTTCAACACTCCTACTCGATCAAAGATATCCAGGTTTAGACCTTTTTTAAATTTTTGGGCTTTCTTGTAGTCCATGTCAACCATGTGGGGTGCAAATCAGGCTAACTCCATGAACTTGGCTTCGTACTCTACTATTGACATGCTGCCTTGCGTGAGTTCTTGAAATTCATAAACTTTTCAGTCCTGAAATCACTGAGGAAAGTACCTGTCGTAGAAGATCTCTTTGAATTGACCCCATATCATGTTCCCATTGACATTTCAGATTAGTAACCACCATCTTCGAGCTTCATCCTTTAAGGTATAGGGGGCCAAGAGAACTTTCTAAGTCTCGGAGCAGGGAAACACTTCAAATTATTTTTCCATTTCAAGTAGCCATGTCTCTGCCTTTAATGGTTCAATATCACCCAAGAAAGTTGGCGGTTTCATCTTCATGAACTTCTGAGTTAGGTTGATGATATCATTGTTATCTGGTTCAACTTGGACCGGAGGGGGTGGAGGAGGTAGGGGTTATTGTCTTTGTTGTTGCATCATTGACGCTATTAAGGCTTCAAGCATCTGTTCCATTCGACTCATTCAAGTTTTGAAAGATTTAGTTGTACCATCATTTCTTGTATTTTCCATGTTGTTATAGGTAAACAAGGCAATAGTAAACAGAAGCAATAGCTCTTTGCACAGTGTTCACATTTAGTTCATCATATTTCAGATTCATATGTTCATGTTCAGTTCGGTTTTCACATTTACAGAAATTAACACACTCACACATGCAGATGAAATGTCCCTAATTCTTGCTAGGACATCCTATAGCTCATGTGAACTCGTGACTGGCCAGTAATCCTGGGATTACTAAAGGCCTCAGAACAGATTAATACACAATAAGGGGCTGCGGAAGCAGATATAAAACATACATAATCTATTGAGCTGTGTTGACATATATGGGACAAAAATTCCAAACTTCAATATATACATGTGATGTCATAATTACAGTAATCTTACGTCATCCATTGATACAGAACAAACCAAAATGGGACTTGGCCCAGTATACAGATTAACAGAAACTTGTTCGAGATTCACAAAAAGAAAACAAGATTTTAAATATGGTTCACAAAACATAACCACATGACTTTCGGAACCTCCGCGGGAGGCACAAGGGTTGGCCGACAAAACAGAAATCCAGGCAGTCTTCACTGAGCCTGGTCGTATGCTTGATCACCTACATACATAAGTAATAGAGTGAGCGGGAGCCCAGTGAATAATAACAGAGTAAAGGGTTTAATTGAATGATGTCCCATATCAATTTTGAAAGGCGGATTCATTTATTTTATTTTAGAGACAGAAGCAGATCCACATTCATATTGTTGTTCCAATCATATTTAGAAATCAGAGTTTATGCTTACTCATACGTGGTACATCTATTAGCATTAACAGAACAAATACAAAACAAATACCGACATATGCAAAATAGATGCAGAACAGATGGTGGCTGTGTGTAACTAGTTCCATAATAGAGTAAAGGGTTTAATTGAATGGTGTCCCATATCAATTTCGAAAGACGGATTCATTTATTTTATTTCAGAGACAGAAGCAGATCCATATTCATATTGTTGTTCCAATCATATATAGAAATCAGAGTTCATGCTTACTCATATATGGTACATCTATTAGCATTAACAGAACAAATACAAAACAGATACCGACAGATACAGAACAGATGGTGGTTATGTGTAACTAGTTCCATAAAGGAACCTCCCGATCCGCGTAACAGATAATAGATATGCTGAGCTCTATTGCAGACATATTAAGTTTAATAATGGAACATCCGACACCGAGTAACAGATAATAGATATCACAAAATGCTAAGGATGCCGCGAATACTTGTCAAAAATTGGACAATCATTCATTGTACAGAACATAACATTTCAGAAAACAAATCTTATTTCATCATACAGAAAACAAATAAAGTTGAATATAGTTTTACTAAGTTATTACTCACAGATGGCTCTAGAAGTAGACAGATAGAGCAAACAGAACAAATAGCTTACAGCGAGTGACCTACACAACATAACAGATACACATATTGAAACACACACACTCAAAAAATACTTAACTCATTGCGTTTCGTTCTTAGGCCCCGTTTGGGGACTGACTAAATTAGCCAATTAGCCAAAAAGTTACTAAATTAGCCAAAAAGTCAACCACTCATACAAAAAAGTCAAAGATTCTCTTTTCTCTCTACTTTTTGCACATCTTTTCGTAATTAGCCAAAAAGTCATCCCAAACATACAAGTTTTTTTTACCTACCTTTTTAGCCAAATAGCCAAAAAGTTACTAAATTAGCATGTTTCCAAACGAGGCCTTAGTATGCTTCTAAGTCTTATCCTCATTATTATGTCTTAATTAAGGCTTAAGAATGCCTAAGATGCAATGAGGATACCAAAATGTAATTCAAAACACTTAGTCAAATTTGCTGAAAACAAGGTCTTCGCTCGAGTGGAACTTCCTTCGCTCGAGCGGAGGTTCAAAAATAAGGATGGTCGCTTGAGCGTAACTTTGTTCACTCGAGCGATCTGTAAACTCTGCAAAAGTATTGGCTGTGTGAATTTTCTGCTCGACGGTTGCTCGAGCATGAGACTGACGTCTTCGCTAGTCTTCGCTCGAGTGCAACTCTGGTCGCTCGAGCTGTCTGCAAAATTTGTAACTTCTGGAAGCATGCATTTTATGCTCGAGCCAACTTTTGGTTGTTCATACGGAAGTGAAAAACCAAGAGTGGTCGCTCGAGCGCATGTTCTGTCGTTGGAGCGGAGATGCATAATTCTGGAATTTCCAGATTTCTGTTCAAGTTTCAAAACTTGAATTCAAAGCTACAAATCATGGTCTTTTGGGCCAAAGCTTAAGAAAACACGTATAAACTTGTAAAACATGGTGAATTGTAAATCATTACGTAAAATCAAGCCTAAAAGCTTTGCCAATTAAACAAACTAAACTAGAATTGTATGTATGTATTGCATGCATGTATTGACTTGGGTTCAAAGCTTCCAAAACATGATCAAATGAGGTCCAATTGTGAGAAATGTTATGAATTCTTAAAACCATGCTAGAATTACCACATGCATGAGACGAAATCTTTGAAAACAATTTCAAAACTCCATGAAATGTATATGTATGTATGGAATGCTCTTCTTTTCTACTTCCTTAGTTCAATTCATGCATCTCATGGTCTAATTTCTTTGAATGCACACACTAACCAACTAAATTACAAGACTAGAGGCTTGAATTCTCACCTTAGATGCTTAATTGAACTCTAGTTGGCTAATTGTTCGAGGTTCCAAGTCAAATCCTCCATGTCTTTAGAATACACAAGCTTTGAACTCAATGTTTCCTAAGTCTCTCTCTCCCTCTCACGTTTTGGTGAGTACAAAGATGATGAAATGGCTTCTAGAGGCTATTTTGGCTTTATATAGGCCCACTTAGTTTGGTTTAATTAAACTAAGCTTAAGATTAGTCAATTACAATTAGTTGATTCTAATTATTTGGTTCTGAATCGAATTTCAATTCAGCCTACCATAAAATTCTAAAAATTCCAAATAAGACATAAATCAAGTCAATTTCATGATCAGATGCCAATAAGGCCTTCAATTCGCAGAACAAACGGAAACACAAACAGATATTTCTATGACAGACAAATATAAATGCAAATAGCATATAACACATGAAATTAAAGCATAATTTCATCTTAATTACTTATGAGACATTCTTAATCATGGTTTAACAGTTAATCACAGGTTAGGGTTGTTACAATGTTACTCGCCGGAGTTGACTTCTATCGCTAGAGTTCGCCATAGACCATGAAGGGGGGAGTCGGTGCAGCAGATGATCGTCTTAGATTGTGGTTTCTCTATAGGTGAAGACTGGGAGTATATAAGAACCCTGAAATGCTATGTACCAACGCTAGAGCAAGCCAGTGTGACACCATTTTTGTCAAGTTTTGAAAGATCCAGATCTGCCACCACCGCCTCATCGTTCATCGCCGTAAGAGAGTATAGCACCGACTCTGCTAGACAGATCGGACGTTGGTGGCAAAGAGTCTCTTTGAATCTTCTTCTTTAGGCCTTCGGTGGCGGAGGACGACAGAAGAGAAGGAGGATGAGGAAGATGTGTTGCGGTAGTTTGCTGGTAGTGCAATGCGATCGGGAGGTCGAGCAGCGACTTTGATGACTTAGGTGACTTCAACGACTATAATACAAAGAGAGGGTTAGGGTTTGGAGAGAGAGAGAGAGAGAGAAGGGGTTAGGGGCATGTTGGTTATTTTGTTTAAGCTTGTCCTTTTGGACAAAGTACTTTAGCGTCTGGAATTTTGATTAAACAAAATTGAAAATTGGACTTTCTGCCCGAGCGACCTATAAAATATTGTATATAAATATTGAAGATTATTATTCTTAGTGTTTTGTTTGTCTCAATGTAAAGGATTCACTTTTATCAAAGATTTCTTTCCCATTATTTTACAATAAGCATCTGTCATGAAAGAACATTTAGAGGAGAAGGTTAGTTGTACATATAGACTAATGATAAAGATGGTGGTGGACTTGCAACAGAGATGATAGTAAACTGACAATGAACAATCATTTTTGTGCCATTGTTATACATAAACCGTAGTTTCTCTATCGATTTGTGTAGTCATCGATATTGTGTAGTTTATGTACCAATATTATGCTGAAGTTTATTATATATAGATTTTTCTAAAAAGGTGTGTCTGTAACGCCCTGGAAATAATGACATTTAACCCAACAATATTGACATGCTATGATATATAAAAGATCCACGTTCTTTCATTCAACAGGGTTCTATTACAAAACGTATTACATGTTAACAACAAAAGCAAATGCCCTAAGGGCTTCTGACTTTCAAGTTAACACTTGGTTGCAAGAAAATAGAGTGCTAGCTCATTTACACATTAGGCCCTAGGCTTGAATTTACATGTAACACTGCAAAAGGAAAGACAAACAAAAGTCCATCCGCCACTAGCCTTCCAAGCTAAGTCCTTGGAGGTGGCATGCTACCAGTACCTGAAAATGATGTTCCCATATAGGGTGAGTCACTGCCCAGTAGAAATATACTAAACCAGTTATAAATAATGAATAAAAGACTAACAATTGATAGATGGCCAACTCTTTTACATTCTTTCATCACTTCAACAAATATAAACAAAACAGATATATTCACACTTTCCATGACAAGCATACATGCTCGCTAATATTTTCTAGATAAGCATACATGCTCTATCTCTGGAGTACATAACCTATCTCCTCCCAGTAACATCCGGTTTAGAGGTCCATCCCCTATCTTCCCCTAAACCGCGGAGTACATCCCCTATCTCCTCCAACACAACACAATGCATATATATATAACAATTATACACATCTCATATCAATACATAAGGTCAATGTATTCTTTCCATCGTCATAACCCATGACCCAATTCTATCTCAATTCCTCATTTTCCACAATTAATTATTCAAATTAATAAATCAATGTAATTAGGACATTTCCATAATTAACATTACAACCCTTAGGTTCCAATTTCACTAATGTTTCAACATTAATTCCATGTTTCTATACCAAACATGCTTCTAGGTTTATTATAGACAAAACCCCAACTTTTGTAAAATTACACAATGGCCCAAAGTTTCCCAAAATTTCACAACAACTACCAACATATCAAAATGCTAAAATTCAAAGACAAAATCTATAAAAAGGAGTAGGATATCCCTACCTCAAAAGATGAGCTCCGAAGGAGAAAGACCCCAAAACCAAAATGCTCCAAACACCAAACTATTAGGATCAAAATGACGCCCTCGACGATCAACACCCTTTTATGAAGACAAAAGGTGAACAACACACTCTAACTAGATCAATACTTAGAGAAGTTATGGTTTTTGAGTGAGAAGCTCAAAATGGTGTTTTGGTAAAGTAAGAGAAAGAAGATAAGTCAAAAGTGATTTAAAATGCAGTCCCACTCGGTTATCTGACAGTCCGCTCGGCGTAAGACACTCCGCTTCGGCGTAAGACATAAAACGAGTTCCGCTCGGCGCAACATTGTCCGCTCGAGCTCCAAGACACGAACACAAAGTTTGTCCGCTCGGCGTAGATCGGCCGCTCGGCGCGAGTCTCCCTCCCGAACTCTCACCAAAAATATCTTGGCGCTCGGCGCTAAAGACCCGCTTCGGCGCATAAACCACACTTGCGAAGTTTTGCGGTGCACGAAATCTTGAAAGGGTGCATTCTCGCTCGGCGCCAAAACCTCCTTCGGCGTACAAGCAACAACAACCCATCCGCTCGAGCGCAAACATGTTCGCTCGAGCGGACCAGTTAAAACTGGGCAACTAGACTTGGTTCTAAAGCTTAACCAACTTTGTGACAAACACGCCCAACACATCCTGTAACTCAAGAACAAAGCAAGAAAGGACGTAAATAAGACAATACTCAATTACCGACATCCACGGACACATGTCCGGACCACTATACAACAAGGGGTAAACCCGGGACCGCCATCACCCCCTTAAGGAATTACGTCCCTGCATTTAATACGATTTTTGAAAGGCAAGTTTCCCTCTCCTTTAAACAATGTTATATCACAACATTACACAATTCGACCCATTACCGGTCATTCCATCTCTCATCAAGAGGCATTTAACAATATATACATTTCCACATGCATTTTCCTTCCATTTCAACCATTTCCCACATAGATGGTTTACAGTTCATATCATAAGCAATAATTATAATACAATTCAATTTCTATAATATGGCCAACATATGCACTATTATAATCAACTCCCATAACAAGGCAAGTTCTACAACATTTACATTAACCAAAACATACACCATGTTTTACAACTTAAGACATTTCAAATGTTCTTAAAGTTCATTACAATTACAAAATTGCAACACTTGATTACACATCAACAAATAAGTCTGGATACTTCTCACGGACTCCCAACTCACGTTCCCAAGTGGCCTCCTCCACTCCGTGATGTTTCCACAAAACCTTAACCAAAGGGATGGTCTTACCACGCAGGACTTGATCCCGCCTATCCAAGACCTGAACCGGTCTCTCCTCATACGAGGCATCCTCATCTACCTCTAAGTCGGTCCAATCCAACACGTGTGATGGATCCGGCTCATACTTCCGAAGCATACTCACATGAAACACGTCATGAACTCCGGCCAACTGTGGCGGCAAAGCTAAACGATAAGCAACCTCGCCAATCCGCTCAAGGATCTCAAAAGGACCAATAAACCGAGGGGATAACTTCCCACTCTTCCCAAATCTCAACAAACCCCGCCTAGGTGATATCTTGAGAAAAGCGTGATCACCCACCTCAAACTCAACGGTCTCCTCCTCACAGTCGACATAGGACTTCGGCGACTACGGGCAGAACAAGCCTCCTACGGATAAGCTCAACTTTCTCCGTCGTCTCCCTAACCAACTCGGACCCAACAAAGGTGTGTCGCCCACCTCGGCCCAACAAGCTGGAGACCTACAAGGTCGGCCATACAAGGCCTCAAATGGTGCCATCCGATACTAGGCTGAAATCATTATTGTAGGCAAACTCCACCAGTGATAAGTGCCTCTCCCATGTCCCATGAAATCAAGGACACAACCTCAAGCATATCCTCAAGGATCTGAATGGTACGCTTCGGACGCCCATCGGTCTGAGGATGATAAATGTCGCACTAAAGGTCAACTTAGTACCTAAAGCACTCTGCAAACTCTTGCCACAACCTAGCGGTAAAGCGAGGATCTCTATCTCGAGACAATCGTCCTTTGGGACCCCGTGCAACCTTACTATGTCCCGAACATACAAGTCGGCAAGATGATCTCTTGAATCTCTCACGCATTGGAATGAAATCGCCGACTTGGTCAACCGGTCTACAATCACCCAAATAGTGTCACTACCCCGAGTCTTGGAAGACCTACAACGAAGTCCATGGTGGCGTGCTCCCACTTCCACTCGGCAATAGGCAAGGGTTGTAACAAACCCGGCCTCGATGCTCGACCTTCACTTGGCGACAAGTAAGGCACCTGAACGAAGCGCCACATCTCTCTTCATACCCGCCACCAAAGCGGCGACCCAAATCCCGATACATCTTAGTACCTCCGGATGCACCGCAAAGCGCGAATGATGGAACTCTCGGAGTACCTCCTCTCGACAGGACTCGGCACAAGCAGACGGTCTCGATATCTCAAACTCGGTCGGGATCGCCGTCAAACCTTTCTCAACTTTCCCACTAGAGATCTTCTCTCGAGGATTCTACCTCAAGATCACCTCTCGTGCCTCTAACACTCGAGTCACGAGTGTAGGCTACAAGAACAACGAAAACAAGGCATGACCTCAACGGATTCGCCCAGAAGCAAGTCAAACTCGCCAAGTGCCCCCAACATCTCCCACTCTCGGATGGCTACACAAGCTACATCACTAATGGATTTCCTACTAAGGGCATCGGCCACAACATTGGCCTTCCCTGGGTGATAATGCAACTCGAAGTCGTAATCTTCTATAAACTCCATCCACCTCCTCTGCCTCAAGTTCAAGTCTTTCTGTGAAAACAGATACTTCAGACTTTTATGATCCGAAAACACCTCGAATCTCTCACCATAAAGGTAGTGCCTCCAGATTTTCAAGGCAAAAATCACAGCCGCTAACTCTAGGTCGTGTGTAGGGTAGTTTTTCTCATGTATTTTTAACTGACGTGAGCCATAAGCTACTACTTTCCCTCCCTGCATCAACACACAACCCAAACCCTCTCGTGAGGCATCACAATAGACTGCGTAACCCAACCCTCTCTGCGGAATAATCAAGGCTGAGCGGTGGTCAATCTAACTTTCACTCTTGGAATGACTTTTCACAAGTGTCACTCCATCCAAATTTGACTCCCTCCCGAGTTAACCTAGGCAACGGTGAAGCTAACCTGGAGAAATCTTTCACAAACCGACGGTAATACCCAGCTAATCCCAGAAAACTGCGGATCTCAAACACACTCTTAGGCTGTGCCCAATCTTGCACTGCCTCAGTCTTGGATGTATCAACAGACACCCCTTCCCCCGAAACCACGTGGCCTAAGAACTTGACCTCTCTTAGCCACAACTCGCACTTCCCCAACTTCGCATCTGACCTATGGGCTCTAAGCAATTCAAGCACCACTCTCAAGTGTTCCTCGTGCTCTTGCTCTGAGGGTGAATAGATAAGAATATCATCCACAAAAACGACCACAAAACGATCCAAGAATTCCCGGAAAATCCGGTTCATCAAGTCCATAAAGACTGCCGGTGCATTGGTAAGCCCAAATGGCATCACCAGAAACTCATAATGGCCATACCGCGTACGGAATGCCGTCTTGAATATCCTCCTCTCGACCCTCAACCTGGTGGTAACCCGATCTCAAGTCTATCTTAGAAAGCAAGGGAACCCTTCAAGGTCAAACAAGTCATCTATACGGGGCATAGGGTACTTATTCTTAAGCGTAGCCGATTCAACTTCGTGTCGATACACAACCTCAAGGCAATCTTTCTTTTTTAGCAAAGAGGGCGGTGCTCTACGGCGATACACTAGGGGATGAAGCCCTTATCTAGCAATTCTTGGAGTTGAACTTTCAACTCAATCAACTCTGCTGGGGCAAAACGATAAGGTGCCATAGAAATCGGCGCCGTGCCGGGCGCTAAATCAATAGAGAATTCTGTTTCTCGGTGAGGTGGCAAATCAACGAGATCCTCGGGAAAGACGTCCGGGTACTCACAAACTACTCTTGGCAACTCAATCTGGGTCTCATCACACTCACCGTTCTCAAAACTAGCAAGTAGACCACTAAGTTCACTCCGTCCTCGCGGATCATACCCCGGTGGCAAAACACTACCAACCCTGTCCCCCAAAAAATGAAAACGTTCTCCGTTAATAGTACAACAAGTGACCCTCTGACGGTAGCAATCAATAAATGCCCGGTATGACGATAACGATCCATACCCAAAATAACATCGAAGCCCTTCATGGGCATAACCACAAAAGAAAAGGGATTCTATGATCATCGACCTCTATATCACAACCCCTAACTCCTTGTTTCAAAATCATTTAGCCCCCAAGAGGTGACACTACACAAATAGGAGATGTTAAGCGTGCTAACTCCAACTCCAAAATAGATCACGAATGCTGAGATACAAAAGAATGAGACGCACCAGTATCAATCAACACACTAGCAACCGAATTGCAAAAGCGAAAGGTACCTCTCACTCTTGATGGAGTCGGTGCACTAGGTCTGTGATAACGACATACACGCGCCTGAGGCCTGATCTACTGCTCGCCTCTCGGAGCATAGGATATTGTCTTGACTGGGGACGAAGCCCCGGATTGGCCCTCGAGGCACTGCCTGAGTGGTGAAATCCTGCGTCTGTCTAGAACGGGACGCTCTGAAGTGGCACTCAACCGTGGGCAATACCTCTTCATGTGCCCATCCCTGCCCACACTGTAACACGATCACGGTGCCCCCTCGAACTCGACTCGTGGTGCAGGTGACGAAGCGACTCTCGACCCCGCCCTTCAATGGGCAAGCGAAGCCTTGTGACGGTGGCCACACTTGTAACAGGTGAACTCCCCTGTTGCCCCTCCGAGCTGCACTCGGTCTTGGGAAAAGTCGACTGGCCAAACCACCACAGGGGCCGGTGAGGGTTATAACCCCTCTGCCTCCTGCCATCACCCTGTCCCTCTTGGCCCCTCTTGGAGCCCCCATGTCTCTCCTCTTCTCCCTCCTGCATCATCAGCTCCATATGAGCTGCAGCATCCACCAAATGCCTGTACTCTCGAATGTAAGGTCCACCAACTTTCAACTTGAGGTCCCACCTCAACTTCCGCTCAAACTCATAGCAACGGCGCTCCTCTCTCGCCACAAGTTCAGGTGGAAACACGACAAGCTAGTAAATGTAGCCTCAAACTCGGCCACAGACAAACCCTCCTGCTTAAGCTTGGTAAACTGATCCCTTAGTCTCTCTCTAGCCACTGCGGATAAAAACCTCTCCTGGAAAGCATTCACAAACGCCACCCAAGTACCACCCACACGAACTTTCTCATACTTCCACCATTGACCCGCATCTCCCTTCAGCTGGAAGGATGCCAAGGTCACTTTCAATGCTCCGTCCTCAATGCCTAGCATATCGAACGTTTTACTCATTTGTTCTAGCCACTCGTCTGCCTTCAATGGCTCCTTAGGATCCCCAACAAACTCCTCCGGGTTAGACCGGAAGAACTCCCTCTTCAAGAAAGAAGGTCCTGCCTCAGTTGCCTGGTTTCCTGCTCTGAGAATACCTAAGGCCCCTGCTATCTCTCGGGCAGGCACCCATAGCTCTTGACCCAGCTCGGCCACATTGGCTGACCAACCCCTTCTGAGCTAGGAATCTCATCCGTAATGGCACTTCGCCTCCTAGGCCTACCACGCCACCACCTCTTGCTCGTCGACATCCTAATAAAGGTAACAGAGCGTTAGCACATTTATAAACGATGCCAAAACTAAACACTCACGTCCTAATGCATGGATAACTGTAATTCATTCCACGTAAGCACATAAACACATATAGCACTTACGAATTTCACTTCCGGATGATGATAGTCCCAAGGCGTTACTAGAGTACCGGTTAGAAACAGCATTGATCAAGTGCCTTTCCAACAAGACTCCCAGAAACCCAAAGACCCAATCAACATCCTAGAAACTAAATCCCATACCCAAATAATCACATAAGCATGTTATCACATAAACATATAACGGTACACCTAAGTCTCTATCAAGCGAGACAAACCCATTGTGATCCTAATCACTTCCCACGTACCCAAAGTATTGAACCGATGCGCTCGATACCAAGTTGTAGCATACGGAAATAATGACATTTAACCCAACAATATTGACATGCTATGATATATAAAAGATCCACGTTCTTTCATTCAACAGGTTCTATTACAAAAGCGTATTACATGTTAACAACAAAAGCAAATGCCCTAAGGGCTTCTGACTTTCAAGTTAACACTTGGTTACAAGAAAATAGAGTGCTAGCTCATTTACACATTAAGCCCTAGGCTTGAATTTACATGTAACAACTTGCAAAAGGAAAGACAAACAAAAGTCCATCCGCCACTAGCCTTCCAAGCTAAGTCCTTGGAGGTGGCATGCTACCGATACACGAAAATGATGTTCCCATATAGGGTGAGCCACGGCCAAGAGAAATATACTAAACCGGTTATAAATAATGACTAAAAGACTAACAATTGATAGATGGCCAACTCTTTTACATTCTTTCATCACTTCAACAAATATAAACAAAACAGATATATTCACACTTTCCATGACAAGCATACATGCTCTTGCCAATATTTTCTAGATAAGCATACATGCTCTATCTACGGAGTTCATCCTATCTCCTCCCGGTAACATCCGGTTTAGAGGTCCATCCCTATCTTCCCTAAACCGCGAGTACATCCCTATCTCCTCCAACACAACACAATGCATATATATATAACAATTATACACATCTCATATCAATACATAAGGTCAATGTATTCTTTCCATCGTCATAACCCATGACCCAATTCTATCTCAATTCCTCATTTTCCACAATTAATTATTCAAATTAATAAATCAATGTAATTAGGACATTTCCATAATTAACATTACAACCCTTAGGTTCCAATTTCACTAATGTTTCAACATTAATTCCATGTTTCTATACCAAACATGCTTCTAGGTTTATTATAGACAAAACCCCAACTTTTGTAAAATTACACAATGGCCCAAAGTTTCCCAAAATTTCACAACAACTACCAACATATCAAAATGCTAAAATTCAAAGACAAAATCTATAAAAAGGAGTAGGATATCCCTACCTCAAAAGATGAGCTCCGAAGGAGAAAGACCCAAAACCAAAATGCTCCAAACACCAAACTATTCGGATCAAAATGACGCCATCGACGATCAACACCCTTTTTATGAAGACAAAAGGTGAACAACACACTCTAACTAGATCAATACTTAGAGAGAAGTTATGGTTTTTGAGTGAGAAGCTCTGAAAATGGTGTTTTGGTAAAGTAAGAGAAAGAAGATAAGTCAAAAAGTGATTTAAAATGCCCAGTCCCACTCAGTTATACGACAGGTCCGCTCGAGCGTAAGACACTCCGCTCGAGCGTAAAGACACATAAAACAGGTTCCGCTCGAGCGCAACATTGTCCGCTCGAGCTCCAAGACACAGACACAAAATTTGTCCGCTCGCGCGTAGATCGGCCGCTCGAGCGCAGGTCTCCCCCTCCCAGAACTCTCACCAAAAATATACTGTGCGCTCGAGCGCACAAAGACCCGCTCGAGCGCATAAACCACACTTGCAGAAGTTTTGCAGGTGCACGAAATACTGAAAGGGTGCATTCTCCGCTCGAGCGCCAAAACCTCCCCTCGAGCGTACAAGCAACAACAACCCATCCGCTCGAGCGCAAACATGTCCGCTCGAGCGGACCAGTTAAAACCTGGGCAACTAGACTTGGTTCTAAAGCTTAACCAACCTGTGACAAACCTGCCCAACACATCCTGTAACTCAAAAACAAAGCAAGAAAGGACGTAAATAAGACAATACTCAATTACCGACATCCACGGACACATGTCCGGACCACTATACAACAAGGGGTAAACCCGGGACCGCTATAGTGTCAATATAAATATATATATAAACTATTTGATGATTTTTTTTATATATTGTTTGGTGTTTTGTTGTACATTATTTGTTACTATATTTTTTGGTTGAACAAGTGAAATAGTCGATTTTACTTCTTTTTTTCAATTTTTTTTTCATGTTTTCATATTGCAATGTAAATGTTTACATTGGTATGAGTTTACCTTTTTAAGGCTAGTTATATATTAATTGTAAACTGTGAACATTCACATTATATTTTGGTATAAATTTTATTTTATTTCTAAGGTTAGTTGTATGTTTGTTGTTTTTGTCACTATACTTGTTGGTTGAACAATTATTTTTTGTTATCATTGAATAATCGAAATAATCAATTTTTACTTTTTTTTTTAAAAAATATTTTGTTTCATGTTTTCACGTTGCAGTTTGAATGTTTACATTGCTATGAGATAGTTTTGTTAACGGCAATTGTATGGTACAGAGGCGGAGGCACATAAAGGCCAGGCGGGTAACGTGTCCCCCCCTGGTTTTTTGGAATTTTTTTTTTCAAACATAAAGAAAATATTTTAAATAAAAAAATTTATAAAAATATTATTTAAAGTGAAATGTCAATGACATTTTTAAAATTATGAGAACAATAATGATTATTTGATTGAAAGTAAAGAGATTATGATAAGTTATATTATTATTTATGAAAATTTTAATGTAATGGTGATATCTATCATTATTGACATGCAAATATAATTAACCTCAATGAAGATATATGGAATTTGTTGGATTGTTAGTTACATTTGACAAATAGAGTTTATCCTCCATATGTTTCTTTCCATTCATAACTAAAATGATCACTATATAAATTATAATCAAGTAACACATTTTCAATTTTAAAAAAAATAAAAAAATTACAATAGGCCATAACTAATATCAAAATGAATCATAACTATTACTTGATATATAGTCATAACCAAAATAACAACCACAAGAAGTTATAACTAAATTATATCTAACACTATAATGTGTCATAACTAAAAACCACAAAGATCATAATTGCGACATATGATAGACACTTTTTTTGCGGTATGTTTGTAGAATTTCTCTACTAAAATATATCATTTCTATCTCAACTTATCTTCTTTTTTAATTTTTCAATCTACCTATAAATAGTTACTCCCCAATATTTATACAAAATTTAATCTCAAATCCTTTAATTTAAAATTCACATTTGTCCAAATGGACTCTTAATATTTAAGTTTAGTAATATCTCATTATTGTTTATTATGAAAAAAAAAAATCAATGTTATCATTAATTTGTGCCCTCTCTTCATTGAATTCCTGGCTACGCCACTGGTATGGTAATTGTAAATTATGAACATTCACATTATATTTGATATGAGTTTTATTTTTTTGAAAGTCAGTTGTATGTTTGTTATTTACTATGAACATTCACATTTTGAGGGAGATGATGGTTGAATGTGGTTGGCGAAGGAGGTTATCGATGATGGTAGCTGATATCAATGAGTAAGGATGGCAACGGAACAAGTTTGGAGCAGGTTTGTCATCCTCCATCCCCACCCCCGCCTAGGCCCGGCCCTGAGATTTTCAGGGCCCAAAGTCAATAATCAACTAATAAATTTTTGAGGCCCTTCACATTTTTTTTTTCATTGAATGAAAAAAAAAAAGAAAAAAAAAATGAAGATAAAAGACAAAATTTGTGTCAAAATTACAAAAAATACTTAGTATTACATTACAACAATTAATAAGTGTCGTTTGATCCTCGCTCTTCTTGCATTTTTAGAAGCAAATAAATTAATCATACTTGCATAATCTATTTTTTTGCAAAATCATTTTCAATGAATAACAATGCTAATTATTTTAAATGGGCCTTTCAATTTTTTAATAGGTCAATTTATTTTAAGTTAGTTTGGGTCTTCCTTAATTTTTTTTAGATTTAAAATATACCTAATATATTACAATAAACTATAATAGGAGGACCCTTTTTTGGGTCTATTTTTAGTGGATTACAATGTTAATTTTTTTGAATGGGCCTTTTAATTTTTTAATGGATCAATTTATTTTAAGTTAATTTGTATTTTCTCTTTAATTTTTTTTTTTAACTTAAAACATACCTAATATATTACACTATACCATAATAAAAGGAGCCCCTTTTTTAGGTCTATTTTGAGGGGCCCTAGGCCGACACTGCCCCCGCCCATATCATAGCGAGGAGGGCGGGAAGTGAGTTAATTTTGTAACTTTACAAATAATTTTTTTTAGTAAAATTTAAATAATAATTTATAATTAATGAGATTTAAAAGATGTATTATAATAAATAAATGAGTGAAAATAAATATTAACTATAATATTTTAATATTCTGCTTTTATTATATTAAAAAAATTAATTATATATATAAATATATTTAATAAATAAAAAGGCAAACTTCACCAATGTGAAAGCCAAAAATGAGTCGGGCTCGGAGTCGCATGTAATTTGGCGGGTCAGTAGAAAACATAATTTTAGGAAGGATCCACGATGATGTAGCATACATGACCATACGATTCTGGGATAAAATGGACAAGCAATGCAAAAGTCAAAAATGGGTCGGGCTTGAAATCGCGTGAAATTTGGCAGATCCATGAAAAACGTGATTTTAGGATAGATCCATAATGATGTAGCATGTATGGCCATATGATTCTATGTTTTGGGTCATGTGCGATTTACCTCTTTAACATTTAAAAATTACCATATAACATCCACATGATTGTGGACTGAAATGCACTGTTTGGCCCATTAATGATTTAATAAAAAGACTAAAATATCCCTGTATATAAGCAACTTAGGTGTGTGAACTACAGATATTTTCGTCATTTATATGGAAGGTAAAATGCATTTTAACCTCTTGTACTTTATTCCATATGTGATTTACCTCCTTGAAATTTGAAAATGAGTACATAACCCCTGATGTTTGTTACGTGTTTCACACTTGCTGTTAAGTTAGACGAAATGTTTAACTATGCATTTTAATTCACAAACCACGTGGGAATTGTGTGATCATTTCCAAACGTCAAGGAATAAACCGCACTGGATCCAAATGACAGGAAGTAAAGTGAAATTTGCCATAAATAAAATCTAGGCGGGAGCGAAGTAGATTGCGGCGATGGAGCAATGGGCGGTAGAAAATAGAATCAATTTAATAAATTTTGTAAATTGTTTACAATGCCTTTTTTGAGAAGTGACTTGTAAGCTAATTTATTAGTTTTCTAACTTATTTAAATCACATTACCTCTCTACTGGTTACATATTTTTCCATAATAAATATAAAAAAATCAATTTATTTATCATTTCTTAAAACAAGTTT
Source organism: Camellia lanceoleosa (assembly GCA_025200525.1). Classification (NCBI taxonomy): domain Eukaryota; kingdom Viridiplantae; phylum Streptophyta; class Magnoliopsida; order Ericales; family Theaceae; genus Camellia; species Camellia lanceoleosa. The sequence goes on from CM045760.1 coordinate 123,156,670, forward strand.
AAAATCAATGTTGATGTAACTATAAAATAAACAATTAGATAAAAAAAATAACAAAAAAAATTATGAAAATATTATATTCATCGATGTAATTCAAATTGTTCAAATTCAATCATGCCTAATCATCGGAATGATAAAGTGAGGACCGCAATAAATGAAAATAAGACGGCTACGGTAAATAAGAATGATCATAAATAATTCGATTAATAAATTATTTCACAAAAAATTAATTCAACCGGGACCCGTTTACAAGCCTTGGACAGTGATAAAAATTAAGGTCCCCGTTGATGACAAAAAATTGGAGATTCCTGACATGTGCATGCGCCACAAGACCACAAAAAACACAAATAAAAATAAAGTAAAGAAGAGAATCCTGTCATGTGCCAGCGCCAGCTGCAAAAAAAAAAAAAAAAAAAAAAAAAATCAGTCAACAAGCATGTGATATGCTCTGGCGCATGAGGTGACCTCACGTAAGGGGCAAAAAGGTAAATTCACAGCATTACATTATTTTAGGGCAAATTATCTACACCTCCCTTGAGGTTTAGGTAAATTACAGATTCTCCTGAGATTTTAGAAATTATATCCCACCCCATGAGATTTATATTCGCATAACAATTTGATACTTACCGTTAACTAAACGTTAAGAATGATTAACTGACATTACCAAAATATAAATTGATGGACTATATTGCCCCTGTTGAAATCCTTTTGATAAATTAACAAAATTTACAAAAGAATTACGTTAGATGGAAAGAAAAAAAAATTAAGGTTACATTTGGTAGAGCTTTAGAATTATGATTTGAAAATAGAGTTGTATAAGAGTTTTAGAGACCAATTTTTTTGATCTCTAAAAGTGAAAATTTTGTTGCAAAAGACATTTAAGAACTAACTTTTATCGTCGTGAGTATAGTCGCTAAAAGGTCGTATTGAAAAGTCAAAATAAGGCTTTTAGCAATAAAATTTCGAAAATGTCAATAATAAATAAACTTCTAGGGACAAAATAATTTGGTCTCAAAATGGCTTATTTTTTGAGACAAAAATTTGATACCAAAAAGATAATAATTAATCACTAATGTTCATTTTTCATTGCTAAAAATATAATAATAACACTTTTCGCAACAAAAATATTTGGCCCCTAAAAATAATTTTGTCCATAAATTTTAGTCTCTAAAACCTTACTTTTTTGTAGTGTGATAAATGTTTTTCCATTTTAATTTTGCATTTCATAACTTATTTAAAAATGATAATTTAGTTAAACCTTAGAGAGATTCTATGATTTAGCTAAACCTCAAGAGGTGTAGGTAATTTGCCCTTATTTGTCAAAAGGGCATTTTAGTCAATTTATGATATCTATTAATGGTGTTAATTGCGATGGGGCGGGATGTAATTTTTGATATCTCAGGGGGGAATCTGTAATTTCATTAAACCTCAAGGAAGGTGTAAAGGAGTGTAAAAATGGCCCATTTGGGCCCCGGACCCTAGCTTAGCCCGAGACCCTAGGTCAAGGCCTGGGCCATCATTTTGAAGCCCAACCCAGCCCGACCCGTGAACCCGACACATCAGCCTGAGGCCCAATTTTTTTAGTGGAAAATAACAAAATTTTGGTAGGAAAAAAAAATTTGTTTAGGCCCGGTCAAGGCTCGAATACCCCTTGGGCCTGGGCCTGGGCCTAAGTCTAGGCCTAATTTTCTGGCTCGTGAGCTGGCCCGAATTTTGACGGGAGCCTGCGAGGCCCGATATGGGTTGGACTGGACCAAATTTTCACCCCCGTGTAGGTAATTTGCCCTTATTTTATATTACGTATTTTCAATATACAAATTTTTTTTAATTTTAATTTTAAGTCTTGTTTGACATGCAACACTTTTAGTCTAAAAGTAAAAATATTACTAAAAAATTAAAAAACCTATAACTTATATTAAAAATTTTAAGATTTCTTTTTTTCTTTACTTTTTACATATCTTTTCATAAAAAATTTAAAAAACTCATTTTAAATATATTAATTTTTTTACCCCATATTATAGTTAAAAAATTAAAAATTATTAAAATAATATATTCTCGAACAAACTTTTTGTTTTTAAAAAAGGGTAAATTATAAATACACCCCCTGAGGTTTGCTTAAAGTACAGATTGCCCCATGTAGTTTGAAAAATTAAAAATACCCCATCGTTAAAATTTTTTATTTAACAAAATTAACTAAAAAAAAAGAAATTCATAATTGCTCTCCTATATAATAATAAAATGACCTACATTATTAATTGAAACATATTTATAACATCATTAAAAACTGTTAATTGACTTGATGATTTATTAATAAAAGGGCAATTTGTTAAATTCCCCCTCATGTTTTTTTAGGCTGCCTTTAACTGAAGTGAAAGAGAAGAGAAACTCTTTTTCAAAAGGGTAAATTACAAACACACACCCTGAGTTTTATTTAAATTACAAATTATCATTTGTGGTTCTAGAAATTACATTGTGTCCCCTAAGGTTTCTACTTTTATAACAAATAGGTCAGTTTATTAATAAATCATCAAGTTAATTAACAATTTTTAATAATGTTAAAATTTTATTTCGATTAATAATTCAAATAATTTTATTATTGTATAGGTGAAAAGTTAGAAATTTCACTTTTTCAATTAATTCTGTTAAATAAAAATTTATGACAAGAAAGTATTTGTAATTTTCCAAACTACATGAGCAATTCATATTTTAAGCAAACTTTAGAGGTGTATTTGTAATTTACCCTTCTCAAAAGCAAAAGAAAAAGTGGTGTTCAGGGCTGATTTCCCTGACTATGCCATTCTCAAAACTTAAGTCCCACTCTAGGGTGTGTTTTTTACTTTATTCCCATTATAGGGTAAACCGGCTTTACCAATGTCATTTTCTAGAAAATGGCTTTACCAATGTAGTTTTTGGTAAATAAAAAATTAATAAAATTTCCCTACATAAAACCGGCTTTTGAAAAGCCGTTTTCACTTAACATGTAATTAATTATGAGTTAATATAAAAACGGTTTTCGTAAAACCATTTTTTAGTATTTTTTTTCCAATTTGTATTTTCAAAATAAATATTGTTTTCCAAAAATAATTTAATTCATAAAACGGTTTTACCAAAACTGGTTTCTAATACAGCTTTACGAAAGCTGTTTTCTAATAAACATTTTTTTTTTTAGTTGTCTTTACAAAAGCCGTTTTATACGCTCCAACACAGTTGACATTGTCACTCACCATAACTCAAAAAAGGAAGACTGATGACGAAGAGCAACCAAATGAAGAACGGGCAGCGCGACACGACCGGCGAAACGAGGAAGACCTTCAGCAAACAGCCACATTTAGGTTTGTATTGCATAAATGAGGGTTTTCATTTGAGATTTGGGATTTTCAATTTTGAAATTAGGGATTGCTGAAACTAGGGTTTTGAAAAGGATAAAATTTTGTTATTCGTAAGATATGTTTTGCAGGAAAGATCCAGTTTCATCAATGTTGAACAAAATCTTCTATAAAAAAAATCTTACAAATTAATTTTTCATATTTTGTATTTTATTTTAAATGGTTGTCATTATATTAATTTATGTTGAATTGAATTTATATTCGTTTGTCATGAAATGGTTGTCATTATAATCGTTTGTCAAAGATGTACAGAATTTTTGTTTCCAAAAAAATTTTTGAAATTTTTTCTTTCATATATTTTGTATTTTATTTGAATTGTAGGCATTAATTTATTTTCTTTGCAAATGATTTTATTTCCATTTTCATTATAATGAAGGTAAAAAGTGAAATAAAATTTGTTGTGTTTATGTTTTGAGAGGGAAAAATAGTTTTTATTCTTCACGGGAAAACTGATTGCTGTTGGAATTTGAATATTTTATACTATTGTTTGAGATTGAACAATTGTGGCCATGGTAGTTTAGAATTTTAACTTGTCAACAATTTAGGATTTTGATGTTGGAAGTTCTTAGGTTCTTATGGTATGACAAATTAGGGCTTGTAAAATTAGGTTCTTATAGGATGACAAATTAGGTTATTAGATTTTGTTGTATCAAAGCCCTATTGCTTATAATGTCATATACATTAGGAATTAGGTTGTATGAACAAGCTTTAGGACCCAATGCTGGCTGTATACATGAAGATGAAATGAGAAATTATGGCGCGCACAGTACAATATATACCTTTACGCCTAATTTTATGTTTGGCAACATTTGTTATGTAAGGGGAAATGGTTAAAAAATTTGTTGTGTGGTGTATGGAAGTAGTTGGTATACTGTTAGAAACCTATCTTGTGTGGTGTATGTAAGTAGTTGGTATAGTGTTGTGTGGTGTATGCAAGTAGTTGGTATAGAGTTTGCATATGTATAGGTTTGAATATATAGAGTTGGTATAGTGTTAGAAATGTATCTTGTGTATCTATAGGTTTGAATATGTATGTTGAAGATTATATAGAGTTTCATAATTTCAGCTTTCTATCAGGCTTTATAATCAAATGTCATTGTAGCTCGATTTTTCGTGCTCCTTTTGAAAGACGATAAGCCCTACAGTTCGGACTCCTGTGGTTCTAAATCTGATCTCACAAGTGCAATGTGAAATAGATAAACACAAATGAGTCCAGATTACAGAGTCGCCACCTAAATATGATAAGGGAAAGTCATGAATTGAGCACCCCACCTAAATATGATAGGGGAAGGTCATAAAAATCGATTTTGAATCAAAATGTCAAAAATGGACTACGTTGCCAGATTACAGAGTCGCCACCTAAATATTTTTAGGAAATTTAGGAACTTGGGACTCGTGCCAAAGGCCACTTATCCATCATCACCAAAGTGTCTCGGCTCAGGAACTTATGTACGGGAGGGGAAGGTCATGAATTGAGCACCCCACTCGCCTAATCAAAGATCGGCCTCTACTAATCATGATGTGATTTTTATTTACATTATATGCTCATGTTCCAATTATTAGGCTAACATTACTATGTGTTGCACACAAGTATAGACTAATTTGCAAAATATTGGAACACTTGATTTCATGCGTGTTTGAAAATTGTTTCGAATATGTACCACTTGAAAAAGTGATCTCATATGCATATTACTCAAATTATCTCAATTCAAGCAATTAGGCTTCATCCACAGACATTCAAACAGGTATATCAATTAAGCACTTAGCCTCATGGAAAACATGCTTTGATATGGCAACACTCACACGCATGAGATATGCTAAAGCACAAAAATGCTCGTACTCCAAGGCAAGCCAAAAGAAATAGAAGAGTTATAAAACATGCATGCTCCTAACTAATGCAACATGACTAATGCAACACATACGATATGCAACTAGTAGGCTCGACTCCTAATTATGACATGTGAATCAATTTGATAGCATGTGATTTAAACACGTATTCAACGAAGTAATAAACGGCAATGCTTTGTTAGAATGATGAACCGAGCCTCGATACATGCAAGACAAGTGGATGCCAACATGGGAAATGCTAAAAGAAACTTGATGTTCTAAACTACCCATTATAAGCAAGTAAATAACATGGCGAAAGACGTGGGGTTGAAAGACATACACATTATTACATATTTGCCCTCTCACAAGAGGGTCCGAATGAATGCAATAGCTAATTAATTACCTAATTAACTAACTATTACAATACCCCAAAATAAATTAGCTACACTAAGTAATTACTACTTACAACACAAAACTAACTAATTAGTTACAAGTCCACTATTTACAACACGTTACTATTTCAACATTATTTCACGGATCCCGAGATCAAGGGATGGCTCATGCATGGATGTGGATTTTCACCCGATAATGCTCTCCGTTTTGCTATTGGAATGCCTTTGTTGCACAGTTAGAAAATTACACTATTTTTTCTACCTCAGCCTCTACTACGCTCTTTGGAAAAAGGACCTTTGCTTCTGGAAAAAGAGGCAAGAACCCGTAAGTAGTGGCCTTTCAAAGAAAGCCGTCGACCACTACTGTTGGTTCTTTCCTACACAACAGAGAACAAACAAAGCACAAATAGGACATTCTTAGGGGATGTTTATTCACCCTACCCCTCCTTATCATCAAATAACTCAAAGAATTGGTAAGCTCGATTCGCAAGCCATCAATTGGCGCAATTTCATTGTGTGATGACTTATGAACCAAGGGACACAATTTCAATAAATGCACAATTAAAGACTCATTAACCTCCTCCCTATCATGAAATTGATCAAGGGAAGTGGTTGACCTTGGAACCTTGAACCATTTTGATCACTAACAAGTATGAAATGACTCAAGACTCCATGTGTTCAATTAACATCCGATTGAACCCTAAACCATCTTATTACCTTGCTTCATTTTATTTCAATTTATTACCTCTTTTAAATTACCTTCCATTCCTTAATTCATTTAGTCCAAAAATGAAGATTAAGTCATCTAATGGAAAGAAGTGTCAAACAAAGGGTTGTTTTAGGCAAGAGAGAAATGCCATGCCATTAGTAATGAACCTCCGAAGAGATTAAACCATTAAGCACAATACCTCTATCTCAAACTTAAACAAGCAATTGGTTTAAAACAACTTTCAAAACAAAATAAAATGCCAAGAAAAGAGAGAGGTTGCAGAGATGATTAAAGGTGATCACAAGTATGGAAAGCTTGAAATAAATGCTATCAACTCAAATAGGTTGGTGTCTAATACCTAAAACACCAAACCTATGAGGACCATTACACTAGCAACATGCTATACAAAGCATAAATGAAACTAACACATAAAAATACTCCTAAATTAAGCTAAAACAATGCTGGAATTGAGGTAAAAATAGCTAAATGAGTAAGCTAAAATAATGGAGAATTTAAGCCAGGAAACAAGCATAAGGAGGAGAGGCTACCCCCTCCATTTTTGGGACTTCAAAACATGATTTTAAGCCTCTGAAAACCTCTGAAATTCAGTGGTAAAAAGCTCAAAAAAAGTTGAGAAAAGAATGGGAAACACAAGGGAAAAAGCTTAGAGAACAAGGTTCAAAGAAGGGTGGTTAACCCCTCCACATTTGGTAGCTTTAAACTGCAAGTTTCAGCCCATAAAAACAGTGTAAAAACAGTTCAAAATCAGCAAGAAAAGATAGAAAACAAGTAGTGTAAAGATGCTCAAAATTATACCTCTTGAAGCAAGGCGACTCTTTTGTTAACAAACCTACAAATTCTCACTCTCAAGGGCTGAAATTTGGACTCAAGAACCTCAGCAAGAAGAGCTAAATTTTTTATTTAGGAAGTGTTTGGGTAAGGTGTGTGTGTTGCAAGATAGAGATAGAGAGAGAATTTCAAGTTTTTGGGTTTTGGGAATTTTTTGTAACCTTAAAACCAAGAGGGAAGGTCATCTATATATAGAAAACCATGTGTCTATCTTAGAAATATCCATACAGAAACAGTTGGTGCAGGGTGGGAACAGCTAGCAACAAATATCTGCAAATATCTACTCTTAGAAACAAGTGGGCGGCAGGCCACTAGTGGCCGGCAAGCAAAAATTTGTTTTTAAGCCCTATTTCAAACGGGCATATCTCCCTCATCCAGACTTGGTTTTAGGTCATTCTTGAGTCTAAATTGAAGCCCCGGAAGTATACTTTCCAATAGTGGTGGCTGTACATATAAATTCTAAGTACGCAAATAGATATGCCTATTTTAGCAAAAGGCTGCTCATTTTTGTCCTAACAAATTGATGCCTAACTTTTTCCCCAACTAGTTTTCTTCCCTCCCCTCCTATTTCCTTCAACTCCAAACCTCCAAATAAGATGTTTTTTAAAGATTTTCAAAGAGTTCACCTCCCTTCCATTTATTTCCACTTTGTCCTTACTCAGTTTACCGAAAAGTGCAATATTGTAAACAAAATGCGAGTCTCGGAATATCGTAGAAACATTTAGAAAAATATTTTGAAAAAGAAGGTTTTAAGGTCTAAAATAGTTTTGGTAAAAATGGGGTGTAAGGTTGGGATTTAGAAGCTCTTCTTGCTGAAGAAATCGAACGTTTGTACAGCATAACTTTCATCATCGAGTGATCAACCTGAGGCACCCAAGTCTTAAGGGCGGTCAAAAATGGGATGTCTACAGTTTTATACTAACAATTCAAGCATGAAAATGTTTTCCAAATGTGGTTACTTTATTGTTTTGAAAATATTGAGTTAGTTTGAATGCAAAGTGTAGATATGGATGTTCTGAGCATTATGTTCTATTGGGAGGGAAACATTTTGCGAAATCGTGAGGAAGGTGTGTCGTACGACACCGAAGCACAGGGGTTGTATAATGTGCATAGGGGGATAACATTGGGCGAGTTAGAGGCTATGATGGTGCCGAAGGTCGGTACGTACGGGGAAATAATGTGATTAAAGTTTAAATATAGACTCTTATGTCAGGGAAAGTATAGGTTGCTGCCAATCAACGATAATGAGACCTTAACTAATGTGTTAGAGCTCACATAGAAATTAGGTTCTAATTTTTTGTTAGAAATCTATGAGGAGAATGAGAGCAGTTTTGGTGGCACACAGATGCCAATTTAGGTGGGAGGGACATTCACGCAGATGTTGACACAATCGCAATCCCCTGACAATACAGTTATACAGTTTGCACACATGTTCCCTTAAGATTACCCTCCATTCAATTATTCTCAGAGTTACATAGAATTTAATGCATCAGAGAACTAGATGTTTATTATAGCGCCAGAGCAGGTCCAAGTGCTTCGACAATGTATAATCCGATGGTTCGTACAACGGAGACGGCTGCCCAAATTTATGCATCCCCCGATGATACAGTGCCATTTGATGATGAGGCTGGAGTGAGTGATGAAGATTCCATGGAAGATTTCGATGGCACAAGAGAAGGTAAAGACATTGACTTCGGTGATGACGAAGTTGGAGGGCATGATGATATGTAGGATGTACAGCCAAATATCCATGTCCCTTTCTACCATAATGGGAATTTTGACAATGTGGGTTCCATCACTAGCCATGTTGTTGTCGAACATTGACCATTGTGGGAATTCGAAACTGCTCATTTGGAGAAAGGAATGATCTTTACTGATAAGAAAAGCCTAGTGCACGCTATTCAATTGTATAACCTGAAGCGTAATCAAGAATGCAAGGTTGTAGAATCCAAAGGAAATAGTTAAGTGGTCAAGTGCAAGCATGACTGCAATTAGAGGGTTCGGGCAACGAAGTTGAAAGACAAATATTTCTTTCAAATTAGAAGGTTTGAAGCACCGCATCAGTGTGTGTACGCAAGAATGAATAGGGACAATTACAACCTCAAGTCCAAGCTCATTGCTCATTTTATCAAGGCACAGATTGCAGTAAGTAACATGTTAGATTATTTTTGAAGGATTTAATTATGAGTTTAATATATATAAGTATAATTTCTATTTGCAGATATCGCCAAAATTGCCTATTACAACCATAATTGAGGTCGTGAAGGAGAAGTTTCAGTTCACGATATCATATAAGAAAACGTGGCTTGCAAGGATGAAAGTTGTTGCAATGGTGTTTGGGGACTGGGATAAGTCATACCGATGGTTGCCTAGATATATGGCTGCATTGTAGGCATTCAATCCAGGCATAGTTGTCATGTGGGACATAATTCTGAATTTGACCTCTACCTCAATCGGAACTCAAATGTACATGAACTATGTGTTTTGGGCATTTAAACCTGCAATAGAAGGTTTCAAGTACTGTTGTCCAGTGATATGCATTGACGACACACACTTGTATGGGAAATACGAAGGCAAGATTGTTGCGGCCACTATAGTGACTGTTGCTGACAAGGTTATACCTCTTGCCTTTGCCGTTGTTAACAAGGAGATGACCGAGAGTTAGGGTTAGTTCATTACTCTGCTTAGGCGACATGTGTGCCGTGACCGAAAGGAGGTGACATTGATATCTGATCGACACATGACTTTGCTTAGTGTCATGTCCAGAATTTGGGACAATCCAGCAGTGCAACCAAGAGGGTACCATAGGTATTGTTGTGTGGAGAGCTGGTTCTACACGGCAAGTGCGGAAGTTTAACAAGATTATGGAGGATATCTACAAGCTTGAGAAGAAAGCTGAACGGTGGTTTGGTCGGATAAACCTTATTCATTGGACATTGTGCCATGATGGTGGTTTTTGTTGGGGCATATTGATGACAAACCATATAGAGGGCTTCAATGGTGTACTGAAAGGTGCACGTAGTGTCCCAATTATAGCATCAGTTGAGATAACTTTTTATCGGCTCGTCAAATATTTTGACGAGGGCAGGACCATTGCTGAAAATGCGAGTAATCGGGGTCACTTGTACATGACTAATGTTCAAAGATGGATTGACGAGCACCCAGCTAAAGCGAATGTACATATGTTGGTACCGATTAATAGGTAATTTTGATTGGATGCACCGAATTCACTACACATTAACATTTCGCACCCGTCGATCATTGATATTAGTCTATATTTAAATGTATATGAATATTAATCCACGTACATACATTTTATCTACATGGGAATAGGGGAATATAAGGTGAGGATAGCACCGCATGGGATGGGGGGTGGTGCTCGTCAAATTGTTAGTCTCTGACCACCGAGTTGTTCATGTAGGAAGTACACATTATTTCACTTGCCATGTTCCCTCATGCTTGTTGTGACAGCAGACTTGGGTGAGGATCCTTTTCCTTTCGTTGCACCAGAGTATAGGTTGGAAGTCCACAAGCGTATCTTTGTGCAGAAATTTAGGCCCATGCCGTACGAGCAATATTGTCCTAACGATGATTAGCCAACTTTGCTCGCTATTCAACGTGAGGTTAAAATGGGTCACCCTCAACATACCCGCATCCACAACGAAATGGATACCTCCAGAAAAAGTGGAATGCACCATTGCAGTTTGTGTTTGCAGAGAGGGCATGATAAGAGAAAATGTCCAGCTAGAATCCAATGGATTTGACAGTAGTTTTTTTGTCTTGTTTTCATATTAGTTCCACACTACTTTCTTCATTATTTGAATTGGAGTTAATGTAATATTCAATGAATCAGTATTCAGTAAATTGATAATGTATTTACCTTTGGAATTAATGATGACATAGACTTGGTCAAATGTGGCAAATCTCTTCAATTGTTTTAGTTGTTGCAACTATCCTTTGTGCACTGGATTGTGAACACTTTGGTGCATTGATGGTCAATTGTGTCCTGGCCTCGACGGACATCCATTTTATCTGTCTTACTTACCTTACTTGCTGTAATATTACAAAATGTAAATATTGTGAACTTAATTAATAATCACCAATATAAATGCAGTTAATATTCAATGATTTACCACATCATGTTAGGTGGGCAACTGCCTTTTTTTTATATTTTTTTAATTAATTACGTGGGGGAAGGCCATTTAATGAATTCAATCATTTCGCTGAAATTTAGTAGATATTGGTAAATGCTTAGTTCTGCTAAAAATTTTGAGTAGTATAGTTCAAATCTACTTAAAACCCTCTTCAGACCTTTGTACTTCTTTCCTGTCGAAGTGACACTCTTATAAAATGAAAGCATGTTTTTTCATGTCATAAAGGATGACGTGACAACGCGCTAACAATAATTGTAATCACACAGGTACCATGTGAACCTTATCTCCTATGACAATAGTGTCAAATGAATTACTAATCACCAATATACATGCATGTAGTAATCAATGCGTTGCCACATTTTCAACGGTGGTGAACTGTTTTTTTGGTTTCCAAAAATTCATTATGTGAGGGAAGGCCATTTTATTAATTCAATCCTTTGTCGTAAATTTAGTACATATTGCTAAATATTTAGTTGTTGTAAAAAGTTTGACTAGTGGATTTCAAGTTTGCTAAAATCCCTCCTAAGATGTGTGGAATTTAAATATGTCGAATTGGCAACTTGTATAAAGTGAAAGCATGTGTTTTCATGTCATAAAGTTTGACGTGACAACGCGTTGACAATATCTTTAAACTCATAGGTACCATGTGAACCTTATCTACTATTACAATAATGTGAAATGATGTACTAATCATCAATATTAAAATAAACTATTCAATGCGTTGCCACATTTTGTTAGGTGGTGAACTAATTTTCAGTTTTAAAAAAATTTATCACATGATGGAAGCCCATTTTATCAATTCAATAATTTCTCTTAAATTTAGTACATATTGGTAAATGCTTAGTTCTAAAAATTTTGAGTAATGGATTTCAAATCTCCTAAAAACCCTCATCAGCTGTGTGGATTTGAAATCTGTCATGTCCTATAAAGTGAAAGCACGTATTTTCATGTCATAAAGATTGACGTGACAACGCTCTTACAATTATTTTAAACACACAGGTACCATGTCAATATTATCTCCTGTGAGAAGTCATTGTTGGCATGTGGGGTGATCACACATGAACCTCATCTGATGGTTCATGTAACATTCAATGAATCATTATTTACTAGAATTATATAATGTATTTATGACTTAAATCATAAATCAGCTTCAAACCCTCCAATATAGACTGACTAGTCACTTCTTGTCAAAGTGATAACTCGTAGAAAGTTGATACACGTTTTTTCAACGCTCGTACAACAATTATGTTCATATAACTCCCATGTCTAGTTTACTGTAATGACAATTCACTGTCAGCATGTCGGATTACGAAGACATGAGTATTCACGTTTATCTCCATTTTATGTGTACTGCATGTTGGAACTACTGTTCCCAGTCACCGCTATAAGTATCACACCCTAGAAGACCTACATCTTTATAGAAAAAGTGAGAGATATCGTCATGAGATATACAGTGGTTGATCTATATTCGGAAATGGGTCTCCATTAGGTTGCAGACGGAGATGAATTTGGATACCCATTAAATCTAAATTTGCGTTACTCACATCACACAGTCAATACCATGAGAGCTGAGTGGGAATTTCGCCTAACTCGAGCAACCGTTCTCATTGAGCTATGCCGTGAAGTTCATATTAAATTTCCTTGATGACTAGCCATGCGTATGCCAATTGACACTCCACAGTTGTTGCAAAGGGCATTGCATTGTATTTGCAATGAAGTTAATCGCATGACCCAACGTTTGCAAAGGTCTGAACTTCAAAAGACCGTGAATGAGCGTGCTGAAGATGGCTTAATGGATGATGCGCAACAATATGTCTGTTGGAGCATGGATGATATGTATCAATCTGACATTGAAATGTCAGATGATGATGATAATGAATGAACTTGTTTTGATGTCTGACAAAACGATTTCTGTTTTAATGGCTTTGTAATGCTTACCCACGAGTTATCAATAAAACTTTATTTTAAGAAATTTTTGCTGCCTTTTCTTTTTAACTGTTTAATGACCTGACCTGTACCCTTTCATCATTTATCAGATCTTGAAATTTTAATTGTCTTTCTACAGTTATCTGAACAATTTTCGATACAAGGTCAATGACATAGGTGAAGGAAAATAAATATTGGATATCAAATTTGTAATATATCGCTAATAAGGTCAGATTTAGAGACAAAATAAGTTCATTTAAAAAAGGTTTAATATTTTTACTTCCCATTTTTCGTCGAAGAAGGTTAGTCATGAATCAATAAATGTAAAATTTTGTGAATAAGTTCATGTAAATAATCATTCAGTTTGAATCAGTAAATAATTTCATGTAAATTTCGTGACCTAAAAACCAAAAAATTAAAAAAAAAAAAACTGTTGCAACAACAAAATATGTTCTGTCTAACTTTTATTGTGCATAATTAGGGGTGCAACTCGGGCGGGTTCGGTCGGGTTGGGAGGTTGTCCAAGCCCAACCCAAGTTGTGCTGAGATCTACCCAAGCCCGACCCAAGTTAAACCCGAATTGCCCAAGTTGTTCGAATTGCCCGAATTATAAATGAATTTCATTTTTTTTTTGCAGCTACATTATAAAATTATTAAAATTTGACTCTATTTACAATTTTTTTAATAGAAAATCATTATTACCATCAAAACAAATAATTTATATAATGTAAGAGAGATGCCACTATAGTAGTCCTTACAATTTATGAGTGAAAATAAAAAGAAAAAAAGTAAGATTTTATGTTATTTGTATATACAATATATATTCAATATGATTTAATAATATAAATTACTTTAATATCATGTAATGACTAATAATTTATATGTATATTTAATATTTTTATATATCTATATACGTATAATTTGGGCTTCGGGTTGCTCGGGTTGTTTGACGTCTTTATCCAAGCCCACCCAAATTTAATTCGGGCTTCTGAATTTTTGCCCAAGCCCGTACCGAATTTGAAAATATTTTGTCCAAGCCCTAAAAAAATTTGGGTTGGGCTCAGGTTGAGCCCGCCTAAGTTGCACCCCTATGCACAATCGGAAAATAACGCGTTATTCAAACTCCACTAGGCGTTAGGAGAGCGAATTGCTGATAATTTCAAATTGGCACAACAATGTTTTCATTTTACATTTAATTTATCTTTAATTTTTGTGAAAAAATGATTTTAGGATTCCCTGATGACCGCTCGAGCCAAGAAACGTTGGCTCGAGCCAACAGTCAATGGTCCCAGAAGTTGCAACCAGCCTGCAAAACTTTTGAGGCTCCTCAATGTACGCTCGAGTGAATTGAAGACGGCTGGAGCGAACCTGTGAACAGCTCGAGCGAAACGTATGATGGCTCGAGTGAAAAAACCATCAATCCAGTATATTTGCAGGTCGCCGAATTGCTGAGAACTCCTCATTTGGGCTCAAGTGACAACATATTGTCTCGAGCGATACTGGACTTCGTATACCGCAACCCCTCATTTCTACTCCCCTTTGCTTTCCAAAGTTGCTCGTTTCTTCCCTCTATGCTAGGGCTAATCCTTGTCGCTGCTGTGCGTGGCCGATTATCCAACCTTCTCGCTTGGATTAGTCCCTTGCTACATGCTTTTCATCGGTACATGGTAAGTGTTTCCATAGCTATATCGTTTGTTTCTGCAAATTTCATGAACGCGTATGAACTATATTGGTACAAATTCAGAATGATTGATTATGTTTGTTACAATGTTCCTTCATATTTCATACAATCCATGTACATAGTTGGGGAAGACTCGCTTGTTTTACTACTTATTACTCTTCTTTCATGATTAAGTCAACAAACATTATAAAATATTGTGACAATGGTGGGTTTGTGTTGAAATAGAGTTGAGAATGCTATAAAATATTACCATGATTTTGCAATGGAGTCCTCTAAAAGACAAACACTTACAATAAATTTTAATATCCTTGTGGATCCACAGTTTAAGGAATTAATTATTTGACCACGTTGAGTTTGTGAAGAACACATGAAAAGTTAAACATGTTTTATATAATTAATTAATGAAATTTTATTGCTACATTTTGTAAGTTTGACTACCACTTGAGATTTGCTATTGCAACACACTTTTGTATTATTTACACACGTTTTCACCATATATAACTTTCACTAGTTTGATCAAGTTAAAGTCTAGAATGTTATAATAGAGGGAAAATTTGGGTGGTCAAAGTCTCTAATAGACCCAATTGATGGGTAGTCATTTAGTAAAAAAAATATAAATAAATATTGAGTGTAACAATAATATCTTGTATCATTCAGTACAAATAATAAATTACTATGAGTAAGAGTTACTATATGATGTACAGATTATTAGTCTAATCCAAATTCTTCTGATGTGATGAGTTAAAACCTATCTATTATTTCCGGTTTTGTTTTTTTAATGGTTTGTAATGATGCTCATGGTTTATGGTTGTGATTGGGGATTTGGGGTTATGATGAATGTTCGTGGGTTCTCAATGGGGGGGGGTTCTTTGTGGTTTGTTGCTTGGTGATTTATGTGTGTTGTTGGGGTTTTAGTGATGGCTGAATCTTGTAAACGTCGAAAGGCCACTGTGTCTTGTACCTCTTATAACAATAAGAAATTCTAGTCTAAGGAGAAAGCCAATTTGTTTCGGGATTTGTACGAGTCTAGGATTGTCCATCTAGAGCATAATGTCAAACCCATTACCTTTAAGTCAATCCCCATTCGTTTTGTTTTTGATGCCTTGGGTGGTGACCGTGTCCTGCTATTCTCAGGGCCCCAAAATCTTAGTTGGGTGCGGGAATTCTATTGTAATATCCACTCAATTGACACACATATCGCTTATGATTTCAAGACATGGGTCCATTCAAAGCCAATTTTTGTCAATGCAGAATATATTTGGTCATTTCTTGGTATTCCAAAAGTTTGTAATTGTCACTTTCCCTTCCTTGCCAAACAAATTGCCGACTTTGACATGGTGGCTTTTGAACTTTGTGGCACACCCCGGAGTTGGATTGTAGGAACTCTGATTAAGCAACATGAGCTTATTCCTCGCTTTCGCCTTTTGAACATCATTATCTATGCCAATGTTCATGTCACTACCCACAGTTCTAACATCTCACAGGACCAAGGATATGTGCTATATTGTATAGATTGGGGTCTTCCTACTAATCTTCCGGAAATGATGGTGGAAAAGATGATTTTAAAAAATCCTTAGGTCTTCCATATGGATGTCTTGTGAATAGGATACTCTCGTCTATCGCAGTTTCTTCATTTCCAGATGATGAGTTTACGTATCCTGTCAAACCCATTACCAAAAAGACTGTATCCCAAAGTGAGGCACCTGTGAAGGGGACTTCGTCAAGGGTGGGTGGTTGTGGTGCAAGTGCGGATATGATGGACGAAGAGGCCGAGTTAGATGTTGTCGTTATTGGTAAGGGGGCACAACCTGGTATTGGTTATACCATTTGAGGACAACTTGACCAGTTTGAGCAGGCCATGGTTGCACGGTTTGATCTCCTAGATGCTCGGATGGATGTACACAATGCACGTCTCACTGACTTAGAGACGTCCACTGACACTCGGCTTACTGCATTGGAGGCTTCATGTGGATGCATTGAGCATGCCATGGGCCAGTCTTCTCTCCAGTTTGCCGATATTCTGTCCATGCTTCACATGCAACAGCTTCCTCCACCGCCACCAAAGTCATGAAGGTATTTATTCTTTGCTATCACATTCAATGTTTATATTGTCTGTTATGAGCAATTTGTCTATTATGAGCAATTGTACAAATTAGAGTTATGAAAGTGATACCATATGCATTTTTTTACGTCGCATCTTTCTAAATGAAACATGTACTATAGAAAGGACAATAATTCCAGAGTTTTTTAGTATGGTACTTACTGTTTTCATAAATTATGACCTATTCAATTAAATGTTGTTCATTTCTATCTTCTTCCATCATGATTGAGTTCCCTGTGGTGAATCAACGCTATTG
This sequence comes from Camellia lanceoleosa, assembly GCA_025200525.1. Lineage (NCBI taxonomy): Eukaryota > Viridiplantae > Streptophyta > Magnoliopsida > Ericales > Theaceae > Camellia > Camellia lanceoleosa. The sequence continues at coordinate 123,173,948 of CM045760.1, forward strand.
CGTAATTTGGTTCCCATAGTAAGCTATAGTAAACCATCAAATTGAAGTCTTGTTACCACAACAGTTTATGCACAATAAAATAAAAATGAAGAATCTGTATACGACAGCAATGAAGGCATATTAACTCACTTCAATTGTTTGAAATATAAAAAATAAAAATAAAAATTGCAAAATATTCCTTGCAAATTCTTCAATTGTTTGAAATAGGACAAAAGTGTTAATGGAAGATTCAAACCTTAGCTATTTTGTTATTTAGATTGGCATGGGATATACCACACTAACAATGCACAGTTGTTACAATAGTTCAACACCACAAGTGTAAACACCCACTTTAATATTGGAATGAGTACTTGTTGTTTGGTTGTTAATTTTATTACTCCTTCAATGTTCTCACATAGATTGTTTTCCATGTTTGGACGGTTTGATCGCCTAGACGCCCCGATGGATGTAATACGATGCACGTCTCACTGACTTAGAGACATCCACCGACACTCAGCTTAATGCATTGGCTGGGCTTTGTACCAAAACTTTGGTCATGGTTGTGAAGTAATATTGCCCACAGATTTTTTATTGTAATATTTTGTCTTTAACTACCAATAAGGTACCTATGCTTGTATTTGCTTGTATATGTTTTATTTTGGTTTAATAACTCCATGAATGTATGTGTTTAGATAGGAATTATTTATAATCTTGTTCGTTATGCAGATTGCACTCAGATATCGACTCCTGCTTGTGAAGAAGATTGCAAATGTGGCCAATGGTTCAGGGCAAAGCAAGAGTTGGGAATAATGGGATATATTTTGGGACTGGTTGTTGTAAGCATCAAGCCTAATTAAATGTTAATATTTTTCCATGTTTTGTTTCTGTATGTAAATTGGGTTAATTTTCGTCTATCCTTTTTGTAAGTACTGGCGTATACATAAGCTCTCCCCTTGTTAATATACAAATTTGTTGCACAAATTCAGATCCTTAGGTTTAAGATGAAGGTTTTATGTACTCTTCTAATCATAGTGTGCTCTCATCTTCAAAGTACAAGAATTGTAAGGCATAAATATTAAAATTAATTTTATATTATTTAATTACAAAATAAACTACAAAAATAATGTTCTATATGTTAATTTGTTATTTTCTTATTTTGGTAAAAGTCCATATATATTTTACAATTGAATTTTGTTAATGTTCCAAACTAAAATAGTCTGCCAAAATATATGTAACATATACTAGCCCTTGAAGACAAAATGAAAATAACAAATAATCTTCCATATCTATTGGGTTAAGTGGGCATGCGTGGGATTTACAAATTTATTGCGATTGATTTCAAGAAAAAATAATCTTCCATATCTATTGGGTTAAGTGGGCGTGCGTGAGATTTACAAATTTATTACGATTGATCTTCGGATGGGTATGTTACGACCAATGTTCATTTGATGTTGTAAATGTTTCCAAAAATATTACAAATTGAAGATGTGAAAGTTGATTTTCAATAAATTGCAAATGAAATAAATAAAAAATCAAATAATCATGGCTTTAGAATAAAATAGAAATACTTGTTCATAATAATGAACGATGCATTAATGAGTTAACCACAACAATGCCTACAGAAGCTTGCTTTTTTCATACAATGCATGGTCACTTGCACGTGACGATATCGCAATACAAGAAATAATGCTATAATGGTTCATGAATAGTTTTTCATGCATTGACTTGTCAAGTCGTACAAAGATCCATCCAAAATGATTTTGTGAAGCAATGACATTGAACAGACTTAATAAATTAATCCCACTACGATTTGGTGAAGTTTACATGGGCACAATAAACTTCGTATGCATGCATGCTTCTTTCATACAGTGACTAGTCGCTTTGAAGTGAGGATATCACAGTCAGAAAATGGTGTTTTCAAGAAATTGTAAATTCAATCATAAAATGAAACGGATGAGGGTAGAAGAAAAGTTGCTATATTGGTTCGTGACTTGTCAACCTGCAATGAGTTGTCAACTCATGCCGTGATCCGTCCAAAATAACTCAGTGACACAGTGATTTGAATAGACTTAATTAATTCATCCTGCTACGACTTGGTGAAGTTCACATGGGCACAATGAAGTTCATACGCATGCTTGGTTTTTTTCATACAATGAGTACTCAATTCGATTAATTTGAATTGCGATCACAAAATGGTGTTTCCAAGAAATTATAAATTCAATCATAAAATCAAACGAAGGAGGGTAGAAGATAAAATGCTATACTGGTTCGTGACTAGTCAACATGCAATGAGTTGTGAAGTCATGCAGTTATTCGTCCACATGAGTCAGTGATGCAGTGACTTTAACAAACTTAATAAATAATCAAAACAGTTTCAGACACCCCTCATCCCCCAATGACATGCTCAATTGACATGGCTATTCTTTCTTACAGTGAGTAGTCTGTGAGTTGTCACATGGAACATGAGCGTGACTTACATTCGTTGATCATGAAAGTTGCATTTCTAACACCCCTCTTATCTCTTTTTTTATTAAATTCACAAAGTCACATGGCAACAGTGACTTTGCGCATAGTGAGCATTTCCTTCTTTGTCAATATAAGCAGATGCATTGTCACTTTGTGCAAAGTGGCAACAGTGACTTTGCGCATAATGAGCATGCCCTTTTTATTGAATTCACAAAGTCACATGGCAATAATGAATTCACTAATTTACCTTATAGTGAGCATGCTCTTCTTTTGTCGGTATATGCAGATGGATTGTCAAGTCATGTGACTTGGTGCACAGGCTTTTCTTTTCTCTATTTTTTCATTATAGTGACAACTCATATCTTTTTGGTATATGTGGGATTGTCATGTCATGTGACTTTGTGCAGAGGCATTTATTTTCTCTCTTTTTTTTGCCGTTCAGTTTCTTTCTCATCGTCTTATTGGAATATGGGATATGTGTCATGTCATCATTTCTAAGTGATATGAATACAAGACATAGCCTTACAACTCAGTTCACCCTACGAAACCATTGTTCATTTGTTTAAAAAAATTCACATGGCTACACAATTCATGGGAGGGAGTGGGAATCACAGAGGTGGTAGGAACTTGCAAAGAGGTGGTATGAACTTGCAAAGAGGTGAGAGCTCATGACAAGGAGGGGGAATGGGAAGGGGACGTGGCGATGTTGAAGACAAAACAACATAACCTTTTTTAGATTATGCTTGTGGTTATCATGATAGGTTTGGGAAACGACATTTCATGATGCCCAAGTATTATCCAGTTCAAGGAGGTTCATGTATGGATCCATCTGACAATCAAACAGGATATGGTTTAGCAGACGTTGCTTTTCTCAAGTGACCCGCACTATTTATAGAGCGAGTACAAATGGAAACCTTAAGTAGTCAAAATTGACTGAAGGTGCCGAAAGCACGTTCTATTGACATCCAAAAGGAAGATCCTAATAATGTTGGTCAACTATGTGAAAGACTACAACATGAGATTTCTCAAACGCGTCGTAGGTTAGCTTGTGATATGCACCGATATATAGTTAAAAAGATGCCCAGAAGAACGGAACAGAACCAAATGCTGCGACTATCAAGGCTATCATGGAGGATCTTGCACTTGTCTCTGACCCTGAGCTTTCAGATTATTCGGACTCTGAGATTACCGATTTAAGCGCGAATTAGGTGTTTATGTTTGTAATAAAGTATATTAGGTTATGCATAATTATGTACTGTGTGTGTTAAACTAAGTATTTTGGTAATGAGTTTGTCACATTTTCTGCCTACTATTTGTCTATGTAACTATTAAGTGTTGTAATCGTAGCTTCATGTTTATATATTGTGAGCAAATAGTTAAGGGTGTCCACAACGTATTTCTGTGGGACACTTATGTGTCAACTACCTATGTAACTGAAAACTGTTACATTTGCAACTTTAGTTATGTTGTTTTCATGACTATACGAGTATTTAGTAAATTAGTAACTTTATATATTATGTTTTAAGTTTTATTAGAAAAATGTTCACAACATTTATTGTAGGGGAAATACACGTTTTCTTAACTTGTTCATCTTTTCAACCGTGATAACCCAAAAATGTAACCATTATTCATTGAATAATACAAAAAACCAACTCATTCTTACAAAAAATATACCACCAATTGAATAAAACAAATAACCTTTCTATTCATTCATTGCACAATATCATTCTTATAACATAAGTGAAACCAATTCAATCACAATAACATCAACTCTAACTCAAAATTTTCATTACATAAGTACCTGTCCGTAATCATACACCAAATTATATACAAGTTACAAAATACATCACAAAAATTTCATAATACCCGCTACAACAAAAGTAACCATAACACCAAGGGAAAAGAAAAAATAGTACACTACAATGGACCCACAAGATTTTTGTAGCCTAATACCATTGAAATTAGCACGTGTAGTTTACTACATGTTCCTCTTCGTTACCATCTACTTCATCAACTGCACTTCAACGTTGTGTTTCCCCGGGCTGATCGTGTACGCATCTATTCTTATAATTAATCTATTCATTGTGCGCCTCATTAAACGAATTATACCTTTGGAATACAGCCCCAGTAAATCGATTAACTTATTGGCTGCAGTCTGCCAAGCTTGTGTAAAAGCCGGGTGCCCTCCCCACAAACACAACTTAGTGTGCTGCCATTTCCTATGATAATACATAACATTTATCATCATTTATCGTCATTGACAATAGACAAATTCCATATGTTAAGCATCATCATTCTCAGTATACATCATACAAAATATGCATATTAACAATGTAACCCAACAATTACCACAAACTCATGCATCAATTTGGCTATTAGTTACATTGTGAAAACTTTAAAAGTTAACTTATAGCTATTTCCATGCCTTGCGTTCTTCTGAAAGACATGGAGTTCACATTTTGGACTTCCCTACTCACAAAATTTGACAACTTTCCTTCTTTCCCAACATTGTAATTTACATTTTCATGTCATGACCAAAATAAAAAACATCCAACAATAAGTTTAACTCAATTACATGTAAAACTTCCAATACATTAAGTTCAACTCAATTACAACTGAAGATTTGAAATTAACATAAACCTTAAAAATAACCAAATTTGTTTGGTTATCAGTTTTGAAAATAGTTTTCAATTGTATTTTGACTTTTCAATAGTCTCGTAAATTTCCCCCCCCCCCAATATTTACAATTTTTCTTATTTTTCTTATTTCATTAATTATGTTAATGTGCACTATATTTTAGGACCATCTTTTTTCTGTATTTTTTAAAATATTACAAATTTGCGAAAACTGAAATTTTCATGTCAAACATGTTGTAATATTTGAAAAAAGTAAATCCAAAAACTTTTTAACTACAACTCCAAATTGAAAAACTCAAAACTGAACATACATCTCAAAACTCTTTTCAAAACTGAAGCCTCTATTCAAGATTACAAATTGAAATACTCCGTTCAAAATTAATTTCAAAACACTTTTCAGAACTCTTTTCAGATCCGTTAAGCAAAGAAATTTTCCCTTACTGATACCTAAAGTCACAATTTCACACTCAAATCACAACTCCACACTGAAAACATAATTCCACCACTAACCCAAACACAAGCTATGTATTTCAATGTAATCATTTTCTTTATTCATGATTAACAATTTATTGATAAAAAGAGGGTAAGTGTTGTAATCAAAAGAACACACTTTATTTACGATATAATTGATAATTGAGTGCGCATTATTTCTAAATCTGAAAGTATTTCAGTGTCATTTACAGTTTTAGCAAGAGTTCATAATTACATGTACCTCCTTCACTTGTGTACTTCCCTACCAACATGAACAACCTAAAAATCGCATTAGTTCAAACCGACAACAATCAACCTAACCTTGAAAACCTAAGTGCTTCTCATTGCAAAAAAAAATAAAAAGGTTTGTAACGCCCTGGAAATAATGACATTTAACCCAACAATATTGACATGCTATGATATATAAAAGATCCACGTTCTTTCATTCAACAGGGTTCTATTACAAAACGTATTACATGTTAACAACAAAAGCAAATGCCCTAAGGGCTTATGACTTTCAAGTTAACCCTTGGTTACAAGAAAATAGAGTGCTAGCTCATTTACACATTAAGCCCTAGGCTTGAATTTACATGTAACACTGCAAAAGGAAAGACAAACAAAAGTCCATCCGCCACTAGCCTTCCAAGCTAAGTCCTTGGAGGTGGCATGCTACCAAGACTGAAAATGATGTTCCCATATAGGGTGAGCCACGGCCAGAGAAATATACTAAACCGTTATAAATAATGACTAAAAGACTAACAATTGATAGATGGCCAACTCTTTTACATTCTTTCATCACTTCAACAAATATAAACAAAACAGATATATTCACACTTTCCATGACAAGCATACATGCTCGCCAATATTTTCTAGATAAGCATACATGCTCTATCTACGGAGTTCATCCCCTATCTCCTCCCGAAGAACATCCGGTTTAGAGGTCCATCCCTATCTTCCCTAAACATGAGTACATCCCCTATCTCCTCCAACACAACACAATGCATATATATATAACAATTATACACATCTCATATCAATACATAAGGTCAATGTATTCTTTCCATCGTCATAACCCATGACCCAATTCTATCTCAATTCTCATTTTCCACAATTAATTATTCAAATTAATAAATCAATGTAATTAGGACATTTCCATAATTAACATTACAACCCTTAGGTTCCAATTTCACTAATGTTTCAACATTAATTCCATGTTTCTATACCAAACATGCTTCTAGGTTTATTATAGACAAAACCCCAACTTTTGTAAAATTACACAATGGCCCAAAGTTTCCCAAAATTTCACAACAACTACCAACATATCAAAATGCTAAAATTCAAAGACAAAATCTATAAAAAGGAGTAGGATATCCCTACCTCAAAAGATGAGCTCCGAAGGAGAAAGACCCAAAACCAAAATGCTCCAAACACCAAACTATTCGGATCAAAATGACGCCCTCGACGATCAACACCCTTTTTATGAAGACAAAAGGTGAACAACACACTCTAACTAGATCAATACTTAGAGAGAAGTTATGGTTTTTGAGTGAGAAGCTCTGAAAATGGTGTTTTGGTAAAGTAAGAGAAAGAAGATAAGTCAAAAAGTGATTTAAAATGCCCAGTCCCACTCAGTTATACGACAGGTCCGCTCGAGCGTAAGACACTCGCCGGCGTAAAGACACATAAAACGAGTTCCGCCGGCGCAACATTGTCCGCCGAGCTCCAAGACATGAACACAAAGTTTGTCCGCCGGCGTAGATCCCACCGCTCGGCGCAGTCTCCCTCGTAACTCTCACCAAAAATATCAGGCGCCGGCGCTAAAGACCCGCCGGCGATAAACCACACTTGCGAAGTTTTGCGGGTGCACGAAATCGAAGGGTGCATTCTCCGCCGGCGCCAAAACCTCCGCCGAGCGTATAAGCAACAACAACCCATCCGCTCGGCGCAAACATGTCCGCCGAAGGACCAGTTAAAAACTGGCAACTAGACTTGGTTCTAAAGCTTAACCAACTCGTGACAAACTCGCCCAACACATCTCAGAACTCAAAAACAAAGCAAGAAAGGACGTAAATAAGACAATACTCAATTATCGACATCCACGGACACATGTCCGGACCACTATACAACAAGGTAAACCCGGACCGCTATAACCTCCCCTTAAGGAATTTCGTCCCAAATTAAAACAAGTTTTGAAAGGCAAGTTTCCTCTCCTTTAAACAATGTTATATCACAACATTACACAATTACCCATTACGGTCATTCCATCTCTCATCAAGAGGCATTTAACAATATATACATTTCCACATGCATTTTCCTTCCATTTCAACCATTTCCCACATAGATGGTTTACGGTTCATATCATAAGCAATAATTATGATACAATTCAATTTCTATAATATGGCCAACATATGCACTATTATAATCAACTCCCATAACAAGGCAAGTTCTACAACATTTACATTAACCAAAACATACACCATGTTTTACAACTTAAGACATTTCAAATGTTCTTAAAGTTCATTACAATTACAAAATTGCAACACTTGATTACACATCAACAAATAAGTCCGGATACTTCTCACGGACTCCCAACTCACGCTCCCAAGTGGCCTCCTCCACTCGTGATGTTTCCACAAAACCTTAACCAAAGGGATGGTCTTACCACGCAGACTTGATCCCGCCTATCCAAGACTGAACCGGTCTCTCCTCATACGAGGCATCCTCATCTACCTCTAAGTCGGTCCAATCCAACACGTGTGATGGATCCGGCTCATACTTCAAGCATACTCACATGAAACACGTCATGAACTCCGCCAAGCTGGCGGCAAAGCTAAACGATAAGCAACCTCGCCAATCCGCTCAAGGATCTCAAAAGGACCAATAAACCGAGGATAACTTCCCTCTTCCCAAATCTCAACAAACCCCGCCTAGGTGATATCTTCGAAGACGTGATCACCCACCTCAAACTCCAACGGTCTCCTCCTACGGTCAAGATAGGACTTCGACGACTGGTCAGAACAAGCCTCCTACGGATAAGCTCAACTTTCTCCGTCGTCTCCTAACCAACTCGGACCCAACAAAGGTGTGTCGCCCACCTCGCCCAACAAACCGGAGACCTACAACGTCGGCCATACATGGCCTCAAATCGTGCCATACCAATACTAGATCGAAACTCGTTATTGTAGGCAAACTCCACCAGTAAGTGCCTCTCCCATGTCCCACGAAATCAAGGACACAACCGAAGCATATCCTCAAGGATCTGAATGGTACGCCGATCGCCCATCAGTCTGAGGATGATAAGCTGTACTAAAGGTCAACTTAGTACCTAAAGCACTCTGCAAACTCTGCCACAACCTAGCAGTAAAACGAGGATCTCTATCTGAGACAATCGTCACTGGGACCCCGTGCAACCTTACTATGTCCCGAACATACAAGTCGGCAAGATGATCTACTGAATCTCTCACGCGCATTGGAATGAAATGCGCCGACTTGGTCAACCGGTCTACAATCACCCAAATAGTGTCACTACCCCGCTGAGTCTTCGGAAGACCTACAACGAAGTCCATGGTGACGTGCTCCCACTTCCACTCGGCAATAGGCAAGGGTTGTAACAAACCCGCTGGCCTCTGATGCTCGGCCTTCACTTGCTGACAAGTAAGGCACCTAGACACGAAGACTGCCACATCTCTCTTCATACCCCGCCACCAAAACTGACGACCCAAATCCCGATACATCTTAGTACCTCCCGGATGCACCGCAAGGCGCGAATGATGGAACTCTCGGAGTACCTCCTCTCGACAGGACTCCGGCACAAACAGACGGTCTCGGTATCTCAAACTCAGGTCGGGATACGCCGTCAAACCTTTCTCAACTTTCCCACTAGAGATCTTCTCTCTGAGGGATTCTACCTCAAGATCACCTCTCTGTGCCTCTAACACTCGAGTCACGAGTGTAGGGTCACAACAACAAAAAACAAGGCCGCATGACCTCAACGGATTCGCCCAGAAGCAAGTCAAACTCGCCAAGTGCCCCCAACATCTCCCACTCTCGGATGGCTACACAAGCTACATCACTAATGGATTTCCTACTAAGGGCATCGGCCACAACATTGGCCTTCCCTGGGTGATAATGCAACTCGAAGTCGTAATCTTCTATAAACTCCATCCACCTCCTCTGCCTCAAGTTCAAGTCTTTGCGTGAAACAGATACTTGACTTTTATGATCCGAAAACACCTCGAATCTCTCACCATAAAGGTAGTGCCTCCAGATTTTCAAGGCAAAAATCACAGCCGCTAACTCTAGGTCGTGTGTAGGGTAGTTTTTCTCATGTATTTTTAACTGACGTGAGCCATAAGCTACTACTTTCCCTCCCTGCATCAACACACAACCCAAACCCTCTCGTGAGGCATCACAATAGATGCAGAACCCAACCCTCTCTCCGGAATAATCAAGACTGGAGCGGTGGTCAATCTAACTTTCAGCTCTTGGAATGACTTTTCACAAATGTCACTCCATACAAATTTGACTCCCTTCCGAGTTAACCTAGTCAACGGTGAAGCTAACCTGGAGAAATCTTTCACAAACCGACGGTAATACCCAGTAATCCCGAAATCATGGATCTCAAACACACTCTTAGGTCAGGCCCAATCTTGCCTTGCCTCGGTCTTGGATGTATCAGCAGACACCCCTTCCCTAAACCACGTGGCCTAAGAACTTGACCTCTCTTAGCCGAACTCGCACTTCCCAAACTTGGCATACTGACCTATGGGCTCTAAGCAATTCAAGCACCACTCTCAAGTGTTCCTCGTGCTTTGCTCGAGGGTGAATAGATAAGAATATCATCCACAAAACGACCACAAACGATCCAAGAATTCCCGGAAAATCCGGTTCATCAAGTCCATAAAGATCGCCGCATTGGTAAGCCCAAATGGCATCACCGAAACTCATAATGGCCATACCGCGACGGAATGCCGTCTTCGAATATCCTCCTCTCGACCCTCAACCGGTGGTAACCCGATCTCAAGTCTATCTTAGAGAAACAATGAACCCTTCAAGGTCAAACAAGTCATCTATACGGGGCATAGGGTACTTATTCTTAATCAGAGTCCGATTCAACTTCGTGTCGATACACAACCTCAAGGCACCGTCTTTCTTTTTTAGCAAAGAGGGCGGTGCTCCCCACGGCGATACACTAGGCGGATGAAGCCCTTATCTAGCAATTCTTGGAGTTGAACTTTCAACTCAATCAACTCATTGGGGCAAAACGATAAGGTGCCATAGAAATCGGCTGCGTCAGCGCTAAATCAATAGAGAATTTCGTTTCTCGGTGAGGTGGCAAATCAACGAGATCCTCGGGAAAGACGTCCGGTACTCACAAACTACTCTTGGCAACTCAACTGGTCTCATCACACTCACCGTTCTCAAAACTAGCAAGTAGACCACTAAGTTCACTCCGTCCTCGCGGATCATACCCCGGTGGCAAAACACTACCAACCCTGTCCCCCAAAAAATGAAAACGTTCTCCGTTAATAGTACAACAAGTGACCCTCTGACGGTAGCAATCAATAAATGCCCGGTATGACGATAACCAGTCCATACCCAAAATAACATCGAAGCCCTTCATGGGCATAACCACAAAAGAAAAAGGGATTCTATGATCATCGACCTCTATATCACAACCCCTAACTCCTTGTTTCAAAATCATTTCGCCCCCAAGAGGTGACACTACACAAATAGGAGATGCTAACTGTGCTAACTCCAACTCCAAAATAGATGCGAATGCAGCAGATACAAAAGAATGAGACGCACCCGTATCAATCAACACACTAGCAACCGAATTGCAAAACAGAAAGGTACCTCTCACTACTGATGGAGTCGGTACTAGGTCTGTGATGTAACAAAGATACACGCGCCTGAGGCCCTCGATCTACCTGCCGCCTCTGAGCATAGGATCACATTGACTGGACGACGAAGCCCCCGGATTGGCCCTCGAGGCTCGCCTGACATCCGGGTTGAAATCCTGCGTCTGTCTAGAACCAGACGCTCCTGAAGTGGCACTCAACCGTGGGCAATACCTCTTCATGTGCCCGGGCTGTCCACACTGGTAACACGACACGGCTGCCGCCCGAACTCGACTCAGTGGTCTGGCGACGAAGAAGCGACTCTCGACCCCGCCCTTCAATGGGCAACCAGAAGCCTTGTGACCCGGCTGGCCACACTTGTAACAGGTGAACTCCCCGTGCCCCTCCTGAGCTCTGACTCGGTCGGGAAAGTCGACCGGCCAAACCACTGGGACGGTGAGGGTTATAACCCCTCGCCTCCTGCCATCACTCCGTCCCTCTTGGCCCCTCTTGGAGCCCCCATGTCTCTCCTCTTCTCCTCCTGCATCATCACTCCATATGAGTGCAGATCCACCAAATGCTGTACTCTCGAATGTAAGGTCCACTAACTTTCAACTTGAGGTCCCACCTCAACTTCCGCTCAAACTCATAGCAACGGCGCCTCTGTCGCCACAAGTTCAGTGCAAACTCGACAAGCTAGTAAATGTAGCCTCAAACTCGCCACAGACAAACCCTCTGCTTAAGCTTGGTAACCGATCCCTTAGTCTCTCTCTAGCCATCGGATAAAAACCTCTCTCGAAAGCATTCACAAACGCCACCCAAGTACCACCCACGAACTTTCTCATACTTCCACCATTGACCCGCATCTCCTTCACCGAAGGATGCCAAGGTCACTTTCAATGCTCCGTCCTCAATGCCTAGCATATCGAACGTTTTACTCATTTGTTCTAGCCACTGTGCGCCTTCAATGGCTCCTTAGGATCCCCAACAAACTCCTCCGGGTTAGACCGAAGAACTCCCTCTTCAAGAAAGAAGGTCCCGCCTCGGTTGCGGTTTCTGCTCACGAGAATACCTAAGGCCCTGCTATCTCTCGGGCAGGCACCCATAGCTCTTGACCCACCGGCTCGCCACATTGGCTGACCAACCCCTTCTGAATCGGAATCTCATCCGGTAATGGCACTTCTGCCTCCTAGGCCTACCACGCCCACCTCTTGCTCGTCGACATCCTAATAAAGGTAACACAGTAACGTTAGCACATTTATAAACGTACAAAACTAAACACTCACGCCCTAATGCATGGATAATCAGAATTCATTCCACGTAAGCACATAAACACATATAGCACTTACGAATTTCATTTCCGGATGATGATAGTCCCAAGGCGTTACTAGAGTACCGGTTAGAAACAGCATTGATCAAGTGCCTTTCCAACAAGACTCCCAGAAACCCAAAGACCCAATCAACATCCTAGAAACTAAATCCCATACCCAAATAATCACATAAGCATGTTATCACATAAACATATAACAGTACACCTAAGTCTCTATCAAGCGAGACAAACCCATTGTGATCCTAATCACTTCCCACGTACCCAAAGTATTCGAACCCGGTACGCTCTGATACCAAGTTGTAACGCCCTGGAAATAATGACATTTAACCCAACAATATTGACATGCTATGATATATAAAAGATCCACGTTCTTTCATTCAACAGGGTTCTATTACAAAACGTATTACATGTTAACAACAAAAGCAAATGCCCTAAGGGCTTACAGCTTTCCAAGTTAACACTTGGTTACAAGAAAATAGAGTGCTAGCTCATTTACACATTAAGCCCTAGGCTTGAATTTACATGTAACACTGCAAAAGGAAAGACAAACAAAAGTCCATCCGCCACTAGCCTTCCAAGCTAAGTCCTTGGAGGTGGCATGCTACCAGTACCTGAAAATGATGTTCCCATATAGGGTGAGCCACAGCCCAGTAGAAATATACTAAACCAATTATAAATAATGACTAAAAGACTAACAATTGATAGATGGCCAACTCTTTTACATTCTTTCATCACTTCAACAAATATAAACAAAACAGATATATTCACACTTTCCATGACAAGCATACATGCTCTGCCAATATTTTCTAGATAAGCATACATGCTCTATCTCTGAGTTCATCCCCTATCTCCTCCCAGTAACATCCGATTTAGAAGTCCATCCCCTATCTTCCCCTAAACCGTGGAGTACATCCCCTATCTCCTCCTACACAACACAATGCATATATATATAACAATTATACACATCTCATATCAATACATAAGGTCAATGTATTCTTTCCATCGCCATAACCCATGACCCAATTCTATCTCAATTCTCATTTTCCACAATTAATTATTCAAATTAATAAATCAATGTAATTAGGACATTTCCATAATTAACATTACAACCCTTAGGTTCCAATTTCACTAATGTTTCAACATTAATTCCATGTTTCTATACCAAACATGCTTCTAGGTTTATTATAGACAAAACCCCAACTTTTGTAAAATTACACAATGGCCCAAAGTTTCCCAAAATTTCACAACAACTACCAACATATCAAAATGCTAAAATTCAAAGACAAAATCTATAAAAAGGAGTAGGATATCCCTACCTCAAAAGATGAGCTCCGAAGGAGAAAGACCCAAAACCAAAATGCTCCAAACACCAAACTATTCGGATCAAAATGACGCCTCGACGATCAACACCCTTTTATGAAGACAAAAGGTGAACAACACACTCTAACTAGATCAATACTTAGAGAGAAGTTATGGTTTTTGGTGAGAAGCTCGAAAATGGTGTTTTGGTAAAGTAAGAGAAAGAAGATAAGTCAAAAGTGATTTAAAATGCCCGTCCCACTCGGTTATCTGACGACAGTCCGCTCGGCGTAAGACACTCCGCTCGAGCGTAAAGACACATAAAACAGGTTCACGCCCGGCGCAACATTGTCCGCTCGAGCTCCAAGACACAGACACAAAGTTTGTCCGCCGAGCATAGATCGGCCGCCGGCGCAGTCTCCCTCCCGAACTCTCACCAAAAATATCTTTCGGCGCTGAAAGACCCTTCGGCGCATAAACCACACTTGCAGAAGTTTTGCAGGTGCACGAAATACTGAAAGGGTGCATTCTCCGCTCGAGCGCCAAAACCTCCGCTCGAGCGTACAAGCAACAACAACCCATCCGCTCGAGCGCAAACATGTCCGCTCGAGCGGACCAGTTAAAACCTGGGCAACTAGACTTGGTTCTAAAGCTTAACCAACCTGTGACAAACCTGCCCAACACATCCTGTAACTCAAAAACAAAGCAAGAAAGGACGTAAATAAGACAATACTCAATTACCGACATCCACGGACACATGTCCGGACCACTATACAACAAGGGGTAAACCCGGGACCGCTATAAGGTTCAAATAAGAAGAAATTATTATTTATCATGGTTTTAGAGCAACAGTAGAATTTATGGAGTGACATTTCACTATTTGTTGGCCAAAATATAGCAAAAAAGTGTTAAGTGATACAAGTTTAAACCAAAACAAACACAATTCAGCCAATAGCTACATCGTGCAGTTAATATTAAAGTTCCTCAATAGTAGGTGACAAGAATTAAATATAGAAATAGAAACACTTTATAATCATATAGCATAAAGAATGAAAGCAATCCCACCACAAGAAATTCAACAATCCAATCTACTCGTCTATACCATTACAATTGTCAAACATTGTTCACTATTTAAAAAGCACCTTCATTGAGACTGCCACAATTACTTAAACAAATCAAAAGACATTGACAATTACATTAACACATAAACTTTGTAAAAACTCATGCAACTTCAATCAGATATTACTCCTTCACAACCGTGACTTCAGTTCTTAGTGACAGATGAACCTGTTCTACAAGCTCGTAACCCAGTTGACATGTGGATACAACAGATAATTGGGGATCAGGGCCTACGGTGTCCAAACCAAGTTGTTGGTCCAATTGGAGGGCTCATACAGTCCAGTCAAAATATGTAGCATAGGTTGTATAGTTACAAATTTATGTTGCTTGGGGTTCTTCCAATACTAACGGGAGTAAAGTTGAAGTACAATCTCAAATCGGGCATGAAAATGAGTCACCTGCTAATATCTAGAGTTCTAAGAAAAACAGTGAGTCCAATGGTAGCAAGGAGTGGGTTGTTGACAAAAAACAGAATTTGGGAGACGAGAAGACGTCAAAGGCAAATGGTTGGGGTTCCAGTAGAGGGGGTTGGGGTTCTTCGAGTGAAGAGGGCCATAGTAAAGTTGAATTACAGTCACAGACAGGTTGGCAGAAAGATTTACTAGGCGATTCCTAGAAGAAGTTGAGTAAGAATGATGACCACACTGATGGGAAGAAATGAGGGGTTGGTAGAAAATAGAATTTGGGAGCTGGAGAAACAATCTCAAAGCCAAGTGGTTGGTCCAGTTGGGGGGGTAATGCAGTTTAGACAGATGATGTGCCCTCTTCAACGGCACAGAAAACAGAACATGTAGCTTAGTCAAGAGCTTCCTTTAACTAGGCTTCTTCAAATAATGATGGTCTAGGTACATAATTTCAATCTCTGAAACTCAAAAAGATAGAGTCACCATTCAATTTTAGGAAGTCCAATAAAGATGACGACTCTAGTAAGGAATGAAGGGTTGCCAGAAAACTAAACTTGGGGGTAGGAGAAACAAGCTCAAAGTCAAGTGGTTGGTTTACTTGGGGGACCAATAAAGTTCAGACAGACGAAGTGCCCACAATAAAGGCACAACAAATGTGAATAGGCAGCTCCATCAAAAACTTCCCTTCACTGCACCTCTTCATCAGGACAGCAATAAGAGTCACCATTCAGAATGAGGACCACAGTGATGGGAAGTCAAGCAATGGGGGGTTCACAAAAAACAACATTTGGGGGCTGAAAAAACAATCTCAAAGGCAAGTGGATAGTTTGATGACACCGCAGTTCTAGGAAGGAATGGGTGCTTCACAAAAAGCAAAAATTGGGGGTTGAAATGAAAGGCAAAGTCGGTTGTTCGGTAGGGGGGCCAATACAGCATAGACATAGGCTAAACTCTTTACTAGACCACAAGAAGCATAACACCTATCTCAGTCCAAAACAATTGTTACTTGGAGTTCAGGAGATGAGGGTAGTACAACTATAATCTTAGACATGACTGCATAAACAATATGCTGTCAATGTCTGGAGTCCCAAAAAAACCTAATTTTGAACTTCAAATTCCCCAATCAAAAATGAAAAACCTAATTTATACAAAACAAACCTCAATGTCGATGATGGAAGGGAGAGGTGTGACAATGTTTTGAGGTCTTTGTCTTCTTCATTCTTGCTACAGCTCTCGCAGTGGCCTTCGTCGTCTTGGCCTCCTTCGCGGTGCTCTTCGCGTCTCTCTCTTCTTTGCCTCATTCGTGGTGCTAATGTTGAATGCAGAGTGTGGGTGTGTTGGACCAGATTAGTTTTATGTCAAAAACAAAACCAAAATTTTTTTTTTTTATTGAAAACGGTTTTAGAAAAGCCGTATTATAAAACGGCTTTTGTAAAACCATATTATAAACCGGCTTTGGTAAAACCGTTTTATGAATTAAATTATTTTTGGCAAACAATATTTATGTTGAAAATACAAATTGGAAAAAAAAAATATTACTAAAAAATGGTTTTACGAAAACTATTTTTATTAACTCATAATTAATTACACGTTAAGTGAAAACCGCTCTTCAAAAGCCGATTTTATGTAAGGAAATTTTATTAATTTTTTATTCACCAAAAAAGGCGTTGATAAAGCCGTTTTCTGAAAAACGGCATTGATAAAGCCAGTTTATCCTATAATGAGAATAAAGTAAAACACATACCCCAGAGTGGGATAGTAAGGGAAATTGGCCGGTGTCCAAAGGTACCCCATGTGACTCAATAAAAAAGAGGTATCACATGACCAATTAATCACAAATTTTTATGTAGTTTTATGTTTTTGAATCAATTAATATAAAATCTTGAATTTTGACTCACTGTTTTTTTATGGGTAAATTACATTGACATCTTTTGAGGTTTGGTTCAATTATATCTCACTTTTTGACGTTTTAATTCTTATTTCTATAGTTAATAATTTCATTTCATAATTTCTCCTTACTTGTATAAAAGACAACAACTCCTAGTAGAAAAATAAAAATAAAAATTACATTGAAAAAAAAATAAAACAGAAGGAAAGGGAAAAAAAATAGAGGAAGTAAAGCAAAGTAAGAACAGAGAAAGTGCATGAGTTTAATGTGTTTATCCTTTCTAAATAACTACAATGATAGGGGGTTAGTGTAATTTCTCAAATATCAAAATAATATCTATTAAACTCAAACCTCAAGAGGGTGCAAGTGTAATTTATCTATTTTTTATTAATCAAAATATATTTAATAATACATTATGTGACTGTATCGAATAATTTCAGATAGAGTAGGGCCCTCTCTTTCTACTGTCAAATCATAGTCATAAACATAAATGAAAGAAGACTATGTGGGTGTTTGGAAAGTTGTTATTTTAGTAGGCTATTTTACTTTTTGATTATTTTAATAGGTTAAAATTTTTGTATTTAGGAAGATGATTGGGTTTTTTTATAATTAGATATGATGTTTGTAAGAAAAAAGTGAAATAATTATAGATTTAAGATGATATTTTATCTTATTAATTATTTTAATCTATTTTATCTTTTTATAAATTTAAACCTAAATTAAGCTAAAATTTCACTTCCTAAACAACTCCAATGAGTCCAATCTCAATGGCCTACTTTGCACTCATTTCTCCGTATTTTAGTTGCATGCTAGCTAGCAGGACTAAAGAAATTGAACTCATCACCTTGCGCTTCTTGTTAGATAAGAGGGAAAGAGTGGGTGTGTATCTGTAAAACTTATTTTAGAAAGTAAGTTAAAAGTTTTAATTTTTTAATTTTTTTAAAAAAAATATGTAAAAAAATAAAGAGATAATAAGATTTAAAATGTTAAAAGTAAAAAAAAAAAAGGTAATTTTTAATTGAGTTACCAAAATAAGCTTAAGAAATAAAAGGGAAATGACAAAAGGAAAATGAAATGAAAACTAGTCAAGTGATGGGGTTTTAAAAAAAATATGATAGTTTTTTTTTTTTAAATGAAATTTTAACGCACAAACTACACATCAGTAGTTGGGGTGGGCGAGATAGGTGACTGTATTGAATCCCTAATTTTGACAAAATTTAAGTACACCTTCAAATAATATCTTTCAGTCTATATGATTAGTAGAATTAATAATAAAAAGATTAATAATTTATGAAATTAATATAAAATTAATTATTTAATTGGATTAGTGACATATATAATTCTTTCTTGTATATGTTTGGTTTGTGATAGATATGGAAATATATAATCTAAATTATATGTTATTAGTTATAGGATTAAAAAAATAGGTCATTTTTATTAGATAAAATGGATCAATTTTGTTAGCTAAAATGGCCATTGGAATCTAATATGAATAATAAAATTTCTAACCAAATAATAAAATGTGAATCTCATTGATTAATAATCTCAATCTTATACTATGATCCACCCAATCAAACAAGCCCATAAATTATTAATAGATCTGAAAATAAAATTTAACTCAATTTATTTAATTCTATCGTTCAAATAAAAAAGAGCACTCAGGTGACTGAAATCTTTTTGGGTTAAAAAGGTATTATTTGTCCAAATGACACTTATAATTAAAAAAAGACTCCAACCTATTCAAAATTTATCTATTTGTTTATCTGCCTAAAATGTCACTTATCTGTCCAAATGTCACTTATTTGTATACGTGTGTCCTATCTAATCAAAATGTCACCTATTTGTATACGTGTTTCCTATCTAATCAAATATTAGTTATCTGTACACATGTTACATATCTAATCAAATATCACCTATCTATATATAAATCTATTCACCTATCTGTCCGCCTCACCGCCCACTAGCTATTAGCTGCCAGCGATTTTTTTGAACAAATTTTGACAACTTTTTTGACGACTTTTCAACATGTGTCCTCATCACCAAAAAATAAATAAATTAAATCTTAGATCAAATAACTTAGGACTCATAAGAATGGACTTTCACCAATTAACTCAATCAAATGGTGATTTTTTTATTTTTTTGTCAATTACTAAGAGTTTACAAATATAAGATAATTATCTAGAGTCCAAACACAATACAACACATACCTAATATCAAATACCCCAACAACGAACCCAACAAATAGCCTCGTAATCGAAAGAAATCAATAATACAACAACCCAACGTGAGTGGCAAAATAAGATGGTATTTGATAAAATTGAATGTTAAATTTTTTAAGTTGAAAAATTATTTGATAAAAATTTAAGTGCTGAGCTAAAAATAAATTGTTTAATATATATAAGTTCAAATTTAAAATTTATTATTTTCAAATTGTATATCTCAATTTTTATATTGTGATGGTGGTGGTAGCGGCGGTGGTGGCATAGTGGTGATGGCAGTAGCGATGGTAGTGGTAGTAAAATAATGGTGATACTTATGGCAACAATGACAATGGTGATGAATGTGGTGGTTGTAGTTGTGGTGGTTGTGGTGGTGGCATGATGGTGGTAGTGGTAATGGTGACAGTGACATGGTAGCGGTAGCAGTGGTGGTGGTAGTAGTGGATGTAACATGGTGGTAGTGTGGTAGTGGTAGCAATGGTGGTAGTAGTGACTATGGCATGGTAGTGGCGGTGGTGGTGGCGGTGACGGTAACGGTGACGATGGTGGAAGTGGCGGTAGCGATGGTGGTGGCGGTTGTGGCAGCGATAACAATGGTAATAGTAGTGGTGGTGGTGGTGGTGGTAGTGGTAGTGGTAGTAGTAGCGATAGAGGTGGCAGTCCCATGATGGTAGGAATGGAAACGGGGCCAGGGATGACCCACCCCGTCCCCGATTTCCGACAGTAACAAAATCCCCAGCCTTACCCCCGATCCCCGGCGGGGAACCCTTCACCTCCCCCGTCCTCGTCCCCTAACGAGAATCGGGTTTTCCCCGACCCTAAAAAATCCCCGACAAATCTGTTCAACACACATAGAAACACAAGAACAAAAAAACAAAAAAAAAATAATCTGTATATATAATGCATGACAGATCTGTTCAACACACACACACAACAAATATAATATTGTTCATCAACAACAATAGACAACAACAGATATAATATATATGACAACTTGGGGAAAAAAATGTTCATCAATCAACAACAGATATATATATATATATAAAGAGATAGAGGGGGCCTTCACGATCTATTCATTGATCAAGACGTCGATCGGACCACGATCTATTCAGATCGGTGGCTTCACGGTCCTGGTCATGGTGGTGGCTTCAGATGGGTGGCAACGGAGGGATCGGTGGTGGTGGTGGCTTCAGATCAGTGGCTTCACCGATCTGTTCATATCAGTGGTGGTGGTGGATCTGGATGATGTTGATGATGATAAGAAATTAAAGAGATAAGAGAGATTTGAGTGAGTAAGGGAGAGAGAGAGATGAGAGAAGTGGTGGTGAGACTCAGAGAGATCTTAGTCAGTAAGTGAGAGAGAGAGAACTGAGACGCGTGAGACTGAGAGAGAGAGAAAGAAGTGTTTGGTTTATATATATATATAAAGGGATAAAATAGTAATTTTGCTTCGGGGATAAACGGAGCCAATGCCGGGGCCAAGTCGAGTGCGGGGCTGGGACACTTATCTCCACCCTCGGCCTGAAACTGATCAGGGATTGATTTTTTAATATCCTCCTTGTCCCGTTGGGGATATTTTTCGAGAAAAAAATTGCTTAAATCGGGATCGGTGGGTCGGGTCTCCGACGGGCTGGGTTCAAATTGCCATCCCTACATGATGGTGGTGTTTGTGGCGGTAGTAGTGGTGGTGGGTTTATAATAGTGTATATTGATGCTTATGTATAATAGTATAAATTCAGTTAGAATTAAGTAAGTTTCATATAACTTGAAATTTTCTTAAGTTTTAGCATTTATTTTAAGAGACTTTAATTTTTAAGTGATATTAATTATAATTATCAAACGAGTTTGATTGATTATCACTTAATACATTTAATTTTAAGTGCTGAATAAGGTCAGCAAACAAGATAATTGTTGAAAAGTCCAAACTAAAGAGGGTATAAGGCATTAGGTTCAGTAGATATTTTTGTTGGTGAAAGATCCACTCTTTGTGAAATAGTTTGGTATGAAGTCATTTTATTTGTTTTGAAGGACATTTTGTTTCTAATTTTACCCTTTGATTTATCTTTTGACCTTTTTTATCTATTGACTTTCATTGACTATCTGTTCAATTTTTTTTTCTTGTTTGTTCAAAAAAAATTTCCTATCTATTTAAATTTTTTCCTATTTGTTCAAATTTTTTAACTATCTGTTCAAATTTATATCTATCTATTTAAATTTTTTTCATCTGTCCAAATTTTCTTTGCATAAATTTTCTATCTGTCCAAATTTTTTATGTGTAAATTTTCTATCTATTCAAATGTTCTTATATGTTCAATTTTTTTTTTTTTTGAAATTCTTCTATCTGTTTAATTTTTTTTTAATCTTTTAAAATACGAAGCCAAACCAAATCACCAAACCTTATTTGGTCAATTTTTTCTTTTTTACCTGTTCAAATCTCTCTCATCTCTATTTGGTTGTCTCTTTCTCTTTCCCTATCTGTTACATTCTGTCTCATTTTCATCAACATCAATACGAGAACACAAAAGAAAAATTATTTGTTGCAATCTGTTTCTTCATCATCATCATCAAAAACAATAACACAAAAATAATCTTTGTCCAAATCCTAACCTAAATTGGAAAAAGGAAAATAATAAATAAATTAACAACAACTAGAATTTTATCTGTACAAATTTAAAGATTCACAGTCTCATTTTCTTCTCCATTTTGAGGTTTTCTCAGCAACCAAACAACACAAAAAAAATTGAAAAACCAAGAATTGCATAGTACTTTGTGTTCTTCGGTGCTCTCCCAAGCATATTTCATGATCAATCGATCAAAGCACAAAAAAGATTGATCAAACCCTCGAAGATCACGGTCCATACAAATCAATACACATAGATATATAAATATATATATATATATTTTAGAGAGAGAAAATGAACAAATGATAAGAGAATTTATGTGTGGACTTGGTGTTCAATGAGAAAGAGAGGGTTTACTTGCTTTTGGATTCAAATTTGGCAAGTTTAGTGCAGTTAAGGAATAGATATAAGAAACTTCTGTTTGGCAAGACAAGAATCAAGAGACAGAGGAGAAACGGCGACAGTGGTGGTAAGTTTCTAGCGGATGGCGGCGGTTGGATAGAGATTGGAGGCGTGATGCCATAACTGAACACGCAGTAGAATCTTAGAGGCAGATTTGTTAGCTTTTACAGTGAATCCATCTTTAAAAACTAGATCCACCTCCATCGTCGACAGTGACATGTACCACACGCTGCTGTCTATGGCACTACTGCGTTGATTTGGAGAGGGAAAAGAGAGAGAGAGAGAGAGAGAGAGAGAGATGAGTGGTTAGGGTTTGGTTTGGCTTGGATACAATATATATATATATATGGGTAGTTTGGTCATTTCGTGGAGCTTGTCCTTATAGACATAATATTTCAGAGGGTGGACCTTTGAGCAAAGAAAATCTTAATTTAGATTTATGGATCGAGTGCCCGTTATCAAATAGCCTCTAAGTTATAAACAGAATTAAAATAGTTAATTATTTGAAAATAATGAATGTTTTACTAACTGGGGTGCTATTAGTACAAAGAAGAGTGTCGATTATGGAAGTGTATGAGACTTGTGACGAAGCTCCCAAAATACTGATACATTGCTTGCGAGATTGTGTTTGGGCATAACAAGTTTGGGCATTGAGTCCGCTAAGGTGGGTAACTGATTCAGTGGGTTGCCTTGATTTCTGACAATGGGTTGAGGCAATACATTCACCAATGGATAGAGTGGGGTTGGGTTTGTTTTTTGGTCTATGTTGGGGGGTCTATGATTAGCCCAAAATCAAGTCGTCTTTAATAAAAATGTTAGGATTACTGAGAAGATTGTGAGGCAAGCTTGTGATTTGCTACAGGAGTTTGGGCAAGCAAAGGCATGGTACAAGGCCCTCGTCTAGGTCATATTCCACTACGATGGCCATGACAAAGCTACATAGGGTTCAGGGGGCACGTGCCCCCTCATTTTTTAAAAATTACACTTTTATCTCTAATTATAAATTTTTTTTATTTAACTCCCTTTAAATTTTTAAATATGTTTTAAAATGTTTGCATCTCATCTTTCTTCTCTCTCTTTTTTTTTTAATAAATTCCTAATAATTTACCATTATAAATGTTTAATTTTATCAAAATATTCTCTTATAATTATTTTTATCTCTCTCATTTGTCCCTTGTTTTCCTTCACATCTATGTTATTCTTTTTTTTTTCTTTCTTTCTTTTTTTTATATGCATGTTATTACATTTTAAATTGTGATTATCATCATATATAGTAATTAAAATAGCAAATTAAAAAAAAAAAAACAGTTAATTAAAACATATCTAAGGCACATAATTTTGATATCACGTTAATCTTTGGTCATTCTATCACCAAATAAAAATTAGATTGGATAAGTTTTGTAATTGATATCGTAAAGGATTAATGGTGCTCCCTATGAATCACTGACGATGGCAACCTCCGACAGTGGAAGTCTTCAAGCTCAACTTTGATGGTGTTGTTTTTGGGCGAGAAAAAGCTATTAGGGTTGGGGTGATTGTTCAAGATCAAAATTGGTAAGTGATTCGTGCATTATTAGAGAGGCTCCAACAATGGGTGGAGGTAGATTGTGCGGAGCTTGTGCGGCCACAAGGGCGATGGAGTTTTCCCGAGAGTTAGGATTGTGAATGATAGAGTTGGAAGGTGACTCACTGAATATTGTGAAGGCTTTCCAAGAAAATGGACATTTTTTTATCTCCTTTTGGACATATTATTCAAGGTGTGATTGGATTGAGTAGAGGATTTCAGAGATTCTATTGCTCATACATATTAAGAGAATGAAATAAAATTGCTCATGAATTGGCTCAGATGGCTTAACATGTACTTGGGTTGAAGGTTTGGATGGAAGAAGTTCCCTTTAAGTTATCTCATCTTGTTATGGATGAAACTTTGTAGCTATTTTGGTTCTTGTTTAACCCATTTAAATAAAAAAAATAAAATAAAAACTAGTTAGGTTTTTTATTTTTCTTAATTTTATCCAATTACTAACTATTGTCCATATTATAACAAAAACTGATATCTAAGGACTATGTGGTTGTGATACATCTTTGTGCCTCTCGGGTGTACCGCAAGGTGTGAATGATGAAAATCTCAGAGTACCTCCCCCCTACAAGATTCTGGCACAAAAAAGACAGTCCAAATACCTCACACTTGAGTCAGAATATATGTTCAAGTCCTCCTTTACCTTTCCACTAGATTTCTTCCCTTAGATAGCCTCTACTTCTTGATTACCCTGATGTGCTTCTATAACTTGGCTCACTAGTGTAAGTTGTGCAACTACAGTGAACAAAATGGCCGACTCAACGGACTCACCAAGATGCAAGTCAAACTCGCCAATAGCACTATGATATCCCGACTTCTCTAAAGCAATTGAGTGTATTTTGGTAATCTATGTCCCTATGTGTGTCTTCTTCATTGTTAAACCTTTTGAAGCTTGTGTTGTTATCCATTCTCTCTTATGGTTGTTCTGTTAGATACATCCTTGTGTATTCCGAGATGTCATCTTGCACTTTTGGGTGTTGGAGAGAAACCGGGAAGGTTGGCTAGAATTTTTCGCTTAAGCGAAGAATTGGTCGCTCGAACAGTCTTTTGCAGAGGGGTGTGGAGATTCTGAGAGTGGGTGTTTTTGGCTCGAGTGCAAGTTTCATAGCTCGAGCGATCTTTCAAAAATTGAACTGTTTGCTCGAGCGCATGATTGGTCACTCAAG
This sequence comes from Camellia lanceoleosa, assembly GCA_025200525.1. NCBI lineage: Eukaryota > Viridiplantae > Streptophyta > Magnoliopsida > Ericales > Theaceae > Camellia > Camellia lanceoleosa. The sequence continues at coordinate 123,199,367 of CM045760.1, forward strand.
CGGTCTGTCGACTGTCAGCTTCAAAAATTGAATCAAATCACTTCAAAAGTTTAGCCTTACCCACTTTCTCATCACTTTTCACTTTGCACTCTCTCTCTACATTAAATTTCACTTTCTTTTCTCTCATCTCTCTCTAGAAACCCCCCAACCCACTTCATTTATTCCTTGACCCCTCACTATTTATTGAGATTCCAACCTTGGTGCCTTCTTTAATTTTGGAGAGCTCGTCGAGGGCTACGTGGTGTACAATGGAGATTGGATTTTTACACCGTTGGTTTCGGAACTTCTCATCCTTTCTCCTCAAGCTCTTAAGGTAGGGATGTTCTCTGAGTTATATATATATATATATCATTTTTTAGCATATCTTGCATTTTCACTATGTTTTCTAGTGTGGATTGATTTTTGGATGTTGAATCTAGAAAAAAAAAATATTAGAGAAATGTATTCTTCCTCATGACGTGGTCCAAAACAAATTATTTTGGGTGTACTATGAACTAATTGGGGATGTTGCTTGTAATGTTTTGAAAATAAAAGAAAAACCATATTTTGATAAAACCCTAGCTTTTGGGGAAATTTGGGGAAATGTGAAATTGATGTAATATTACGAAATTGATGATAACTCTTTTGAGAAATTGAAGAAAACTTTCTAGGTTGTGTTGTTGTTGAGGCACTCATGAAAAGAGATAAAAATTTTGATTGAACAATCATGGAAACATGGGATGTGTATGTTGGCACTTTGGAAATTTAATGATGGATATTGATTGTGAATATGTGGGAATCTCATATGTCATATGGATTTCTATTTTTGCTTGATTTTGGAAGGTTTCGAATTGTGGAAATTATACTTGAACAAATGTGAAAGATGTTGGCAATGCTGTACAATGGAGATAAATTATGTGTGGTCTATTCTCATTGACTCATTTTGCATTATTTTAGATTTCGTTCACCTGCAAATCTTAACTTTGATATAAATTCTTGATTTTGAGAAAGACGATTGTTATTGATGAAAGCGTTTTGGGGTAAATACATTTGGTAAGTCCAATTTTGAGGTGTAGATTGGAAATTAAGTTGGCCTGAGTGTCCTTGGTATAAGACCAGAAACACGTGCACGTGGGTGTCTAAGCCTTCCGGTTAGTTGCCGGTAAGGTAGGATTTTGGTAGTGCTTGAGATGCCTACTTACAAACACTAGCCTTGGGGAACTACTTAAGCCATATTTATTACCCCATTGTTTAAAGTCTTGGTTTTTATGAAGAAAATGAACTTTGGAATGATTATTGAATGGATTTCAAAAGAGATGCAAACCTTTGATAATTGAATATGGAATAGCACTACATTCATATAACTGTATGAGATTGCTTTTAAACATATATATACTTTGTGAAGATATCTCTACTAAGCTTTGTTCTCACCCTTAGTGGAATTGTATAGGAAAGGATGTTGTGGCTCTGCCTAGTTGAAGGTGTGGAGTGTGTTGAAGGCAAGAGGCTCTCTCTCTCTTTTTTTTTTTTTTTTGGTTTGTAAATGCAAGCCAAAGGCTATATGTGTTGGTTGATAACCTTTTGTGTAACGAGGCTTAAGCCTTGGAATGTGTAGCCTCTGGGCACTTACTTTATTATTTTTTTCTTTTTTTTCTTTTTCTTTTTTATTGTTGCACATGCTATGGATTCATCTCTTAAGAGGATGAATGTATATCGCATGTGAACACTTCTTTTGTTAACTCTTTCCCTGAAATGAAATATTAATTGAAGGAGTTGGTCAACCAAGATAAGATTGCATGTTGGTTTGTGTTATTTTCTCTTTCTACTGGTTAATAGTTTGAGGGTGTTACAAGCACCCAATATCTCCCATTCCTAGATGGCAATACTAGCTATAATCTTACGGATTTCCTACTCAAGGCGTTGACCACTACATTGGCCTTCCCCGGATAATAGTGTAACTCGAAATCATAATCCTCCATAAACTCCATCCACCTCCTTTGTCTTAAATTCAAATCCTTCTATGAAAATAGATATTTCAAACTCTTGTGATCGGAAAACACTTCAAATCTCTCACCATATAAGTAATGCCTCCAGATTTTGAAGGCGAAAATCACTGCCGCTAGCTCTAAGTCATGAGTAAGATAATTTCTCTCATATGTTTTCAACTGTCGTGAACTGTATGCTACCACTTTTCCCTCTTGCATCAATACACAACCCAATCCTTCTCGAGACACATCACAATAAATCGAATAACCCAAACCCCTCTCCGGAATAATCAATATTGGAGCAGTGGTGAGTCTAACCTTAAGCTCTTGAAATGACTTTTTACAAGTTTCACTCCATGCAAATTTAATTCCCTTGCTCGTCAATTTAGTCAATGGTAAGGCCAATCTAAAAAAGTCTTTCACAAAACGTCAGTAATACCCAGCTATGCCGAAGACACTTTGGATTTCAAAAGCATTCTTAGGTTGTTCCCAATCTTGCACTGCCTCTATCTTAGAAGAGTCTACAATCACCCCTTCCCTAGATACCACATGGCCTAAGAACTTAACTTCCTTTAGCCAGAACTCGCACTTCCCGAACTTAGCATATAAATAGGGTGCTCTAAGCAACTCAAGTACAACTCGCAAGTATTCCTCGTGTTCCTCGTCGGAGGGTGATTAGATTAAGATGTCATCAACAAAGACAACCACGAAACGGTCTAAGAACTCATGGAAGATTTGATTCACCAAATCCATAAACGAAGCTGGTGCATTGGTTTGCCCAAAAGGCATCACTAAGAACTCATATTAGCCATACAACGTACGGAATGTCATTTTCTGAATATCTTCCTCCTTCACCCTTAACTAGTGATAACCTGATCTCAAGTCAATCTTAGAAAAGTAACACAACCCCTTCAACTGGTCAAACAAATCATCTATGCGTAGTAATGGATACTTATTCTTAACAGTTACTCAGTTCAACCTCTAATAATCGATGAGCAGTCGTAGTGTGCAATTCTTCTTCTTAGCAAAGAGAGTCTGTGCTCCCCAAGGCGATGTACTAGGAAAAATGAAGCCCTTATCTAATAGTTCTTGGAGTTGAATCTTCAACTCATACAACTCGGCAAATGCAAATCTATATGGTGCCATGGAAATCAATGTTGTGCTGGGCATTAAGTCAATGGAGAACTCAATCTCTCGGTGGGGTGGCAAATTAGTAAGATATTCGGGAAAGACGTCTGGGTATTCACAAACTAGCCTCGGCAAATCAACTCAGAACACATCACTCTCACTACCCAAGAAGGTTGCAAGAAGACAATTCAGCTCGCCCCAACCACGTGAGTCATACGCTGGCGACAAAACTCTATCAGCTTAGTCCTCTAGAAAATAGAAATAGTCACCACTCAAGGTGCACACTGTAACCCTCTGATGCTAACAATCTATAATGGCACGATACGAAGACAACCAATCCATACCTAAAATGACATCAAAACCCGACATATCTAACAATACAAAAGCAAAAAGAAGTCAATGACCGACAACCTCTATCTCATAACCGTGACATCCTCGATCCAAGACAACCTTAACCCCAACTGGTGACTCTACCCTGAGTAGAGATGCTAACTAAGCCACTTCTAATCCCAAAACTTATGCGAATGTAGACAAAATGAAGGAATAAGATGCACCAGTATCAATCAACGCATTGACAATATAATTGAACAAAAAAAATGTACCTCTTTTAATTGGGAGGTTAATGAGTCGAGTCTTGCTAAAGGTAGGAACTATTTTTTTTTTCTTCCTATTATGGAAATTTTGTTATATTGAGTTGTTTTCCTTCCATTAGGGAATAACCCTCCAATAATGTTAAGTTTCATGAAAGAAATATCATTAAAAAATAAATAAATAAAAATTATGAAGATTCTCCATTTTTGGATTAGTTTGTAGTGTTTTATTGTATATTACACAATCACCTTTGGATTAGTTTAATGAAACTTTTGATGATATTTATTTCACGAACCATAACATTACCCATGACCCTTCTCCATACCACTATCCTCCATACTCCACCAAACTCTATTTCATGATTCACATCCCAAGCCCATAATAATGATCTGAACTGTTCATCTTGTAGGCCCAACACTAAAGATGAGTTGTAGAAAAATTAAGTTTCATTAAACATCAGTAAACACATGAACAAATTACATTTTGTTTCTTTTAAACAGATAGTAACCGTGAGTTTAAACTTAAACCATCAATTTTATAAAATAAAAATAGGATTTGTTCATATATTCATCGATATCTGATGAAACTGATTTTTTGCATATGTGATTTTCACTGCAAAGTTTACGATATGAATAGTTTGAATCATTGTTGTAAGCCCAAAGTGAGGCTTACAAAATGAATATGGAGGGATATAAAAGATATATAGTGGTATGGAAAAAAGTCAAGACTTATAATTGTCTAATGTAATTCTCTAGATATATGTATACTAACAGCTGGCACAAGTGATGAGTGCATGTGCAATTCAAGTAGATAAGAACAAACAAACAAACAAACAAAATAGCAAATTTATGAATTAATATCACAATATGTAACTATTTGCACCATAAATAAATTTTCTGTCGATTGTGACTAGGTTTAAATTTTCTATTACTTCTTCTTCTTCTTCTTCTTCTTCTTCTTCTTCTTCTTATTATTATTATTATTATTATTATTATTATTATGCAGGAAAATCTTGGAGGTTAAAGAGAAGTTAAGACAAGTTTTGAAGATTCAAGGGATGGAAGACACATGACATTGTAAGGAAGCAGATGGAAAATTTAGGAAGTTAAAAGTAGTTATTTAGGTAGTTGTTAATGGAAGTTATTTCCTTCATTTTTTTCTATAAATTGCCATTAATGGCTCTATTGTAAGACACCAACAAATCAATACATGACTTGATTTCTATTTCTTTTCTATCCTAGTAGTGGATCTGATCTACATAAGTGTAGTTTAAACTTAGATAGGAGTAGCCTTAATGTACTTTACTTGTATTTGATTGTTCATTCAATCATTTACATCATCATCTTCTTCTTCTCTCTTTCTCTTTTTCTTGTTTGTGTTGCCATTATTTTTATTCCAAGGAAGTCCTTGAACTTTCAAGGCATAGAACATCAACACAATTGCTTAATCATTGTGTTGTTTGGTGAAATTATGGTTAAGGCTCTATCAAGCTAAGCCTAACAAAAATTTTACTAACAATTTTTAGCACACCCAGTGGGACAACATCCTAACTTGGAGGGGGAAAAAATGATACAAACAAATATCAAGAAATTATGCCATCAAGTGGCATGTTTACATCTTGTGCACCTATGGATGCAAACCACCAATGGAGTGGCAATGTTCCAATGGGTATGAATTAGTATTGAAATGCCTCATCTTCCATGTATAATGATTCTACTACCTATTGCCAACATAATGGCATGACAAATGAAATGGAAAGAATGATTCGGCATTGTGAGGATCAAATTTATTTGTACAAGAGTGAAATTTTGGCCCTACAAAAAATAATTAATTCACTTGATTGGAAAAAATTTCAAATAATTTCATCACCACCATATTATTTGATGTAAAAAGACATTGTTGGAAATTTTGGTTTTACAGGCTTATTCTGGGCCAATTTGCTCCCAAATTTAAGTGGTGCTCACATGTCATTTGAGGTGGGTCCAAGTGGTGACGTGTTCCTTGCCGCATGGCAAGTCACACGGTGAAGACATTTCGTCAAAACTATTTATGGGTGAATGATAAGTTTTCGGCATTTTTGGTTTCGTAAAATAGGAAGTGAAGAGACAAATATGGGTTACCTTGTTTTGGTTGTCCCACATAGAAACAATAAGAGAGTTTGTATGGGTATATAAGCTATAGGTTGACATACCTGGGATGGGCCCCAAGGGGCACCCCAAGTTTTGTAAAGAGGGAAGTTATGGACAAAGTGAGTTTCACCCAAATCCACCACACACGTACTACCGCCGTCCGGCCTATCTCGGATGCGTGGTGTAGGTCGAGTCCTAACTTTAATTTTTTTGGACAACATTCATTTGAATTTTTTCAAATTCTTGTTGGAAATTTTAAATTCCTAACGAATTAATTCAAACTTTTGTGCCAAAATTCGAATTCGAATTTTTGTTTCCAGGAACAGTGCCACTCTGGTCACCTCTCTTCATTTTCTGGCAGTTCAAGATTTCACACCTGTTCAAAGGGTTTTGCTGCCCTTCCTAACAGACACCTCTTTGCCTATAAATACAAGATCCTCTAGCAAATTCAATTCATCCATTTCCATCTCATTTTTCTTTCTTTCTTGCATCTGTTCTTCATAATAGTTTATAGAAATTTAGAGAGTGCAGAACTCAAGTTCTAGTTCGCAAGATAGATTATTTGTAGTGCTACTACAATCTATGATATTGATCATTGTATCTTGGGAGATAGACGCCAATAATCTATGAGCACGTGTGTGGTGGTGAATCTGTCTTAAGGACAGAGTGTCACACACTTGACTTGATCGTGTTTTTGTTGTTCTAACGTTTTGGTACAAGAACTTCATGTAAGTAATTTATTTTCTTTGTTTGAGTTTTATTTTATATACAGAAGATTGTTCCAATAATCTTGAGTTTTATACAAAATTTTTCATTTGTTTCCTTTTCAAAATTCTTTTTGTTTTTATTACAAAAATTATTTTCTATATGAAGTTTTCAGAAATTAATTTTGAATTTTCAGAAATAATATTCTGGTTTTTCATTAATTAAAATTCTAATTTTTAGTATTTTAATTTTTGAAGTTTTACAAAAATAATATTCTATGTGAAATTAATTTGATTAAATAAAAGTTTGTTTTCAAATTAATTTGAAATAAAAGTTACAATTTTGTTTCTTTTATTTTTTACAAAATTATATTCTGTGTTTTATATTAATTTTCTATGTAGTATAAAATTCTAATTATAATTATGTTTTATAATTTAGGATTCATTATAGCGATCCCGGTTTTCCTTTCCTTTGTATACTGTATTCCGGACTTGGTTCCGTGGTTGTGTTGTTATCTCATTCTCTTTTCCATCCTTTACTCTTTGTATTTGAGTCTTGGCTTGTGTTGGGCAGGTTTGAAACAGGTTGATTGTGCTTTGAAACCAAAAGTTGATGCCCAGATTTTGGCCTTCACACTCGAGCGGGGATTTTGACGCTCGAGCGGGCCCTTTGTTGTAGTTTCTCCGCTCGAGTGGGCATTTTGACGCTCGAGCGTAAATTTCCATCTCCCAGTACTTTGTTTGCAGGTCTTTGTACGCTCGAGCGGGAGTTTTGACGCTCGAGCGTGACCCTTTGTTTTTGTTCCTCCGCTCGAGCGGGGACCATGTCTACAAAACTTCTGCAGGTGTGCAATCGACGCTCGAGCGGCGCCGAAGCCTTCGGCGTGAGTGCATCGGCGAGGCGACTGGTATAACACTTCGGGATTTCTCCTTTTTGGATCACTTTTTGATTTTCTTTCTCTCTCTTACTTTTCCAAACCCAGATTTGAGAGCCTCTCTCTATAAAACCACACCTTCTCTCTAGGGTTTGATCTAGTTAGAGTAATCTCCTACCCGTGGGCCTTTACAAAAAGTGTTGAGTTTGTCGAGGGCTATCTTTTTATCCGAGAATTTCTTGATTTGGAGCATTTTGAATTTCTTCATCTCCTACCTTTGGGCTCCGAATTTGAGGTAGGGATTCCTACTCATTCTTATATGCTTTAACATAGATGTTGAGCTATTTGTATAGATGGTTTGATTTGGGAAGTTAGGGTTTGAGTTATGTAAAAATGAAAAGAGGGATTTTATTCTTTTGGCTCATATATAATTGTTTTGGGTCTAAAAAGGAGGTTATTGATGTTAGTTGTTGATATTTGGACCTTTGGGTCAATATTAGAAAAATGGGAAAAAATGCCATGTTTGGGTATAATGGGGTCATTTATGTAATTAATGACATTTGCTATGAGAATATGAAATTGAGTTGAATATAATGAAATTGGCTTATTATGAGATGGAATAGTGAAGTTGGATTTATTATCGCTCACTTTTGAAAATGTTGATAAACTATCTGTTGATGCATTTATTATCTGTTTAGAAATAACTGCTTTGGGCTATCAGTGGAGGATAGTCATGATTGTTGTAGACAATGCATGATGATTAGGCAAACCGGAACTAATCAATTGAATATGTCATCGAATATGACAATTGGAATAATACATCGAATTTGTGTATTGATTGAACATGTATATGATAGTTGTTTATATACATTGTTTTGCGTGGGAGGAGATAGGAGATGTACTCCATGGTTTAGGGGGAGATAGGGGATGGACTCCTAAACCGGATGTTATGTGGGAGGAGATAGGGGATGGACTCCATTGATACAACAATTTTGTGTATCTATTGAAGTGTTCATACAGCAAATCTGTGTATCACTTGCGAAGTAAGGAAGTGTTTGTATGTGTTAATGATACAACAAATATGTGTATCTGTTGAGACTTATGGAAGTATTTCGTTATGAGTTGTTATCTCATTAGTATTATTGAAATGGAAGAACTGTTGACATGAGATGAAATCTCTGTTAAAGTAAATGGCCAGGTTCTGAGCCAGGATTACGGATTGAAAATTTGGATAAGAACTAGAATAAAACATGGACACTTGGTCATGTAATTGAAATGGGTTATGAATTGATTTATGTGAGTTAAACATTTATCGATTGCTAATGTCTTAGTTATTGCTTATATTTTGTTTAGCATATCTCTATTGGGTGTTGGCTCACCCTATATGGGGCATCATTTTCAGGTACAGGTAGCATGCCACCTCCAAGGACGTAGCTTGAGAGGCTTGGTGGCTGGGACATCTTTTGTGATTACATTTTTGTATTACATGTATATCAAGCCAAGGGCTTATTTTGTATAGAGTTAGTACTCTTTCTTTTGTAACCAAGTGTTAACTTGGAAAGCTGTAAGCCCGTAGGGCATTTGCTTTTGTTGTTAACATGTAATACATTTGTAAGAAATGCTCTGATGAAATGTATTTTTGCTTTATTCTCTTGTCTAAGCATATCATTATTGTACGCTTTATGGGTTTATTTTTTAGGGCGTTACATTCATGACTACTGAAATTGCTCAAACCTCTAATCCAACCGGTGTTGCGATTGCCCGAATCCCTCATGCTATTGTGACAGTGCCAGTGAATCATGGGGGAAAAGCCAAAAGAGTTCTTAGGAACTGACTTTAAAAGATGGCAGCAAAAAATGCTGTTCTATCTTACTACTTCAAAATTTTCCTTTGTAAGGATGCTCCTGTTCTAAAAGAGGATGAAATCGATCGATAAGTGGTTGCTGCGGTTGATGCTTGGAAGCATGCGGATTTCCTTTGTCACAACTGTATCTTGAATGGGCTTGATAATACATTGTACAACGTTTATAGTCCTATCAAGACGACAAAGGAATTATGGGGGTCATTGGAGAAAAAAAAATACAAAACAGAAGATGCCGGCTCAAAGAAATTTGTGGTGGGCAAATTTTTAGATTTAGTGATAGTTGATTCAAAGACTGATTAGCCAAGTTCAAGATCTCCAACTAATTCTTCATGACATCCATGTAGAAGGCATGTCACTAAGCGAGTCCTTCCAAGTTGCTGCCCTAATTGAAAAATTACCATAAGAATGGAAGGAATGCAAGAACTATCTCAAGCACATGCGCAAACAAATAACTTTAGAAGAATTAATTGTGCAATTGAGAATTGAGGAAGATAACCGAACTTCTAAGAAGAGGGTTGGAAAACATCCTATGCAGTCATAGGCTAATGTGGTGAAACATGCACCAAAGCGAAGAAACGAAAATTTACCAGAGAAAGTTCCTTATAAGGCTCTAAGGGAAGGGACACTAAGAAGTTCAAGTTTAATGGAAAATGCTACATCTGTGACAAAGAGGGACATCGGGCCAATGATTGTCATAGCAAGCGCAAAGGTAAAAGAAGTTCAAGTAAGAAACCTGCTCAAGTCAATGTCACCGAAGTGGACCGAATCTCTAATGGTGTTGAAGACATAAACCTTTCAGCCATTGTCTCCGAGGTCAACCTTTCTGGAAATCTAAAAGAATGCTAGGTGGACACTAGAGCCACTCGTCACATCTGTGCTGACAAAAACCTCATATTCTGTGGTGGACAATGGAGAACAACTGTTCATGGGCAATTTGTCGACTTCTAAAGTCGAAGGACAATGAAAGGTTATTCTGAAGATGACATCTGGAAAGGAACTCACCCTTAACAATGTGCTGCATGTACCAGACATTCGTAAGAATCTTGTTTCCGGATCTATTGAGCAAAAATGGGTTTATGTTAGTTTTTGAGAGTGACAAATTTGTACTTACCAAAAACAGGATGTATGTAAGAAAATGTTACATGACTGATAGCCTTTTCAAAATGAATGTAATGACTGTTGTACCTTCTACGGTTAATAAAAATACATCTTCATCTTACTTGCTTAAGTCTTCAAATTTATGGCATGATAGATTAGGACATGTTAATTATGGATCTTTGCATAGATTAATTAATATGGAATGTTTACCTAAATTTGAAATTGATCCAATTCATAAATGTGAAATTTATGTTGAGGTAAAATTAACTAAAACTTCTTTTCATTCAATTGAAAGAAGTACCAAACCACTTGAATTAATTCATAGTGACATTTGTGATTTTAAATCAATTCAAACTAGAGGTGGGAAAAAATATTTTATCACTTTCATAGATAACTATACTAGATATAGTTATGTTTATTTAATTCAAACTAAGGATGAAACTTTGGAAACTTTCATTCAATAGAAGAATGAAGTTGAAAATCAACTTGGCAAGAAAATTAAATTCTAAGAAATGACAGGTGTGGAGAATATGTGTAACACCCGCCTCCTTAATTTGCCATTAATTCACTTTAATTATGTGTTTGTATGTGAAGTCTATGTTTATCTGTGTGTTAAGTATGCGCCATGTGTTATTTGCATTATGTTTTGCTTGACAGATATGTTAATGTACGAAAAAGACCTGTCTAATTCGTTAAAATATAAAGTCACAACTTAAATGTTGGCCTAGGGGATTAGAGCCTAATTCATCTTTATGAGCTTAAGTTAGGTTAGGCTAATAATTTAAGTGAAGTTGACATGAAGCAAAAATGATTGAGACAAATTAAAGATAGATATTTGAAACTCAAGTGGGAAGGAGAGAGATATAATCTGAGAGAGAGAAAGAGAGGACATTCTAGCACAAGGGGAAAAAGAGGAGAAGGCTAGAGAAAGGAAGAGAGATTGAAGCAACTTCACCAAATCAACCATAAAAGGTAAGAATTCTTGTCTAAACCCATGAGATTAAGTTAAGTTAACATAAGATTATAGATTTGGAGTTGTATTAGGGAGTATAAATGGTGTATGTTTAAGTTTTAAACCCTAAAGAGGGAATTTGTAGGAAGTAGTTTGAAACTTTGCTCCGCATGTCATCTTTCCTCCTTATTCACTTGATCTTGCATGGGTTTGAAGTTAATGAAGGAATTTTCATGGATTTTTGAAACATAGGACTCCCATTTGCATAACTCTTGTTTGTCCTCCTCCATTTCAAGTTTCAATTTTATGAATGAATAATTAGAATTGGGTTGAAAGTTATGATTGTGGTTTGAACTTAGAATTTGCTCATTCACCATGTTTTAGTAAGTTTTGGGCCATAATTTGTGCAAAATGGAGTTGATTTTTGGAAAGGTTGAAGCTTAAAAATATAGCAGGTTTTCGGCCCTAAGACACCCAGAACCACATGTGCAGCGGAGAGAAACGCACGTACGGGAAGCCGAGCCATACGTGCGGTAGAAAAGACCGTACATACGAAAAACAAGGGAGACGAGCTGCACATTCTAAAATAATTGCACGTTCCGACGTACGTGCGGTGGGAGTTCTGCATATGCGTTGCACATGTGGCCAAGGCACACAGTACATACGGCTGTCAAGTAGGCCCTGTTTCATTTTTTTACTTCATTTTTCCATCTTTCGAGCCTCCGTTCGCATAGTTAGCACATGTATTTGACGTTCATTGCATTTCACAAGCATTAAAAGAGAATAAAGGATAATTAGGCCAGCCAATCAAATAAGTAATGTTAACAACTAGTTGGTTGCAATATGAATTAAACGTGTTATGCTTGTATATGTCTGTGTAGGTCAAACGTCGCGTCCCTATCATGTGTTTTGCAAAGCCAACTGTGAGTAACACTGTTGTAAAGATATGTTTAATTATGAGTATTTTTTGACTTATATTATACTTTGTTTTATGAAATGATGATTTTGTTCAAATGAATGATTGTCCTAGTTTCTGAACTATATTCGTGGCATCCTTAGCATTTGTTTACTGAGATCTCTATGAGTTCCATTTCTTGGAACTTCTGTTTCCTGCATTGATGGCCATCATGACCGTCTATCTGGTATTCATGACCTTTTGTACTGTTCTGCTAGTGGATGTACCATGTATGACTGCTATGCTTTCTATATGACATATGTATCTATTCAGCATGTGATTCTGATTTTTTGTTATTATCATAATTAATCAATTTGACTCACGATAAGGACATCATTCATCACCTCTTTACACTATTGTTATTCACTGGGCTCTAGCTCATCTTTTAATTTATATATGTAGGTCATCCAGTGCTAGAAGGGACGTAGTGGTGTCGATCTTGCCTCAGTTTGTCGAGCTAGCTTTTGTGCCTCGCTACGAGGTTCCCATCTGTCGAGGCTTTTTGGGGGCCCGGAGATCACCCTCCTGGCAATCACAAGTTTGAACTGTTTTTCTTTGATAGTGTATCTATTGGTGATGGGAATGTAATCCCTCTTTTGTTTGTGTTTTGGCAAACGTGCTATGCTTTGATGTATATATGTAGATATCCAAAAGTGTATTTATTACAGCTCCTTTTGTCTCATGTAAGTCTTCACAGCTCGTTGGACGTTTTAGTTTCTTATATATTAGCTTCCGCTAGCCCCAATTATGTGATTTATACAAGAAGGCCTTTGGTAATCACGGATTACTGGCTAGTTATGATAGTAAACCTATAGGGGTGGGTTTAGGTCGTGACAATATAAATCGCCATTTGGTGGAATAATTCATCAAACCACCACTCCTTAATCACCTTAGCAAAATGGAATTGTTGAAAGGAAAAATAAAACTTTAAAAGAAATGATGAATGTCATGTTAATAAATTTTGGATTATCTCAGAAATTGTGGGGGGAAACAATACTTTCCACTACTTATGTTCTTAATAAAGTACCCCAAAAAGTGAATCAAACACCATATGAAATGTGGCATGGAAGCATACCATCCTACAAATACTTAAAAGTGTGGAGGTGTTTGGCTAAAGTGGCTATTTATAGTCCTAAAAAGACTAAAATAGGTTCAAAAATCGTTGATTGCATATTCATCGGTTATGCCAAGAATAGTAGTGCATATAATGTTTCTGGTTTAGACTCGATCCATTAATGGTTGCTCATACCCTTTATCATCTTGTTGGTAGTTAAGTTGAGTTGTTGGTTATGTTTGAATCAGGTTGGGAGTTGGTTTTCAATAGAGTTGTTATCCAATTTTCTTCTTGTTCACTCGAGCAGTGGTTTGGTCACTCGAGCAGTCTTTGAGATCTCCCAGTATTTTTGCAGGTCTGCAAAACTTCTGGGAGTAGGGTGTTCTTCTCTTGAGCGGTATTTCTTACACTCAAGCAGTCTCTGCAGTCTGCAAAACTTCTGGGAGGGATCATTGTGCACTTGAGCGATATTTTGGTCGCTCGAGTGATCTCACTTATTATATCTTACTCTCAAGCGATGTTTTGGTCGCTCGAGTAGTCTGTGCATATATCAGTTCGGGGAAAGGGATTTTTAATTCACTTTTTCATTTCCTTTCTCTCTCTAAAACTTCCCAAACCCTAATTTCTTTCCATTCTCTCTCTAATTCTTGCTTAAAACCTCAAATACTCCATCATCCATTGATTATTCCACCATTGCTCCTTGGAGAAAAATGTAGAGCTCGTCGAAAGCTTCATTATAATCGGAGATGATTTCGTTTTCAGCTCCGTCAAAAGTTTCACACTTGCTCTCTTCCTCTTCTACTCTTAAGGTAGGGATTTCTTCAACCTTTAGTTTGATCCTTAGCTTGGTTATTTGCTCTCTAGAAAGATTTAGTGATTTGGGGATTTTAGGTTAAATATAGGGTTTGATTTTGAAATGTAAAAAAGGAGTTCTTCAAATAAATGCTTAAGAAAGAATGTGGAAGTGTGTATATTGATGGATTGTATTGAAATATGGGAGGATCTTTCTTTAAAATGAAGGATATTGGGTTTTGAAAAGATATGAAAAATATGTCTGTTGATAATGAGAGTGGAGTTGGATATGTATTATTGTTCCCATTTTGAAATTTTTATGGTATCAGTGATATTAATCCTAACCCGTCGATTTCGGAGGTTGGTGTTAGAAAAGAGGAAGTTGGTAGGAGAGGATCAGGTGTTATGGACCCTGCAAAATTTATTGATGTTTTACGAAATGTAATAACAAGTGTAAAAAATAGTGATGAGACTCAAGATGTAATAGTTGATGATAAGGGAAATGTAGTAAGTAAATAAAAATTTGAGTGGTTTCATAAATAAAATTAGTAAAATTTTTCATTGATCATAACAGTGGTTACATTTACATCAAACCATTCTCTCATTTCTGGGGACATTGCATCTAACCAACTACTGTCCCCATTAGTTAATATAATACAAGGAATCCCTCATTTAATGGTGAGATCTGGTTGAAATTTAACAAATACATGGAAATCCCTTTGGCATCCAACTAGGTTCTTCATTAGTTCTGTTGGGACTATCAAATATTTAATGTCGTCTATGACGTTGTAGACGGCATCTTGATCGTAGTCCCTGAAACTTATTTTGCCGAAGAAGTAGTTGTGTCGTCCAAGACTTCTGGCCCAGGTGGTTTCTCCTATTCTTGAGGGTCCTTCGAGGTAGAGGAAGATTGGGCAGATGAGCCGTTGTTCTGGATCCTGATATCAAAGGAGAAAAAGAGTTCTTTGTCAGTATATAAATCATGTATATTATTTTTGTGTATCCCTAATCTAATCCAATCGTCTTCCCTCCAAACGAAGAGACAACAATTTTAACATAACTTGTACTGTACAAAATTTCAACTAACAAACAAAACATTATTTTGTGCCCAATTTTTTACATCTTCGTTTAAAAAAGGAAATTAATTAAAGGGGCTAATATATGGGGGCATCTGTCATTTGTAATGATTCCTCGAAAATGTTTTAATTGAGGATATTTTGTGACGTAATCGGTTGGACATCACTCTTTGCAGAGTGCAAAGAATTGTTCCTCCGTTTCTGCTTCTGCAAGTATTCCCCACCAAAGTTCGTCTCTGTTCTTTGAAGGACTTTTCCCCTTAGATAAAAATTCTCCCTATTCTATGAAATCGCCCCCTTTCTGTATATACTGTCGACTTGCTGTTGGACAGTGAAGCTTTTCTATATTTGGATGATAGATTCTGTCGTTGGTTCTAGTGAGATCGAAAAATCTTGGGATGGTGGTTTGGATCTTCTTTGTGCATTGAACCATGGCATGAAAGTGAGGGTTTCCATCTTCGTGGAGCTCCCTTGCAACAAGTATGTAGTATAGCTGACAGGCTAGTTAGAGAAAGGATTGGAGGAGTTCTAAGAGTTGTTCTTTTGGGCAAGAGTATTGTGGGTATGTGAGGAAAACATTCTTGGCATAGAAACCGAAAGAGGCTTGGCGAGGCATTTTGTAGTGGTAAATAGTAAATTCACACCAGCCATACAAAAGCTCCCGATTAGTTAAAAAACCTGGTGTGAATGGTGTGAGTGGTATGACTGAAGGGCGCTGTATTAATATCTATTATTGGAAAATTATCTGTTGAGGAGAAATATCTGTTTTGGGCTATTAGTGGAGGATAGCTTTTATTGTTGTAGAAATTGCATGGGGATTAGGTCAATTGAAACTAATTACTCATACATCTTGCATTGAGCATTCTCTCATACTTAATCATTGAAAATGGATTGTTTTGAGAAAAAGAGGTGTATACCTTGGTAAATCTAGTTAGAGGGTCATTGGTAAAAGTCCAAAAACCCGCACGGTTAGGTGTCGATCCTTCTAGTTAATACTGATAAAATGACTTTGGTAGTGCTTGTATAGCCTACTAACAAACACGTACCTAGAGATTTCCAGTGTTTTGTATCTACTACCCTGTTTTCTAATGTAAAAGATTATTTTCATGAATTGAAATACAATGATGATGGCATTGCATTGTTTTGAGATGAAAAAGTACAATGTTTGGCAAATGACATGTATATGCATTCACCTTATGATTTCGTTAAGTTTCATACTTAGTGTTAAAGTATTTCTACTAGGCTTTAGCTCACCCTATGTAGAAAACAACTTTCAGGTGCTAATGATATGCCTTTGGCAAGGACTTAGATTGTGAGGACCATGGAGCTGAAGGCTCATTTTTGTTTCTTTTGTTGTAATCATCTTTTGTATAAGCCTCGGGATTTTTTAATTATTTTGGACTTGATCCATTTGTTGTAACCAAGTAATGTCTTGGAAAGATGTAGCCATTGGGGCATAAACTTATCTGTATTACCTTTTATCTCGATTCTCTCCTATATGACATATGCTATAAATTCAAGATCTAGGATTTATGAATGTATATTCGCATATGCCATCTTTTGTACAGTAAAAGTATATGAATGAAAGGCTAATATTTCACATGTTATGTCTTCTATTGGATATCATAGCATGGGATGTCATTATTATTTCGGGGCGTTATAGTGCATATCAATTTTTGATTTATAAGTCAGAACACTTAAAAATACAGGTAAATACTATTATCGAATCTAGGAATGCATCATTCTTTGAACATGTGTTTCCTAATAAACTGGACAAGAAACTAGCACTAACAAAAGATCTTATGATGCTATTGCTAGTCATGATCAAGAACAAGATCAAGTAAAAGGTAAGAGAAAGATCAAAATAAAGAAGAGGAACCTAGGCATAGAAAACGTGCAAGAACCTTAAAATCTTTTGGTCCAAATTTTTTGACCTTTTTGTTAGAAAATAAGCCTTCAACTTTTAAAGAAGCTATCTCCAGTCCTGAGGCTTCTTTATGGAAAGAGGCTGTAAATTGCGAAGTTGAATCCATCTTGCAAAATCACACATGGGAATTGGTGGTTTTGCCACTAGGTTTTAAACCTCTTGGATACAAGTAGATTTTCAAGAGGAAAATAAAAGTGGATGGATCAATTGACAAATATAAGGCAAGACTTGTGGTCAAAGGCTATAGACAAAAAGAAGGTCTTGATTACTTTGACACATATTCACCAATTACTAGAATAACATCCATTAGAATGCTAATTGTCATTGCATCTTTGTACAATCTAGAAATTCATCAAATGGATGTGAAAACAGCTTTCTTAAATTGTGAGTTAAATGAAGAAATTTACATGGAACAACCAGAAGGATTTTTTATTCTAGGGAAAGAAAAGAAAGTGTGTAAATTGGTTAAATCATTATATGGTTTAAAACAAGCGCCAAAGCAATGGCATGAGAAATTTGACAATGCAATGATGTCAAATGAATTTAAAATTAATAAATGCGACAAATGTGTTTATGTTAAGAATATGAACAAAGGTTATGTTATAGTATGTCTTTATGTTGATGATATATTCATCATAGGTAGTAATAACAACATGATTAAAACTATCAAGAAAATTTTGAATAAACATTTTGACATGAAGAACATAGGGATTGCTGATGTAATTCTTGGTATGAAAATTTTCAAAACATCAGAAGGATATGCTTTGTCACAGTCACATTACATTGATAAAATACTTGACAAATTCAGCAAAGATTATAATCATCTTGCCAAAACACCTATGGATGTTAATCTGTTTCTCTCTAAGAATGCACCGGAAAATATTTCTCATTTAGAGTATGCCCAAATTATTGGAAGCTTAATGTACTTGATAAACTGCACTCGCCCAGATATAGCCTATGCAATAAGTAAATTAAGTAGATATATGAGTAATCCAAGAGTAGAACACTGAAAAACTATTATAAGAATTTTAAGATATCTCAGATTTACGTGTAACATTAGGCTATACTATACTAGATATCCAGTGATACTTGAAGAACACTATGATGCAAACTGGATATCGAATACTAGAGATTCAAAATCCACCAGTGGGTATGTCTTTACTCTTGGTGGTGGTGCTGTATCTTGAAAATCTTCCAAATAGATTTGCATTACTGGGTCTACTATGGAATCAGAGTTTAGATAAAGTTGGGAAAGAAGTAGAATGGCTTCGTCACTTCCTTCAAGATATTCCAATGTGGCTAAAACCTATGTCTGCTATATGTATACATTGTGATAGTCAATCGGCAATAGGTAGAGCATAGAGTCATATGTATAATGATAAGTCACAATATATTCGTCGTCGACATAATACCGTGAGACAACTACTCTCTAATGGAATTATTTTCATTGAATATGTGAAGTCTAAAGACAACGTAGCAGATCCACTAACTAAAGGGTTAGCAAGAGAGTTAGTTGAGAATTCATCGAGAGGAATGGAACTTAAGCCTATTTAATAAGAGTTACCACAATGACAACCCAACTTAGTTGACTGGAGATCCCAAGATCTAGGTTCAAAAGGACAACCGAGTTGTGTATGACTCATAAGGATCACTGGGGAGTCAAACTTCTACCCATTTCTATGATGAAATAGTAATGTCTGTAGCGTGTTAGGATAAACAATGTTTTTAATGATTCTCGTATCTAGGAATATCTAGTGGAGTATGGCAAGATACTCTTCATAAGAATCACCTATATGAGTGTGAACTGGGCTGGTTCCATGAGATTTGTGAGGGCTACAATTGTCTACAACTTTAGGGCCAAAATGAACACAATCATGAGAACCAAACTGTGTCTAGAAATATGATTGTGTGAGTTCTATTTTCTTGATTTATATGAATGGCTGAACAGTTCAAAACATCATGTTCAATGATTAGCTTATAAATCCGATAGTGTCTCACAAGAGAAAGTTCAAAGTCAAAAGCTATCTATCCTTCGCAAAATATCTCCAATTTTTGTACTCTCTTTAGAAACATCATGTTGTTGCATTTTCTCTCCGTCAATTCCATTCATGTGGGGTATTATTGGAAAATTTAGTTTTATAGGCTTAATTTGGGCCAACTTTGAGCTCAAATTTAACTGGTGCCCACACGTCTTTTATAACGACCCCGGTCTTTTCCCATTTGGTTGTTGTATTCGGACCTAGGTTCCGTGGATCCTATCATTATATAATTGTTGTTGTCGTCCTTTAATTTCTCATTTTGAGTTATAGGATGTGTTGGGTAGGTTTGTTACAGGTTGGTTAGGTTTGGAAACCAAGTGTTGCTGTCCAGATTTTTGGACCTTCGCTCGAGCGAGGAGTTGGTCGCTCGAGCGAGCTTTTGTTTTTGGTCCTTCGCTCGAGCGAGGGTTTGGTCGCTCGAGCGAGAGTAAAGTTTTGTGTCTGGTGGCTCGAGCAAGGGTTTCTTCGATCAAGCGAGTGATTGAGTCTAGTATAGACCTGAATTCTGTCGCTCGAGCAAGCTTCTGGGTTGCAGACCTGAAGCTTCGAGTTTTTGGCTCGAGCGAGACTTTCTTCGCTCGAGCGAGCTTTCTTGTGTCTGGTCGCTCGAGCGACCAATCCTTCGCTCGAGCAAGCCTGTTCAGTATAAGTACACAGCAGCGGGGAAAATACACTTTTTCATCCACTTTTTGATTTCAAAACCCTAGGTCCGTGTTCTCTCTCCCTCCACTCACCTTCTCTCTTAGGTTTCATCTAGTTTTAGGGTGTTTCTACCCTAAGCTCTTTATTAAAAAGATAGAGGGGATTGAGGGCTTCGTTTTAATCTGAGAATTTGGCGGTTTGGAGCACTTTGGGTTTTGGGTCATCATCTCCATCTTCTCCATTCGAGTTCTTCACTTCGAGGTAGGGATTTCCTACTCCATATTATAGGTTTTGTCCTAAGTTTTGGTATTTCTGATATGTTGGGGTTGTTTGGTAATTTTGGAAAAAGCTAGGGTTTGTTTTAAATTTAAAAAGCCCTAATTGTTGTAATGAAATTAATTTGTATAATTAATTTTGAGAAAAATGTGGAATTGAGCTTAATTCATGAAATTGGGGAATTATGAGATAAATGGTGTAGTTGAATAGTTTAATTACTCACCTATGAAAATGTTGAGCTTACATTTGTTGATACATTTATTTCCTGTTTAGAAATAACTGTTTTGGGCTATCGGTGGAGGATAGTCGTGATTGTTGTAGACATTGCATGTTGATTAGGGAAAACTGAAACTAATCACATTGATTGAGTCATTAATTATGACAGTTGAATTAATACAGCAAATACGTGTGTTAATTGAATATTGTATATGACAAGTGTTTAATACATTGTATATGCATATTGTTTAGGAGGAGATAGGGGATGTACTCCACGGTTTGGGAGGAGATAGGGGATGGACTCCATTAGTACCACTAATATGTGTACTTATTGATTTATGGAAGTGTTTCAGTATGAGCCTTAGTCTCATTTGAATTGTTGGTATTGGAAGTAATGTTAATGTGAGATGTAGTCTCATTTTGTAGTTTGGCCAGGTTCTTAGCCATGTCTGTATAAATGAAAAGTTGAATAATAACGAAAAGTGAAACATGTCATGGGCTTTATTGTCATGAAACTGAATTGTGTTATAATGGATTTTAGTGGTAACCATCTATCGAATGCTATTGCTTTAGTCAATTTCTATATTTGGTTTAGTATATTTCTACTGGGTTGTAGCTCACCCTATACAGGAACATCATTTTCAGGTCCAGGTGATATGCTGCCTCCAAGGACTTAGCTTGGAAGGATTTAGAGTTGAAGATTTGTTTTAGTTAGTTGTTATTTGATATTACATGTAAACACAAGCCAAGGGCTGAATTTGTAGTTGAGTTAGTACTCACATTTTGTGTCCAAGTGTTAGCTTGGAAAGATGTAAGCCCGTAGGGCATTTATTTTTGATGTTACATGTGATGTCTATCAATAAGAATACTTTGATGAATGGAATAATTATTTGTTTTCTTTATTAATGCTTGTCAATGTTATATATATTGTGGGTTTATTTGAGGGCGTTACATCTTTTGAGGTGGGTCCAAGTGATGACGTGTTCCTTGCCGTATGGCAAGTCACATAGTGAAGACGGTTCATCAAAACCATTTATACGTGAGTGGGAAGTTGACGTCGTTTTTAGTTTTGTGAAATAGGAAGTTGAAGAGACAAATGTAGGTTACCTTGTTTTTGGTTGTCCCACATAGAAACAATAAGAGAGTTTGTATGAGTATATAAGTCCTAGGTTGGCATACTTGGGATAGGCCCCAAGGAGCACCCCAAGTTTTGTAAGGAGGGGAGTCATGGACAAAGTGGGTTTGACCTAAATCCACCACACGCGCGCGTGCGCCGCCGCTATCCGGGTGAGCGAGGCACATGTGGGTTGTAGGTCAGGTCCTAACTTTAATTTTTTGGACAAAATTCCTTTGAATTTTTTCAAATTCTTGCTAGAAAATTTCAATCCTAACGAATTAATTCAAACTTTTACGCCAAAATTCGAATTTAACTTTTTGCTTCCTGGAACAGTGCCTCTCCAGTCACCTCTTTTCATTTTCTAGCGGTTCAAGATTTCATACTTGTTCGAAGGGTTTTCTGCCCTTCCGAACAGACACCTCTTTGCCTATAAATATAGGATCCTCCAACATATTCAATTCATCCATTTCCTTTCCTTTTTTCTTTCTTTCCTGTATCTGTTCTTCATACTAGTTTCTAGAAATTTAGAGAGTGTGGAACTCAAGTTTTGGTACGCAAGACAGATTGTTTGTAGTGCTACTACAATCTGTGAAATTGATCATTGTATCCTGGGAGATAGACGCCAATAATTCGTGAGTACCTGTGCAACGATGAATTTGTCTTAAGGACAGAGTGTCTTACACTCGACTTGATTGTGTTTTTGTTGTTTTAACTTTTTGATACAAGAACTTCCTGTAAGTAATTTATTTTCTTTATTTGAGTTTTATTTTATACACAGAAGATTGTTCCAATAGATATAAATTACTTTGATGGAAAAATTCATCAACTTAGTTGTCAAGATTATCAAGTTGATCGAGAAATTCAATATTGGAGTAAGAAATTAGAGAATCTTAAAAAGCATAAATTTTATGAGTTGCTAAGAAGCATTTCCAAGCAAAACTTTCTATCCACAAAAGCCATGGCGTATGAAAAATTAAGTTCTAAAAATGGCATGCCTGGGGGACAATTTTTCAAGCCATTAATTGAAGAAGAAGACCAACTTCTTTTGCCAAACGATATTGAGCATTTTAATGTTAACAATCCAATTGGAACGTATGGTTTTAAGTCAAATATGACAAAAAAATGTTGAACAACCATCACAAAATAATGGTGAAAATTCAATTGGAATGCATGGTTTTAAGCCAAACATGGCTAAATTTGATGAACCATCACAAAATGATGGTGAAAATCCAATTGGAGTGCATGATTTTAAACCAAACATGACTAAATTTTATGAACAACCATCACAAAATGATAGTAAAAATCCAATTAGGGGGTATGATTTTAAGCTAAAACATGGCTAAAAATTTGAACAATCTACATTTGATGAATTTGAATTTTTTAATATTGTTAATTTTGTCAAAAAATTTAATTTTCTAAAGTCAATTGACATTATGATTTCTATCATCAAACAACCACAATAGCTTTGTGGGTCACATCAAAAATTAATTTTGATGAAGTGGTCTACAAAAAAAAAAAAATCTGATATTTATTTCTATTTTTTATATAATAGTAATAGAGGAGTATTTCGATGTGGCGACAACCAAAAAAAATTATATATATATGGCCAATCGATTATAATTTTCATAGTTTCTATTATGTATTTATGTTCATACAACTCTTCAAGAAATCGAGTGCTCTTATTCTTAAAGAGTTGGTGGGGCATTGTTTGCACCATAAATAAATTTTCCGTCGATTATGACTAGGTTTAAATTTTCTATTACTTCTTCTTCTTCTTATTATTATTATTGTTATTTTGCAAAAAAATCTTAGAGGTTAGAGAGAAGTTAAGACAAATTTTGAAGATTCAACGGAAGAAAGACACGTAGCATTGTAAGAAAGAAGATTGAAGATTTAAGAAGTTAAAAGTAGTTATTTAGGTGGTGGTTAATGGAAGTTTTTCCCTTCATTTTTTTCTATAAATTGCCATTAATAGCTCTATTGTAAGACACCAACAAATTAATACATGACTTGATTTCTATTTCTTTTCTATTCTAAGAGTAGATCTAATTTACATATGAGTAGTTTAAACTTAGATAGAAATAGTCTTAATATACTTTACTTGTATTTGATTGTTCATTCAATCATTTATATCATCATCTTCTTCTTCTCTCTTTCCCTTTTTCTTATTTGCATTGCCATTATTTTTATTCCAAGGAAGTCCTTGAACTTTCAAGGCATAGAACCTCAACACAATTATTTAATCATTGTGTTGTTTGGTGAAATTTTAGTTAAAGCTGGCTGATGTGTGTGCAATTTAAGTAAGCTAAAACAATAAAAAAAAAAAATACAAATGCATACATATTATGTGTTACTCAGGTTGTAAGAATTTTCTTTACCACACCAAAAGTTTAGTTTCTTGTCCACCCCCAGCAGAGAGAGAAACAAGACTTCAGGCCACTAAGTTTAGTCTTCACATATGTAATACCACAATAATCTTCTACCATTTGATCAAAAAATGAAAATATATATGAACAAATTACATTAATAGTCCTTGTATTTAAGTCTTTGTGTCATTTTAGTTTCTGTAATTTCAATTGACTCGATTTCAATCTTGAATTTATAATTTTGTTTCAATTTAATCCAATTGCTTACAATTGTTAATATTTTTTAATAAAAAAATATCCACATAAGTGACATTATGTCATATTTTTTAAGGTAAAATTATAAACTTGTTTAACTCAGTGACAGTGAGTTAACTAATTTAGTGATAATTTTTAATCCAGAATACTAACCGTGTTATCAATTGGAACAAATTGACACAAAATTTAAAATTAAGAGTCAAAATTGAACTTATTGAAAGTGCAGTGACCAAAATAACACGAGGTAAAATGTAGAGACTATTAGTGTAATTTTTCCTATATTTCTTTAACTCTTTTTCTTTTCTTTTTGTGTGGATGAGGGAGACTCAAACCCAAGTCAAAGGATCACAAATGAAGTAGAAAAACAAATTTCTGGTAAAGTATTGAGCTCTTTGTATTTGCTGTTTGTGCGATATTGTATGTTCTACTGTTATGGAACTATAGTTCAACTGAATTTGATGAACACATCTATAAACTGAATTTTATGGAACTATAGTTCAACTGAATTTTACGGAAGCTTTCAACCATATTTCTGGTAACATTGACAAAATATACAAACTTCTTGCTAAGAAAACAACCATGTTTCTGTGATATGGAATTGTTGTTGTTGACACACGAATTGGCGCCTGTTCGTCCCACGTCAACTAAACAATGAATAATTCAATTCATTCGTAGCCAATTTGCAATGACCCCACCACCCGTTGCCTTTCTCTATCTCCTATCGCCCCCGTCCCTCCACCCTCGACCCCTCCCCTTCCCACCACCCTCGACACTCGGCCAACTCTCCTCATCCCCTCGATTCCCTCTTCCCCCAACTCCCCCTTACAAGTTACGATTGGACTATCCATGTGAGTTCTATTTTTTACATGTGAGTTCACATAATTATTCAAAAAAATGCCAAGCAAACATAAATTTTATCAAAAAATCTATAAAACAAAATAACTTTACTAAAATTCTTACTGAATGCACATTTTGCCAAGCATGATGGGACGTTCAAAAAATGAACTCATAACACCAATATTTGATAAACTAATCATGGTCAGCAACATGTCCTTTTGTAAGATTTTAGTAAAATTATGTGTCTGTAGACTATATTATACACGAGTTCCATACAAGACTGACATGGTATTAACATTTTTAAAATTATAAATCCTTGTCATGAATCCGTTTACTTTGAATTAATGAATAAAAATGAACCATATCATCATTCTATAAAAAAAAGTAAACAAAATATGCTTTTATATCATTACTCAGTTCTCTACAATATTATTCCAATTCTTAGAATGCGAATCAAACCAATCCTTATCGTTCCAGTAAATCAATCATAACCCCTTGCATTCACATTTCCTTGTAATATACTACTACTGAAATCTATATTATTATAGCAAAAATATTACATATTAGCAACACACAAACAACCCATCACTGAATCTTCACCCACATACCAGAACTTGGTATACCAGCATGCACAACAAACAACAGATAGTAACCTGGTGGTGCAATCTCAGCCGTTGAAGGCCCTATTGCAGTTACCCTATACTCCTCTGACCCGACACAGTATAGCTCACTCGTCTTCAGCACCACCATTCTTTGGTTCATACCAAATGAATGCGTCATAAACGAAGGTGCAACAATTCTCACAGATACAACACTCGGTTTCAGAAACCTCGGCACTGTGAAAGTAACCCAAAATGACTGCATATACCTGAAACTCTCATTGATATTCATAATTCTGGGGCGTATTGGGTCATATTCAGGTCTCAAGTAGGGCGGTGAATAAGCTTCCAAGCTCAGGTCTGTTGGGTATTGTACCCCAGTGAAGTTGTAGTATGGATGTGGGTTGCTTCCTCCAACTAAAACACGACCATCAGTTAGTAAAACCGCACTAGAATGGTACATTCTTGGCCTTGTCGCAGGGGACATGACTGAAAACTGGATGTCCTCAACCCCGTATGGCTTGTAAATCACTGGTCGGGTAACCGGGTTTTGCCCAATTTCCCAACCCGCAGTACCTGATCCGGCACCATTGATGATGACCACGTCGCCAGTGGGAAGAAGTATCATGTCACCCATCACACGAGGCATCGGCATGTCCTCCATGGCCCAACTAGGATTTTCATCCGTGACCTTTATGCGTCCGCATGAGCGACTCGCAGCATCAAAGATCCCTTGTTTAGCCCTGGAGAACGCACCACGGGGTGCACCGCCGCATACCATGACCTCAGCCTCAATGTGCTCGTTTTCATCTATGGGGAGCAACACGGATGAACCTGAGCTGGGGTAATTTCGAGGATCATTGACGGCTATCGAAGGGAACTCTCTAACAACACGGTTTTGTTTGTAATCTAGAGATATAGCTCTTGTGTTGGCAAAAATAAACAAGTTTCCATCTGGCAATAGGTGTACAAATGGGTATAAGTTGTTCTCATCATCATCTCTAGTCTCCCTGAGAAATTCAAGCCAGAAAGAAGATGAAGATTCAGAATTTCTAGGGTAGAACTCGTAGTTAAACTGTCTCCTTCCACCGATGATGATAATCCGACCATCTGGTAGTCTTTGATTTGTTGCATACCATCTACGCTCTGATAGATAACCGGGAAACTCAACCCAATCACAGGAATCATCATTGCATGGGGCTATTGTGCGCACTACATGATCACCGTCATTGTAGCCTCCAGTTTGGACTAGTGTTCCATCGGGGAGGACGGAACCAGAGGAGCACCACGTATCGGTCTCTACCATTAGTGGCCGAAAAGTGTTAGTGCCTATGTCATAGAGTAGAGAGTGAGCAGTGCAGTCATTTTTTAGAACATTATCAGAAGGGTCATACCGGCAGCGGCCATAGGCGAGAGAGAGATTAGAGGGGCCAAAATCAGTCCTATCAAACATGACAACCTTGTTGTTATGTAGTAATTGCATGTGCATAGCAGATATGCCAATGCTTGCATGCAAGAGACACCATTCACCGTCACGGCCAATTTGACACATGGCCGGGAACGGATTGAGGAGGAGGAGGAGGATAAATAACAATACTAGTAGACAGAAGGTGACCATTTTGGTGAGAGAAAGCAGTGTGTATGTGGGTAGGGAGAGGGAAAATAGGGTTTTGGAATTCTGTTGTTGAGTTCTTGGTTAGAGATGAGTAGGGTTGATGGTGGGAATGGGTATTGATATGAGTTTCTATGTGTATATTATATACTTAATAATTGTTATATCTAATTAAACTAATAATAATAAGGGCTATAACAAGTAGAAGTTTTCAAGTAAAGATTTAAGAACACTTGGGGGATGAGCATCAGACAAGGGAGGCATTCAAGAATTGCATCAGAGGTCAAAAGAAGTGAACCCAAAATTGAGGGTCACTTCCTTTCGGAGTGTAGAAAATATAGGGAAGTGAAGCTTGGAGTGCTACTCTTAAGCTTTTGGACTCATGGAATTTGTGTGAAAATCATGTAGGCCACTCTCTAAGCAATAGTTAAATTCCATAAATATATATAGTTAAATTCCTACATCCCAATATTTTCCCAATATTTCTGTAAACAATTTTGTTTCTATTTTCATTCAATTTCCCCTCCTTTTCTTTGTTCTCCACAAATTTAAGATCTAAACACAGCCTTAAGGGGTCAACTGAGGAACTCCAAGGACTCTAGACATTAATTGCTCCAACACTCTCAACTATATACATACATATATATATATATATATATATTCAAGCCAAATACGATGAATGGACATTGAGTAGAAAGCATATATATAGAAAGCAAACTTTTTCATGTATGATGCTTTAGAACCTATACATGAGAGGAAACCAGTCTCTACTCTCCAGTTACACAACAAGCACAACTTAATTCCTTCTACCTTTCGCCACACTAATAAATCTATAAAAATGACATATTGACACAAATAAAGAGGCAAAAAGTATAGGATAAAAAAGAGGAAATTAAAAAGTAAAAATAAACAGGGATCATAAATATTGAGGGTTCAACCTAGTTCCTTCTACCTCTGCTCTGCCTAGAGGCAACTACTGTCCTTCCATCTTCTACATTCAATTGGAACTCTGAAGCGCCGACTTCTGAATCATTGTCCCCTATGCTATTATCATCGTTGCCCATCACTGACAGCATGGTGCATTATGAGGAAGCAAACGAAAAAATAAAAAAGCACAAACGAAGTATAATATACAACAATAGTGATATCTTCAATCCAACAAGCATGTTGAGCAAATTTCAACTAGAAATTTTCATCATGGTGATTGGTAATATTATAAGAAGATGACATAAATCTAGGCTTGTAGCCACTACAAAGTCTTCAATTGGTGTTTCTTTCTTAAAATAAGGTATTGCAGAGAAATGATTCTCCCATACTACAGAAGAGTCTTTTCACCACCAAGCTTAGCAAAAAGTTTTTACCAGCTTTTTGCATTTAACATGATTCATGTTGTTACATGAAACATAACTAATTTCTACTAGAAATGCTGGGAACCATGAAAAGTTACCCCGAAACGAGTTATATGGTGTAGATTTAAAGTGGGTTGAATGCGGGTCACACCTCGAATGATTGTGATATCCATAGATGTATTTGTCTGGGTAATTTTCTGATTTTTTTTTTTATGGGTTTGTGGTATTGTTGAATTTCTTCATGCAAGCAAGTACTACATAATACATGTTGCTATATATTGAAGTGCAAAAACTTTGAGTATGACAGGGTACAAAATGACGTTTGAATGAAATCTTTTATCCTACCTTCTTTTCCTTTATTCATTCATAATTTATTATCCTTATATATGACATACAAAATATCTAATTTATATAGTTTGTATGTGTCCCTCACATGCTATGTCTACATTTTTTGAAATTTTCCATATTAGCATGTCCGTGTACTAAAAGGTACTATCAAATGATGTCAATCTATAATAATTGTTCCACTATGTTTATTTCATTTGGAATATTTCATCATTCCCTTACCGAAATACTCCATAAACAGAACAAACATGAAAAACAGCTCAGCAGAAATAGTGAATTATACTCATTTATCGGGTATAAAACATTTTCGGTCAACGAAACAGTATAATTACCTGTCGGATATGAGGGACAGCACCTCTCAGAGGATTCGTTTCCTTTAGTATTTGAATTGACTTATAGTTACCTTCCAAAACACTCTTCATGCATAATCATTCATTTCTCTGCTATCTACATAAAGTTGTTTAGAAAGAACTCTGCAAAACAACCAATTAGCAAAGGTCACAAAACTGAAAACAAATGCATATAATTTGCAAAGGATACAAATTGGGAATGAAAGATATAAATGAGCAAGAAAAATGTTGGGGATGGGGGGTTTGAAATCAATTGGCTAACAAATACATGAAGCCATTACTACTTGTATCATCATAATAGAATGAATGTGGAAGTCAGGCCAGGTGTAGTGGTGGATAGGGAAGAGCAAATAGTTCAGGGGATTTTTTATTTTTATTCTAACTTGTTTGCGGCGGAAGATATTGTCAAGCCTGGGATAGATGGACTTGAATGGCAGCCTATAAATCAAGAGAGTGCGATGTGGTTAGAGCGACCTTTTGAGGAAAATGAGATTCGGGAAGCAGTTTTTGAGTGTGAAAGGGACAAGGCTCCGGGTCCAGATGGTTTTTCTATGGCTGTTTTTCAAGATTGTTGGGAGGTGGTGAAAGAGGATCTGGTTCGAGTTTTCACGGAATTCTATGAGACAAGGGTGGTCAATTTGTGCACAAATGCCACTTTTATCTATTTGATTCCTAAGAGGGATGGAGCCATTAGAATGGGAGAATTTAGGCCTATTAGTTTGATTACATCACTTTACAAGATTTTGGGTAAGGTTTTGTCAAAAAGTTGAGATGTTCTTTAGGAGATACAATCTCTCAATCACAAGGGGCTTTTGTGCAAGGTAGGCAGATTCTAGATGTGGTTCTGGTGGCAAATGAGGTGGTAGAGGAGTGTCGGAAGTTGGGGAAGGTAGGCATTGTATTTAAGGCAGATTTTGAGAAAGCGTATGATCATGTAGACTGGCATTTTTTAGATTTCGTGATGAATAAGAAAGGGTATGGTGCGAGATGGAGAGTTTGGATTAGGGGTTGTTTGGCGTCTTGTAATATGTCGGTGATTGTTAATGGTAAACCAGGGAAATGTTTTAAGGTCTCGCGAGGTTTGAGACAGGGAGACCCTTTATCTCCCTTTCTATTCATTTTGGTTGTCGACGTGTTAGGTAGGATGGTTGACAAAGCTAAAGAGGTAGGCCTGTTTGAAGGCTTACAGGTTGGTAGAGATAGGGTGAGTGTGTCGCATTTGCAATTTGCGGATGACATTATTTTCTTCTCTGTGGGGGATGAGTGCCAAATGGCAAACCTTTTCTCAGTAGTTAGGCTTTTTGGGGCAATTTCAAGGCTTAAGGTTAATTTAGAAAAGAGTAGGGTAGCGGGTATTAATGCTGATTCAAGTTTGATTCAAAGGGTGGCTAAATTACTTGGTTGTGGGATTGAGACATTTCCTATGAAGTATTTAGGCCTCCCTCTGGGAGGAAACCCAAGAAGTGAAATGTTTTGGAATCTAGTGGTGGAAAGGATAGGTAAGAGGTTAGATGGGTGGAGTAGGGCTCTTTTGTCCCGTGGGGGTAGATACACTTTGGTTAAGACAGTGTTGAGTGGGATCCCTATTTATTTCATGTCTTTGTTCAAGATTCCGGTCAAGGTAGCAAAATCCATAGAAAAGCTAATGAGAGATTTTCTGTGGGAAGGAAAGGAAGAAGGTAGAAAAGACCACTTGGTGAAATGGGAAACGGTGTTATTACCAAAGGAAAAAGGAGGCTTGGCAGTTGGTAATATATTGGCTAGAAACATGGCTTTGCTGGGCAAGTGGTTATGGAGATTCCCAATTGAGTGTGGTTCATTATGGCATGCAGTTATCAAAAGTAAATATGGGTTGCATGTTAATGGTAGGGACTCTCAGGTGGTTTCTAGGGGTAATGGACGTGCCTTAGTTGCACGAAGCGGGAGCAGGGGCGGGAGCGGGAGCGGGAGCGGGGGAACGTGGCCACTTACAGGAGTCGTAAATTAGGAGCGCTTATGTATTATTTTTATTAATTATGTTTTATTTATTATAATGAATAATAAATTATGTTAAAATAAATAATAAATAAAAATTAGATGTTTTATTTTATAAATTTTTTAAGATTTTTTTATTATATATGATTTAAATAGATTTCTTTTTAAACAATTAGATGATTTATTATATGTTAAAAAGTTAAGAAATAATTGTTTAAAAGAAATAATTAAATCATATATAATAAAAAAAATCTATTTTTATTATATTAATTATTATATTTATATGTATATATATGATATATATTAAATAATAATGTGTTAATAATTTTTTTTATTTTTAAATATATATAATCATATATTATATATATTATTTATATATTATTAATATATATTATATATGTTATATATTATATATGTTTTATATTATTTATATCTTATTCTTTGAATCAGATATACGGTGGCCAGAGAGAGAGTGAGAAACGAACTGAGAGAAGGCAAAAGACGAAGGAGCCGATGACGATCGACAAGGAGCAGATCTGCAAGATCGAGGGAGAGAGACGAACTGAGAAAGACGCAGACGAAAAGGAAGACGAAGACGCAGATGCAGACGAAGAGTGACGAAGGCGATCGCGACAGTGACGAAGATCGAAGGTTAGGGTTTCTGTCTTTCTCTCTCTGCCCTTCGCGATCCCATCTTGCACTGAATCGCGTTTCTCTCTCCACATAAACGCGATTCTTACACGTTTCTTTCTAGGAATCGCGGAATCGCGATTCTCACTGAGAATCGCCACCTACTTGGACGATTCCTGCAACTAAGGGACGTGCTCCGTGGAAGTCAATTTCTCATATTTATCCTTTTTGGTCCCAATTTATTTCTGTGAGGGTGGGAAGGGGAGACATGGTAAGGTTTTGGGAGGATGTTTGGGTGGGCTCTTCGTCCTTTGCTGAGTCTTATCCTCTTTTGTATAGAGTTTCTCAATCTCATAATTGTTCTATTGCGTCCGTGGCTGTCTCTCCGTTGGCTCCTTGTTCATGGAATTTTAATTTTTACCGTAATCTTCATGATAGGGAAGTTCCCGAGTTGATATCTTTATTGTCAAGGCTTGAAAATGTTTCTTTGTCTCCAATCTTGGAGGATCGTTGGTTTTGGAATATTCATTCGTCGGGCTCTTTTTCCTGTAAATCCTTTCTAGAAAAAATCATTGATATCCCGCATGTACCTCAGTTTTTGTTTCACAAAAAGATCTGGAAGGCATGTGCTCCTCTTAAGGTGAAAGTTTTTATGTGGATTTTGGTTCATGGGGGAACTTTGACTAATGATTCATTGCAAAGAAGGAGACCTTCATGGTATCTTAATCCTCAATGGTGCATAATGTGTTGCAAAAGTGGAGAATCTTTTAATCATCTTTTTTTGCATTGTTCGGTGGCGGGGCTTTTGTGGAATCGGGTGTTTGGTTTGGGCAATGTACAGTGGGTGGCTCTTAGAGGTTTTGCTCAAATGCTATTATTTGATTTTCAAGTCTTTGGACGGTCGAAGAAGGCTAAAGTTCTTTGGAGTAGTGTAGTTTTTGCAATCTCCTGGGTCATTTGGTTGGAGAGGAATGGGCGTATTTTTTAAAAAGGATCTAGGGATATAGATTTTTTATGGGACAAAGTGTGTTATTTGGCGTCTTTTTGGGCCTCGGCAAGTCCTGTGTTCCGAGGGATTCCTCTTTTTTTGATTGCTTCAAATTGGGTGTCGGTTTGTGATGTATAGTTGTGTAGTTTTGGTTGTATTTTGGGGTGGTTGTATTTTTGGATGTATTTTTTTCTCTTTCATTGTGGAGGATGCCTTATCCTCTTCTCTTTGGCCTTGGGCCTTAATAAAATTTATCTTTTTGTTGCTGATCAAAAAAAAAAAAGAATGTGGAAAATATAATTTGCCTCTGTTCATTAATGGTATACACAGCTTAACCTCTTCTTCAGCAATTATATCATTATCATTTATAAAAGGTTAAGCCAATACATACTTGGAGTACATTGAGTTCAATACTATAAGAAATCTGGATGACAGAAATTTTGATCTTTGACCTTTTTGAACTACAATTTCTTGTATTATTATTTTTATGACTAATAAACAAAAATAATGAAGGAGGAAACAGGAACAATTACACTAATATACTTAAGACCACTCGACCTGCAACCAATGGCATAGCCAGAATCTTAGTTCACCAGGGTCATACTTAACAAGTATAATCAATATCATTATGTCGGATTTGAGTTCTACACAATCTATATCAAAATCAATTTTCATATAATTCATTGTAATTTTATATATTTTTAATCACATCAGCAAAGGTAATTTAAATTTGTCAAATTACATATTAAACTAAAAGTTGGGACATTAATACTATTGCTTCAACAAAAATTAAGCAAAGATCTACACTTATACAATTGTTCACAATGAGTTTTATTTTTTGAAATCAGTATATGATAACCTTATTACTTATGCTATCAAACACATTTTTTCAATCTATATATTCAAATAATCATTCATTCAACCATCACTCTGAATCCAAAAAAAAAAAAAAAAAAAACATCACTCATTCGGTTACATATTTGATTTAAACTGCATTGCAACAAAAGATCGTTTCACAGTTGTAGTTGTTACTGGTGGAATCAATGACAATTGTACTTGTTATTTTGACTGCACTTTTATATAAAAAAATAATTTAAAAAAAAACAAAATTTGTATTCTAATGTGCATTATGTGTAATTTTACAAAATAAAAACAAATTTTAGAGCATATTGATAATGCAATAGAATAAGAATAACAATTACAATTATTTTGTTTCTCTAATTTCACTGGGTTCAATTTGTAAAATCTCAAATATTTTTTATAAAATTTTAACTTTGTTTTAAGAAAATTTGAAAATTGAGTGGTGACACCACTCATTGTCAGGAGCCGCATGAAAAAGCCAACAACTCCAAACATAGCTAAACAAAGGCAACATTCAGATTTCCCTAGCAACCTGGATAAGGAGATAATTCACCAACTCTCCTGCCCCTTGTACATGCAACACCAATCAATCATGTGCTCTATGGGTTGTCAATCCTCTCAACAATACCTCAATTTTGTTCTTAAGAATGATTACCACCAACTAACATTGAAAAAATAATTAAAACTGATACCCAAAAAGGCCAATGAGACAAAGCCAAAGAGTTAATTGAATTACTATGACTAGCTTTTGAGGGGTACTTCTAACGCATTGAATTAAAAAGAAAAAGAAAAACCCATCAAACATTTTAGCTGAAACAATCAAAAAAATACCTTTGGATTGGTTGAGGGAAGAGAAAATATCAGAGGCGAGTTGTTGGGATTTTTGAGGAGAGAGAGTCAGTGCCACCACAATCGTTCTCAAAGGCCATCTGAAGGGCAGTCCACGCTGAGAGAAGCAAACCGATGCCTTGTTGAAGATGAGCAGCGTTCTCTGTTGAAAGTTGTGTCACCTTTCACAGGATGATGATCCATTGGAAACTCTCTCTCCAAAAATGTAGCCTTTTAGTTTTCAGGCAGTTTGCGTAGGATGAGCTGAGGAAGTTGGGTCAGGGTGTCCTGGAGACCCGAAAATGGGGAAAAACAAATCAACCAAATTCATGGCAATTGGGTCGGTTCGGCTCTGCCTATAAAATTAGGATTAATTACCCATAAGTGAGGAACTGTACTCCAATTAGTCTCATAATTTTTTATTTTATGTAGATCCAAAATTTTAAGATTTTTCTTTTTCTTTTTCTTTTTCTCTTTCTCTTTTTGATATACATTCTTCGGCGACCACCATCAATTGAATTCACGGATAACCATCAACTCCTTACTTTGCTCTCATTGACAGCGAAGAAGATGAGTTTATAATAATATTCTTAACTTTGATCTACTTAAATTTTGCTAAGATTACCAGACAAGACTTATAGAATGTATAGACGTAGAGTAATCTAAGTAAA
This sequence comes from Camellia lanceoleosa, assembly GCA_025200525.1. Taxonomy (NCBI): domain Eukaryota; kingdom Viridiplantae; phylum Streptophyta; class Magnoliopsida; order Ericales; family Theaceae; genus Camellia; species Camellia lanceoleosa. Next base: position 123,234,431 of record CM045760.1, read on the forward strand.
TTTACATCACATCCGGCTAGATTTAAACCAAAAATGGTTGCCATAATACAATCCTCTATTTTTGTCTCTCGTTCAATTTCTCAGTTTTTTTTTTTTTTTTCTACTACACACTTCTCTTTTCTTATTTTAATGAAGAAAATTTTCAAATTCTAAACGAATATTTTTTGAGTTTTAGTTATAAGCGATGAAAACTGAAAAAATTTACAGTTTTGAATATATATTTATGTTTTTCTATATGATTTTTAGCCCTTTTTTTCTCTTAATTAAAACAATAACAAAAATTTATAAAATATTGACAAACAAAAAAGTTACAAACCCGTAGAAACTATTGATATGTGATCGAAACCATCGCCGCGAAATGAAATTGTGTTTTAATATATTACAAATAAGCAAACTGATAATTTTTACAGTTTTAAAACTGCAAATTTATGCAGTTTGATGAGAAATAAATTCAAACTCTAAATTTTTATAATTTTGTAAACTGAAAATTATGTGCTCTGTATGGTAGATAATTTTTTTGTGTTTTTTTAGTGTTGAGAAAGATGTGGTTAAATTTTATTATGTTTTCTCTTTAATTTCTCCCTTTTTTCTTCTTCTTTTTTTTTTCCAGCGATGTTCTAGACATTTCGACGAATTTATGGTGATGTTGAACATTCTAGTGAGCCTCCGGTGTGGTGACATGTGCAGCGTCCTTTTAAATTTAAAAAAAAAAAGTTAAAAATAAGATTTTTTTTTTTTTTTTGTAACAATTAAAAATATGTAAGATTAATTGGTGCAAGTATTTTGTTTTGAGACTAAATGAGTTTTGAACTATGCAAAGACGACCTACAGGTCAGTGTCCCATAAAATTATATTCAAATTTGGGTCTAAGAAATTACCAACTCTACAGCCTTTTATTTGCACATTACACATTAAATTTCAAGTTTGATCACAGTAACAAATAATTTTTAATTTTTAATTTTATCAATTTAAACTCTAAATTTTTTATTTGTTTTCAACTGAACCATTTGCTTATTTCCGTTAATTAAAATTGACGAAAAAACTGTATAAATTGACAAAATTAAAAGTTAAAAAATTATTTTATTACAATGATCAAACCTTGAGATTTTTTTTGCAATTTTCCCAATAATATTTGTAGTGTGCAAGCGAAAAGAATTACTCATCAACTTCCTTTTTTCTCATCTGTTTTCAAGATAATCATTGAGTAGTATTAAAATATCATATTATTTATATAATATTCCAAACCAATCAGTAGAAAAATTTTGTTAGTAGACATACTTTTATATGGTAGTTGAAAAATAAAGGGGGATTTGGTGATAGCCCCCTCACTATCTAATTTGTCTTTCAAAAGGACAAGAATTATATAAGTACTTTCAAAACCTCCTGATATTTTAAAACTTGTTTCTTTTACTATATTACCCTCATATCTATCAGCTCTCCTATTAAGCCATCTTCACTATATATTTCAGAGTAAAATTTTACTCTGTATGAAAGTAAAATTTTACTCTGTTTAAAAGTAAAATTTTACTCTGAATAAGAGTAAAATGTTACACTCTGAAACTAAAGTAAAATTTGACTTTATATAAAAGTAAAATGTTACTCTGAAAAACAAGTAAACTGTGAGACTCTGAAGCTAAAAGTAAAATTTTACTCTGTATAAAAGTAAAATTTTACTCTGATTCTGTCAAATAAAAAAAACAGAGCAATAGAACCAGAGTAAAATTTTACTCTGGTTCTATCAAATGAAATTTGATGTTTACTCTGAAAAATCGATGGAACTTTGAGCTTTGAGCTTTGAATCGGGCCTATAATCCTTGAATCAATCGATGTTTACTCTGAAAAATATTGAATCAAGCCAATAATTCTTGAATCAGGCCTATAATCTGAAAATTTCAAAGAAATCTCAATTTTTCATACCCCGGTTCTTCAAATTTTTCAGATTTTATAGATTTTTCAGATTTTTGAAACTTTGAGCTTTCAAAAATCTTGAGATTTTTCATACACACAGATTTTTCATATTTTAAAGGCTCAAAACACACATATATATAGATATATATATATTAGAGATCGGAATATGTAGATATATATATATATTCGAATTCAAATCTCAAAACACACATATATTTGAATTTAAATCTCAAAACACACAAATACACACATATATATAGATATATATATATCAGTGCGATTTTGCAGGAACTGTGCACAGATTTGAGTTGAAACCCTAAGAGAAGCTTGCGGAGGCTTTGTAGGATGATGAAGTCATGGAGAGGTAATGGTCAAGGACGGAGTCGACGGAGGGGTTGCCGAAGGCGAAGGTGTTGCCGGCGTTGGAGAAGGTGATGACGGCGGCTTCCGTGCTGCACAAGTTGCAGAGCTCACCGGTCTTCTTGAAGAGGTCATCTGTGGAAAGGAAGAGAGTGGGGAAGAGAGTGGGTATAATAGTCATATAAAATATTTAAATAATAAATTTGTCCTTTATGCAAAACTTTATAATTATGAGGGGGTTTAGCAAGTATAATTTTTTTCTTAATCCTTTTAACAATGAAAGGAAGACAAAAGGAGTTTATAGCCAAATTTCCCAAGAATAAATTATAACGAACTGTTATAGTTTCTCATTAAACAAAATACCATCTAATGTAAATAAAGTCACTTTTCCTCCTTTCCACTCTCAACTTTCTTTTCCCCATCTCTTTTCAAGGTATTTATTGAGTAGTTCTAGAACACTACATTACCTACATGATACTCTAAACCAATCATATAACGAAAATTTTATGGATGGACGTGTTAGCCCACTTTTGTTTGATAGTTAAAAAACAAATAATGACTAACTTAGTATGTTACAGTGTCTCATTACCCAAAACACCATGTAAACAATGTCACTTACATACTCTCACTTCCTTATTCCCTTTTCAAATCACCCAAGTACCTATACCACCGCAAATTGGTTCGCTGCCAACACTACCACTACTGTCTTATTTGGTGTAGTCTATTTGTACTTATTACTTTTTTTAATTGAAGAGTTTGTGTCAAATTATTTAGTGCAATAAAAGCAGCTCAAGCCTATTTGAAGCCCAAGGAAAAAGTTCGAAAGTATTGTGATCATTATTGTGATCAGTGATAATAGTTATGGTAAAGGTTGGTGTCATTGTGTTTAAATTAGTGAAAGCATTCTCTATATTTGAACAGTGAAATTTCATTATATAGAGACATTTTTATTTTTATATAACCAATAGATTTTGAATTTTTTCAATATGCTATATACGCATTTTAAAAATATATTTAGGAACCTTCATAATTAATTTTATGATTTTTGGAACGCATCGATTTTTTCTTTTCTTTTTCTATCAATTTTGGGTGTTGTTTATTTGCTTTTTGTATTTAAAATCATAACAAAACTAAAAATTAAAAGTGCTATGATTATTGTGATCAGAAGTGATACATTCCCCTAAAAATAGAAATCTAAACAGAGCTCTATACACTTGGCAATAAAAAAAGAAAAAAAAAAAACACAAACACAAACATCACTGTCACTATGGGACCCACGCAATTAGAACTCCTTTAAAACTCTACTATCAAAGCTCCCAAACATTTTTGTTTTGTTATTGTGATGGTTAGTAATGATTGTGAGGGCTATATTGTATTCAAGATTATTGAAAACATTTTTATATTTGAATAGTGACATTTTAAACTCTCACATACTGTATAGAGACTTTGGGCTTGTTTGGTTTGTTTTTGAGAGAGTTGTTTTTGAAAAAAATTTGAGAGAGTTGTTTTAGAAATTTTTTTGATTTGTTTGGTTGTATATTTTGAGAGATAAATTTTTTGTGAGAGTTTGGGATGATTTGATATTTTGAAAGAATTTAGTGGATGTGTGTGAGAGAAAAAGTGATTGAGAATGAGAGAGGAGAGAGAAAAAGTGATTGATTGATGTGTAAGAGAGAGAGAGAGTGATTTTAGAAATTTTTTGAGAAAAATCTCAAGCCAAACAATTTTTGGAAATTTTTTTTCTAAAACTCATCTCTCAAATTCAAACCAAACAAGCCCTTTATTTTTATTTTAATCTAATTGATGAAATTGAAGTTTGAAAACTATTTAATTTTTACATTTAAAATCATTAAAAATTTGACATGAAAAAAAAATTGTGATAATTGTGGTAGTTAATGATAGTGGGGGTAGAATTTCACTAAGTTGACTTTAATATTGTGAAATTTTTCTATATTAACTTTAGTTTTTTTTTTTTTTGAACTGGAAAAAAGGATGCTCTGAGACCGGCTATTTTATTTTATTTTATTTTATTTTTTTTAATTTCTTAGACAATTTAGACCTTATTGGATATATCTCAATGAGATGATTATAAAAGGAATAAGCTATTCTCATACTCCTCTCCATACCCTTCTTGTGAATCTTAATCTAAACCCACATAGATAATCTAAACTTTCTATCTGATAAGTTTCACAATAAAGGTTATTCATAAGGAAAAAATCAACTTTATCGGACAACTACAACTGTCACGACCCCAAACCGCCCCTAGTAGTTTGGTGCCATGATGGCCAGTAATCCGAGATTACCAAAGGCCTCACTCAAAAGATCACACACAATCAGAGTATACATATGGGGCTAACATGTGCGGAAGCAATATTTAAAACTAAATAGTCCACAAGAGCTGTGCATAGATCCAATGAAATGGCATACATCTTTAATTAAAGTCTTACAACTTGGTTACAACATAAATCAAATACATACATTACATCTTAACAAAAGGCTTCTCAGCCGACATAATCTAATACATGAATTACAAGGTCAAAACATAATCTTCATGGTTGCCGACATCCTCAATGCCGACCTAACATGCATACAAAACATCGGCACAAAGCACATATCTCGGCGGAGCCGACTTCTTGCTTGGAACCTACATATATATAGAGAGGGTGAGTCTGGAAACTCAGTGAATGGTACAAGTAATAAAGGGTTTTCATGAATGATTCCCGAGGTTCTTGGCAAAGCATACATACATATCATATCATGTTCAAATCATGTACTTCGGCAAAACTATTTCAAAACATGTACTTGGCATAACTTGCATCAAAACACACACTTGTCATAACTTATTCAAAGCTTGCTTACTTCACAAACTTAGGCCGGGTTATTGGGGCTTAGTTCCCCCGCACCACGTGCTCCAAAGTAACTTAACAAACTTAGGCCGGGTTATTGGGGCTTAGTTCCCCCGCACCACGTGCTCCAAAGTAGCTTAACAAACTTAGGCCGGGTTATTGGGGCTTAGTTCCCCCGCACCACGTGCTCCAAAGTGACTTAACAAACTTAGGCCGGGTTATTGGGGCTTAGTTCCCCCGCACCACGTGCTCCAAAGTGACTTAACAAACTTAGGCCGGGTTATTGGGGCTTAGTTCCCCGCACCACGTGCTCCAAAGTGACTTAACAAACTTAGGCCGGGTTATTGGGGCTTAGTTCCCCGCACCACGTGCTCCAAAGTGATTTAACAAACTTAGGCCGGGTCATTGGGGCTTAGTACCCCCGCTCCACGTGTTCCAGAGTGACTTAACAACCTTAGGCCGGGCTATTGGGGCTTAGGTTCCCCGCACCACGTGCTCCAAAGTGACTCTACACTAGATACGCAAAACTCATACTTGATATACAAAAGAGGGACAATCATTCATGCTTAACAAATACTTTTATGAAACAAGCAAAGCTTTAACAAATCTTTACAACATAACTTTATTAAGAATACCACTCACCTAGTCCTTGGGACGTCGGGATCAAGGCAAAGGTCCAAGTCCTACAAACACATGGCAAGGTCTACTGAACATACTTCTTAAAACAAGTCTCACATACATGCATGCAATGATCTCGGGAAAACATGCTGGAAGTCAAAACACTGCTTTACATGTCAGAGAGACATGCTGGGTACCAACCAGGTCTTTGCCGAGGTTCCACACCTCCTGGCCGAGGTGTGGCTACCTAAGCTTCGGCGTGCACTGCATGCCGAGGTTCATGCAAGACAGACTAAGGTGCAAGTGATCATGCAAGAATGATCTCGGCGGCTACACTTCGGGAAGCGGAGCCTGGAGATCTGGGTTTCCACCCGTGAAGAACATGAAGAACATGAACATGAACATGAAGAACATGAATGCCAAAATCATCATTTCCTTTGTTCCAAAATCTGGGTTTCATGCTATGAGTTCGAAATCGTAGACCTGGGCACCCATACTCAAAGATCATATGAAAACAAACATGGAAACATAAATCTTGACTTGAGCTTTCGGATCAAAACATGGCTTTTCTTGAAGAACACTTGAACATCATCTTCTCTCTCTAAAACCGAACTTCAAAACAATGCATGGCTTACAAAACATATTCAATCATGCAATGCAATAACATAAACATAAAGAACATCGTGAGCAGATCAAGAATCTAACCTTAGATCACGAATCTATCGGTTGGATCTCTAGGAATCAAGCTTGGAAGTCCACTCCTCCTCTAAAACCCCTCTCCCTCCCTTAGAGCTTCTCTCTCTACTCTTCAAAACATAAACATGACAAATGATGCATTTCTCTCTCTGCCGGCTGATATACACTCAGCTCGGACACGTGGCAACGGCTAATTGGTTCTCCTCAAAAGGTGACTGATTGACAAGACAAGGTTCTGACAAAGCGTATCTAACAAGCTACACAGCAAACACTCCGGCCAGGAATGACCTCGGCAAAGAACAAGACATCGGCAAACAAAGGATGATGACTTCGGCACTAAGGTAACAATGATCTCGGCTAGGTAGGACAACTCTTGACTAAGCTGTGCCACACCTCGGCCTAGATGTGCCACACCTCGGTCTAGGGCATGCCCCTCCCAGACAAGATCACTTCGGTACAAAGGTAACATCTCGGCCCAGATAATACACATCTCGGCCTCGGCGATACACACCTCGGCCCAGATGATAATCATCTCGGCCAATATGCCTGGACAAAGGTGGAGGTCAAGCAAAGTACTTCTAGGCTTAGGATGACCTCGGCTTAACATATCCTAGGCTCATCATGACCTAGGCTTCACACAGCAAAGGGGAAACAAAGCATACATAAACACTTAGGCAATTCATGTAAGTACAAAACAAGGCAAAGTCCATGAAGGCAAATCTTAACATGGCAAATCACATGAATGCATACAAGTATGACTAAGGCATGAAATGTGGGTCCTTACATCCTTCCCCCCTTAAAGAAGTTTGGTCCCCAAACTTAACTTACCATGTTCCCAAAACCTCTCTGCATGCCAGACTCTCATCTTCTCTTATCAGAATTAGCTTTCACTCTGGGACAATCCTTAATACGATGACCCTTCTCACCACATCCGTAACATGCTCCAGTCGCTCGAAGACAATCCCCAAGATGTAGCTTCCCACAACTTGTACATGTCGGCCTGGTATCCCCTTCCTGATTTGTGTTGTTGGGATTGTGCATAACTGTCCCCTCGTCGTCATCATCCAGGTCTGCTTCTTCCTCGCGATTGTCATAAGTCTGCCTCTTCTTCTGACTTTCTCCCGAACTCTGACTTCTGTTCAGGTTGGCTTCTGCCAGAATGGCTTTATCCAACACTCCAGCATACGTCGGCATGTTGAGCAAATTCACCTGATCTTGTATTGGTCCGCGAAGCCCACTCTCAAACTTCCTAGCCTTCATATATTCGTCGTTGACCATGTGAGGTGCATACCTCGCTAACTCGGTGAAGGCACGGTCATATTCAGCCACTGTTTTACTGCCTTGTGTCAATGTCTGGAATTCGGTAGCCTTACGGTTTCGAACACTCAGAGGGAAATGTTTGTTGTAGAACAGCTCCAAAAATCTAGCCCAAGTCAAGTCTGGGTTGCCTTCTCGGATCATCATCCACCATCTACGTGCGTCGTCATCCAATGTAAATGCTGCCAATGACACCTTCTGAGCGTCAGTACTGGGAAAAACCTCAAACAGCTTCTCCATCTCAAGAACCCATGCTTCTGCCTTCATCGGCTCTATACCTCCTTGGAACTTCGGCGGTTGCATCTTCTTGAACTCTTTGATCAAAGTCAATGTATCATCCCCATACAAAGCTGGCTGTGGAGGCACTTGTTGCACTGGAGGAGGCGGAGGTGGTACTGCTTGTCGGCCAGCCGTTTGCTCGGCCTGAGTGGATGTAGTACCAGTGTTCTGCTGCCTTGTCTGCCTTAACTCACCGATCAAACCTTCAACAATCCTTTCTAGTCTGCCCAACCGGTCTTCGGACTGATCTCGGCGAACTGGGGGTCTACCTCTTCTCATGATGCTAAGTGTATGCAAAATGTGGCTCTTAAATAAAATAACAAATAAACATGTGTGCAAGTGAGTATGAGCATGCCGATGTAACAAATGCTGATGCCGAAATAATGCACACCTTGTCAAGTAGCAAGCAACATGATGCAATCCTAATATCAAGTCTAAGGAAAATTCCTATGCTCTTTAGGACTCAAAGTGTGTGAACAACGTACTATAAGGAACTTGTGCTCTGATACCATTCTGTCACGACCCCAAACCGCCCCTAGTAGTTTGGTGCCATGATGGCCAGTAATCCGAGATTACCAAAGGCCTCACTCAAAAGATCACACACAATCAGAGTATACATATGGGGCTAACATGTGCGGAAGCAATATTTAAAACTAAATAGTCCACAAGAGCTGTGCATAGATCCAATGAAATGGCATACATCTTTAATTAAAGTCTTACAACTTGGTTACAACATAAATCAAATACATACATTACATCTTAACAAAAGGCTTCTCAGCCGACATAATCTAATACATGAATTACAAGGTCAAAACATAATCTTCATGGTTGCCGACATCCTCAATGCCGACCTAACATGCATACAAAACATCGGCACAAAGCACATATCTCGGCGGAGCCGACTTCTTGCTTGGAACCTACATATATATAGAGAGGGTGAGTCTGGAAACTCAGTGAATGGTACAAGTAATAAAGGGTTTTCATGAATGATTCCCGAGGTTCTTGGCAAAGCATACATACATATCATATCATGTTCAAATCATGTACTTCGGCAAAACTATTTCAAAACATGTACTTGGCATAACTTGCATCAAAACACACACTTGTCATAACTTATTCAAAGCTTGCTTACTTCACAAACTTAGGCCGGGTTATTGGGGCTTAGTTCCCCCGCACCACGTGCTCCAAAGTAACTTAACAAACTTAGGCCGGGTTATTGGGGCTTAGTTCCCCCGCACCACGTGCTCCAAAGTAGCTTAACAAACTTAGGCCGGGTTATTGGGGCTTAGTTCCCCCGCACCACGTGCTCCAAAGTGACTTAACAAACTTAGGCCGGGTTATTGGGGCTTAGTTCCCCCGCACCACGTGCTCCAAAGTGACTTAACAAACTTAGGCCGGGTTATTGGGGCTTAGTTCCCCCGCACCACGTGCTCCAAAGTGACTTAACAAACTTAGGCCGGGTTATTGGGGCTTAGTACTCCCGCACCACGTGCTCCAAAGTGACTCAACAAACTTAGGCCGGGTTATTGGGGCTTAGTTCCCCCGCACCACGTGCTCCAAAGTGACTTAACAAACTTAGGCCGGGTTATTGGGGCTTAGTTCCCCCGCACCACGTGCTCCAAAGTGACTCTACACTAGATACGCAAAACTCATACTTGATATACAAAAGAGGGACAATCATTCATGCTTAACAAATACTTTTATGAAACAAGCAAAGCTTTAACAAATCTTTACAACATAACTTTATTAAGAATACCACTCACCTAGTCCTTGGGACGTCGGGATCAAGGCAAAGGTCCAAGTCCTACAAACACATGGCAAGGTCTACTGAACATACTTCTTAAAACAAGTCTCACATACATGCATGCAATGATCTCGGGAAAACATGCTGGAAGTCAAAACACTGCTTTACATGTCAGAGAGACATGCTGGGTACCAACCAGGTCTTTGTCGAGGTTCCACAGCTCCTGGCCGAGGTGTGGCTACCTAAGCTCGGGCGTGCACTGCATGCCGAGGTTCATGCAAGACAGACTAAGGTGCAAGTGATCATGCAAGAATGATCTCGGCGGCTACACTTCGGGAAGCGGAGCCTGGAGATCTGGGTTTCCACCCGTGAAGAACATGAAGAACATGAACATGAACATGAAGAACATGAATGCCAAAATCATCATTTCCTTTGTTCCAAAATCTGGGTTTCATGCTATGAGTTCGAAATCGTAGACCTGGGCACCCATACTCAAAGATCATATGAAAACAAACATGGAAACATAAATCTTGACTTGAGCTTTCGGATCAAAACATGGCTTTTCTTGAAGAACACTTGAACATCATCTTCTCTCTCTAAAACCGAACTTCAAAACAATGCATGGCTTACAAAACATATTCAATCATGCAATGCAATAACATAAACATAAAGAACATCGTGAGCAGATCAAGAATCTAACCTTAGATCACGAATCTATCGGTTGGATCTCTAGGAATCAAGCTTGGAAGTCCACTCTCTCTCTAAAACGCCTCTCCTCTCTTAGAGCTTCTCTCTCTTCTTCAAAACATAAACATAACAAATGATGCATTTCTCTCTCTCTGCCGGCTATAAGCACTCAGCTCGGACACGTGGCAACGGCTAATTGGTTCTCCTCAAAAGGTGACTGATTGATAAGACAAGGTTCTGGCAAAGCGTATCTAACAAGCTACACAGCAAACACTCCGGCCAGGAATGACATCGGCAAAGGACAAGACATCGGCAACAACGGATGATGACTTCGGCACTAAGGTAACAATGATCTCGGCTAGGTAGCACGACTCTTGACTAAGCTGTGCCACACCTCGGCCTAGATGTGCCACACACCTCGGTCTAGGTCATGCCACTCCCAGACAAGATCACTTCGGTACAAAGGTAACATCTCGGCCCAGATAATACACATCTCGGCCTCGGCGATACACACCTCGGCCCAGATGATAATCATCTCGGCCAATATGCCTGGACAAAGGTGGAGGTCAAGCAAAGTACTTCTAGGCTTAGGATGACCTCGGCTTAACATATCCTAGGCTCATCATGACCTAGGCTTCACACAGCAAAGGGGAAACAAAGCATACATAAACACTTAGGCAATTCATGTAAGTACAAAACAAGGCAAAGTCCATGAAGGCAAATCTTAACATGGCAAATCACATGAATGCATACAAGTATGACTAAGGCATGAAATGTGGGTCCTTACAACAACCACATGAACTAATCACATTTTGTTTTAGTAAATGGGAAATGCTTTTCGCATATAAGATGTGTTTGTCTTTGGTGAGAAAAAGTTTGTAAATATCCTATTCACAATAAAATTATTAGGTAAGGCTGGCCAAATGACCATTTAAAATAAGCATAAAATAAATAAATAAATTTATCTCTAATCATTTTTAAGTATGTGCTCTATTATTTCAGGGGAGGGAAAAAATAATTTTGAGCAGTCATTCCTTACAAGAAACATAAAATGGAATTGTTACATTTTGTTTGCACAACCCTCATATCAAAATTTTCACCTTTTCATGTGACTTTTATCTCATGTGATATGGTTTTCTTCTAAATATAAAGGGTGTTACATATATATATATATATATGATATTTACAAAGTTGTTATATATTATTGAAATAATTCACCTTAACATTTCACCTCCTATGTGACTCCCATGTTATTGCTCAGCACTAGTGTTATGTTTTGCCTACAATAACCAATGCCTTTTGTTCAATTTCTTATGTTCTTTTCATCATCTCTGCCCCCATAAAAACCAATGATACAGCCATTTTAGCATGGAATTTACTTCCATCATAAAATGGGATCAAACATATCATTGATGTTAACAGGCATTAATTGAATGGGAATACCATATCATTGATATCCAACATTATTGTACTTCCATTAATGACACATACATCTCCAAATACATATATACAACAAGCACACAGTAGGGGTGGTGTTATTTAATATTTCTAGGTCATGTGTATATAGGGAGTCCTTTTGTGTTAACTTACCACATTGAAAGCAAACAAAAGATGGGAAGCAAGAATAGGTGCTCATAAGAGGAGCAATGAGCTTGTCCTTTTGTGTTAACTTACCACATTGAAAGCAAACAAAAGATGGGAAGCAAGAATAGGTGCTCATAAGAGGAGCAATGAGCTTGTTTCAACATACTTATCCAGACGGGTCAATGGGTGATGAAGAAAGCCTATGGCCTACATTAGTAACCTCGATTGCACTTTGTAAGGGTGCTTGCCTAAGGTCTACCCGAGTTTCCCAAGCTTACGTCATAATTTGTGATAGTAGGGGCATGTGTTTGTGCTGCCCTTGTCCTATTCTAGATCCCAACTCATTTGTGTTGTTAGTCTTGTTGCTTTTTGAAACTAGAAATACAGCCCCAACAAAACCAAAAAGTTTATACAAAGCCATCTAGGATAGAGGATAACAATTTCGGAAGTAATGGAAGCAAACTTTTCTGAATTTTTCAAAAATTTAAAAAATCTCATACTTGACCATTATGCAATATGTGAAGCCAAATTCAGTGGTTGGGATTGGGATTCTAATGCCTAAACTAAACGGATGAAGAATTGAAAATTAATACAATTCTGTGAAGTGAATAAGTTGAGGAATAGGTCTCATTTCTCGGAGTGATTTGAAAAACAGGACCATGAACTACCTTCTTTTTTTTTTTTTTTTTTGCAATTAAAATTTCCAAGTGAATCACTTTTTGCTAAAAAAATAAATTTATTTATTGATTTTTTTGATATACCATGAGATCACATTGCATAGGAAAACATCTTCAAAGCTGGAATGTCAAAATGTAATATGCCATCTGTTTTTTTTTTGTTGTTGTGGGCTGCACTGTCTTAATTCTCAAACTTGAATGGTTGATGCAAACAAATGCCCACCCCCTTTTTATGTGTTCCACAGCTTCCCAAACAAAGTAACTAATATAACAAAATAAATATAGAAATGAAGGTATCCAACTCAAAATCAGCAAAACATCTCTCTCATATTTGCATATTAAATTCGCACATACCAAGTGCTTATTTTAAGACCTTGAAACAAACATGTCATTGTCTGTTCGGATGTTTTTGCTTATTAGCAGAAATTAGTTGAGATTTGCATGAAATCCCACATCGAACAAACACAAGGGAGGCTAGCATGAGTGTATAGATGAGGAGCAGGTAGCAACATAAAACATACTTACCTGGACTGGGTCAATGGGTGATCAACAAGACCCATGGCCTAGGTTAGTGACCTCCATTGCACTTTGGAGGGGTGCTCGCCTAAGGTCTACCCAAGTGGTGGAGCTTACGTCATAATTTGTGGTAGTGGCGGCCTGCGTTCGCGCGGCCCCTAACCTCAAAATTGCTCCAAATTTTTGTTGTGGTTGATTTCTAGCATAACTGGGGGTTAATCTCTTATGCCCTTTGTAGTCTTGATGGTGAGAAAGTTTTGTATTTCATCTCCTAAACCTGTAGGCAAATTAATAAGCCACGGGCATATGCTTTATTCTCAAACTCCCAGCAGTAGAATGATATATTAGAGAGAGATATAACCACACACATCATTAGACAAATGAATCACGTGTTTTCAATAATGAACTTGAATTCCCAATGAAGGAATGATATCTCTGATGAGATGGGGGTTGGTTATCATCTAAATAAGGTGAATCATTCAAATTTTATGCATCTCCTCGTGACTCATGCATGGGTCATGCTACTATTGACAAAAATGTTTGAGACATTTAAATGAGGAGGTCTAGAGGTGGGTCTCACCTTATGCTTTGATGTTTTGACTTGTGATGTTGTATTTTTTATTTATTTTTTTATTTTTTTAATGTATTGCCACATCACTAGAGTTTTTTTTTTTTTGAAGCAGCAAAAGCAACCTTTATTGGTGATCAAACCAAACAAGATGAGATTACATCAAAAAAGGAGAGGAAGGGGGTTTGGAGAGGAATCAAACCGAAACAGGAAAGGAAAAACAAAGAAGAGAAATCAAAATGCAAATCAGGACTAGCATACTCATCCAGAAGCATCCAAGGCAAGAAGAGATCAAGCAAGCGAGGCGTAGACAAGCAGAGTCAAGCAGTGTATATACCCAACCCAACAACCTTGACAGCACAAAATTGAGAACAAACTGAAGCTCAAAACAGCAGCCCAGGACACCCTTGAACCTGACACAGAATGAGAACAACCTGAAGTTCAAAACAGCAGCCCAACAGCCCCGAACAGAACTAATCCAGAACAGCAGAACAACCCAAATTAGCCGCAGAACTAAACCAGAAGATGAAACTCCACCAGAACAAAAACACCAAGGGAGGTACTCCAAGAAAAACAGAGGCAAACTGAGATCTAACTTAGCAACATAGGACGGACTTACTCCCCAAACAGAACCTGATTTGACTTAAATTGGTCAGGAAGTCCTGGACAGTGAAGTTAAAGCCCTTGACTCTCTGGTTGACATTAGAGTTTCAACTCTGAGCAAGGATCCTCTAAAGTTATTTTTTCCTAAAGTTTCCTAAAGTGGTGTATTGTATGGTTGAGATTTAATAATAAGTCACATCAATTTTTTAGTATTAAATCTCGACCACACAATACACCACTTTAGGAAACTTTAGGAAAAAAAAAACTCTAGAGGATCCTTGATGTTCAAGTCTAGTGCTCTTTATCATTACTCTTCCAAAAAAACCATTTAGAGTGACAAGAATTATTTGCAAATTTTGGCCAGTTTTCAATATCGAAAGGCCTTATTTCATCAAAGCAGTTCCACTTTCCTTGTTTCATTAACAACTCTACTGGGCAGTAGTATGAATAAAAGAGAATAGTTGTTTTGTTATCTAATAATTTTATTTGAACACCTAAACTTAATCATCTGTCCAGCATTTGGACGGACGATTGGAGAGAGGCAACTGGGGCGCGGGATCATCAGTTGAAAATATGTTCCTCTTTGTTCCAACTGTGAAAACTAGTATTTAATTATTTTTAAGATATGAATAATAAATTAATTTTATCTAAAACCTATTTAATAAATGTATTAATGTATAAATTAATTAGAAACTATCCCAATTTAGTCACTAACAAAAATGTTGTTAAGAATAATAATTTTGTGGGTATTCAATGATTTTCGTTTTGTAACTCAATAATTACCCTTATGTTGTGTTTAGTTGAGGGATTTGGGAAGGGATTTGGAAAGGGAAAGAGAAAGAGAAAGAGAAAGGAAAAAATGTGCGAAACTAGGTGAAATTTAGATATATTTTATTTACATTTCATCTACCTTTTCCATTTTCCTTTCCAAATCTCTCCTCAAATCTTCCAACTAAAAACAACATAACTAAATATCTTAGTTGAAAACTTCATCTAATTGATTTTTAAGGAACTAAAACACATACACATTTATGCAAATTTATTATTACAAAAATAATAATAATTGCATTAGGTGGCTATTGAGGGTGAGTCACCCCACCACTTGTGCCTTTGCATGGCAAGCCTATAGGATAGGTTATGCTCTTGATTTTTGAGAGACTTGATATCAATCACAATTATGAGAAGAGCAAAGGGTTGGATATGTTTTATGAGTCTATTTATGCAGATTCTAATTCTTAACTAATCGGAGAGAGTGAAAGCTAAGATTTAAAAGAAAAAATTAGGAGCTTTAGGGAAAAAAAATTCTTTTGATAGCAAAGTTAAGAGTTGGGAGAGAAGAAGATGAGAAAGAGAAAGGTTAGAATCTTCCTACTATTTCACCACCTCATTTCAACTTCATTACTAAGTAAAAAAACCCTCAAAACCTTCTCATTCTTTTTCTTCAATTTCAGATTATATTCAAATACTAATAAGCCTTAAAAAAATCTTGATAGAGCTTTGTTTGTAATTACATGTGAATTTGTGAAATATATATTAGATGTTTGAAAATTATTTATATATTGATAATATTAAAATCATGATATAATCTTGAATTTAGGCTTGCTTGTGTAATTTGTGATATTTAATAGATGATTTAAGATTTTATTTGATTTGATCATATGATTCTTAAATCTGCCAAAAGTTTGTACTAATTTTTAGACAATTTTAAACTCAAAATTTCAACATGGCTTCTTCTACAAAGTTGTTAAGAATGATGTCTAGATCATCCAATTATTCTATTTTTGTACGAATTTATATAGAATTTTAATTCAACCTGGATTTTTAGACAGATTATGCTTCATGTTTGAAAAATCACTAAAAAATCTATATTAGACCAAATCTGTTATTTTTTGAGTTAAAAATTAAATTTGAGAAGTATAGTTTCATCTTCAATTTTTATATTTTGATTTTTAAATTTCAATGTAGAATTATTTTAAGAAAATGTGACGAATCTGTGTCATGTAACTTTTTGTAATTTTATAGAATTATTTATAATTTATTTTCAGGAAATTATTTTTGAAAAATGACATAATATGTTTGTTGAACATTCCTAAAAATTACATGAATTTTAGAATTGTCTACATAATTTATTTGTAATTTTAACTACGAAATTTAAGTTCCGAAAATTTTGGGCAGAATATTAAAAGAATCAAGATTACGATTTCAATTATTTATTAGAATTGAAAATAAGTGTTGTTCTAATTTACTTAATTGAATCTTGTAAATTAGTAATTCATGCATGTGTAATGTTGTGATTTATTTTAGTATTTAAAATTCTTATTTCACTTGACAGCTTGATTTACCTGTTTATAATAACATGTACATTGATTGATTATTATAGAACATAATTGTTAATATTTTCTCTTGAAAATTGTAGTAAAATGGTATAACATTGATGGTGACCTAAATTTGTAATTATTAGTAATTATTATGAAAATTAACTAAAATGATCAACGGGATGTACGAAATTAACGGTTGACAGTTAATATCGGTTGTTCAATATGAGTCTTGATTTTATGTAATTCTTGTCCAAAACCCTAAGATGGCATAGGACGTATTTAAACCCTTATCAGTATTCAGTTTTTGGATCAAAGGTGGATGTGCAGGTAGCACACAGGAAGGATATGTTGGATTTATTTTCTAGTGTGGCCCAATAGCCTACATATTTTTACATGTTTTATTTTATTTGGACTCCACAATTAGATAAAGCCAATATTATATATAGAGTTCAGTAATTAGAATTTTAATATAATCACTCTTCTAAGATAAGAAGGAAACCTTGATGGATTAGGAATTCTTCTGATAGAGTTTATTTAGCACTCTTCTCTCCTCTATATAAGGATGGGTGACTCCCCTTTTATATCATGAGTATTTTTCCATCACTTTAAGTTTTATAGTCATCCTAATTAAGAGAGACAGAGAGAAGAAGGTAAGCCAAGAATTCAAGGTTCAACAATTAGGGGTATTTTCTTAACTTCTCTAATTCAATGGCTGACAAAGGTATGTTCGTTTTATTCTTGAGTTGTATTGAATTCAAGATCCTGTTAAGGTTAATTCCGCATTATTATTATGGTTACATGTATTATTAATACTTACATGTGGTATTAGAGCTTTCGTTTTGTGAATCAATACACCTTGGAATAATATATATTTATGAATATTATTATTATAATTATTCATAAAACATACTTTTGTTTTTATTTAAATGATCTTTACATAGTGCTCCTATTTAAGTTAGACATGAAATTCTCCGGGCCTCTTTCCGCAGAGATGCGGCCTTGGAAACAAATGGTAAGTAATACAAGCCACGTTACGAGTGGTGAATGGCATGTAAATGTGAATATGCTTGTTTTGATTTATTATTAATTTTAAAAAATAATTATTATTATTATAATCATCATAATTATAATAAAATGCATAGATTAAAAGCAATCTTAGAATTTTGTTGAATCGTTGGGTCTATTAAATAAATATATTTATTTGATTGTATCATATTAGAGGGTTATGTTTTTGCCTTGTTTAATTATGCACACTTATTGTCTATTATTGTTAAATATTTATATATTTTCATGATTTAAAATTGATATCATGATATAATTTTATGACATTGAATATTAATTATTAAAGTGGTTAATTCATATTAGGTGTAATTCTTATTAACCATTATATGAGATATTCATGATTGTTATATTACATGTTTTTTATATATAAATATTCATGTTCATCCAAAGTTATTATTATTATTATATTGGTAATTGCAATCACATAAAAGAAATTTTAGAAATCATAAAATAGTGATCTCATTAAAATAGTGATTGAATTAATGATAATTAAATAACTCAAATTAATGAATAGAGAATATTGTTGGTTAGTTCCGTATTCATAGGGTTTACTAATTTAGTAGCTACCAAAGTGGCCTAGATTTGTAAAACTTATGAATATAGAACTACATAAAAGAATTATTAAAAGGGTAACATTAAGGTTGATAATATTCTCAATTGCAATTATAATTAGGAGATTGAGACTAGCCCAAAGGAGAGTGACTTTCAAATAATTATAAATTGGGTAGGATAATGTAACTTATGTAATTTGATAGATTAGAATTGAATACCCAAAGGTAACATGACTAGCTGAAAAATTGCATAAATTACTTTAGACCTACATAAGTGATTCTTGACAAGTGGACAATAGATATACCTAAGTTTTGCCCAAAGGAAATACTTATGTGATATCAATAGTTCATCATAATTCTCAAAGCTTTAATATGTATATTGTTTATGCCTTTTTCCGTGTTACTTATGAGATCTTATGTTAATACCTCTTAAGATCTGTCAAAAAGATAGCTTGTTATCTAAGGTGGTTGGACTTAGAAGGGAGGCTATATTGACTCCTCCGACCTTCTTGGGATCTTACTTGGTTATTGACCAAAGGACTCTTTAGTGACGTTACCCTAACGCTTAAAGTAAAATTTGGTTAAAGGCTGTTGAAGATCGACAAGCCACTGGCTGGCACTATTATGGTTGAATTAACAACAATGAAATATAATGGCCACCAAGGAGTTTAGGGTCACATCACTACAAGAATTTACACATTTTGCGACCACTTTTGCCGACCAAAAAAAATTTGGTCGCAAAAAAATGACATTTGGCGACCAAATATTAATTAGTCGCGAATGATCAATATTTTTGGCGACCAAATATTTTTGGTCGCAGAAGATTATATTTTGGCGACCAATTAATGAGTTGGTCGCAGAAAGTGGTATAATTTTGCCGACCAACTACAAATTTGGTCGCGGAAGGTCACATATTTGTTGGCGACCAAAAATTTGGTCGCGAAAAACTTATTTTCAGCAACCAAAAAAAAATTAGTCGCCAAATTACTACTTTTAGCAACTAATGTTTTAGTCGCCATTGATTGAGATTTGGTGACTAAAAAAATTTGTCGGCGAAATAACCTGTTTTTTCGACTAATTTGAGAGTTTGGTCGCCAAAAATTTGGGGGGAAATTTGAAACCTGGAGGGGGAAAATGAATACCAATTCGTAAGAAATTAGATTATCCATTCCTGCCACTGCCATACGGGAATGGCTCTTTCGTTCCTCTCAGTCTCAGGTCGGCCATCGGTCTCTCTCATCAGCTGCCTCGCCGCCCCTCCAGCTCCGCCGCCACCAAACCCTAACCCAACCGCCTTACCCTCATTAACTGCGCCTCCAAGGCCCTCACTTCCAATCGACGCACCACCACTTCACCTCTAGTTCTCTACACTTGTCGACTCTCGGCATCTCATTACAACGACGACTATCGCTTTGTTTTTGCAGTGTTACGTTGCACTCAAGATTACAATCTCCACCGTCCGATCATCCTCGACGAGGCCACCGACTTCTTCAACAAACACGGCGTATCTGACTTCACCTTCGATACTTGTAAACTCGTATGTCCTCCTCCTTGTTTACTTTCTCAATTGGGTTTTTTCATAATTAGGGTTGCCCTTACTTCCAATCTTACGCACCACCACTTCACCTCTCTATTTCTCTTGTGTGTTTCAGTTGTGTGTTTCTCTACACTTGATTTTGAAGAGGGTTTTTCGCGCTCTGGGCCGTGGTTCAATCCTCTGTTCGGTTCGAATCTCAGTAAGTTTGAGTTCAGTTGTGTGTTTTTTAAGTGATGAGGATGATGGCTAATTGAAATGGGATAATTTGATTTTAGGATAATTGCAATGGGATAATGGGATAATTTGTGTGTTCGAATCTCAGACTTGTGGCATGTTTATGTATTGCGCTTTGATTTGTGATTGGTGCTTCATGATGATTTAGGTTCAAGATGAAAAAATTGGTCTTTATAGCGCATGTGATAGATTGGTGCTTTGCCTTGCTATTTTGCCCCTTTTGGTTCCTAGTTATAGTTATAAAACCTTTAGCTAGAGAAATGTCACAATTGGTTCCTAATCATCACTCTATGCTCTGTTTAATGATATCACTGACTGTATTGAATCAGTTAATTGCATAGGCACTCCTAATTTCTTAGGTTTAATATAATTTTGAGATATTAAAGTAAAAGGTCCGATTGTGTGTTGGAATTATTACGCATTTGGATCAATTTGGTATTTTTTTTTTTTGTGAAGTCTGATTGAATATCTCAAGAAATTGTTTGAGAAATTTGAAGAATGAATTTTGAGGATACGATTTTGAATTATTATTCATTCGAAATGTTGGTTTTTTATTCAAGAATTTTGTTCATGAAGTTTGAAACTTGGTGAGTTTACGTGGTGGATGTGCGGTTTCTCTGACAAAAACACGACTTTTGAATTCAATTCAAAATTTAGGAGATAGTAATGAGAAAATAATGTGAGCTATTTGAAGAAAACCAAGATTGAATTGTATGATTTCAAAAGCACATGGACAATAGTATTTCTTGTAACTCTATTAAATTTTGAGATAGTTTAGTAAATATAGAAGCAGATTTGGAAGTTATTTGGCAATGTAGAAACTGGAGTTTCATTTGATCAAAAATATTGTTGCCATTAATGTTTTACACACAAGCACAGAAACTCACCGGAGTAAAGTTGTGAGGATTTTAGAATTAAACGAAAGAAATTGTAAAACAAATACATTTATTTTTACATTATAAGAAGACATTGGAGTTAATTTGAGTTTCATGTAAGAACAACTATATAAGGAAATCTTATCATTGCATTGACTTGTGAGTTGTGATGAAATATTTGCGGAGAAATTTTTCTTACATGGTTTTGTACCTCAATTAAACATTTTCTTTTGCTAAAATAATGGACTTTTCTTTCCTCTCATTTATGGTGACACCTACCCCATAAATACTATCTGATATCCTAAAATGTGGATCTCATTGATTGTAATGGGTTTAATCATACAAGCAGTAAAAGCAAAGTTGCCCTTGTTGAACAAGCAAGTATTGAAGCTACTCAAAGCGTGGCAGCTCTGTTGTTGTGGTTCTTGGATCCCTCTGTATTAAGTATTTAAGGTGTCACCTCCTAGAACTTGGTATCTTGGGGTATTATTGTGCACCACTCTTCACACTAATAAGAAAGAAGGCTAATCTCCAAAAGCGAGAATATAAAGTTTAAGATTAATAATGTGTGATTCTTAAAAGAAGAGTGGAAAATAATGCATTGATTCTCTGCAAAATTAATCTATAAATCCTAGAACCTTCACTGTCAAACATTCTTCTTTGTGGGTTTTGGCGGTCTAATGGTTGTTTAGTTGTTTGCATTCTCAGTTACAATCCATTTGAATCAAGAAGGGATCTCAACTCGATGCAATTTTATAATTTCAGCCATCACATTTTTAATGCCAACTCACTTTCATTTCAAGGACTACAAACTTTATTACCCATGACAATGACCACAATAATTTTGTGATTTCAGTACTTCTAGCTTTCTGAATGGAGTCTACATGACTCTGTGGAATGGAGTCTACATCTGCAATTACTTGCTTTTGATTATCTTAGAGTAATAGATAAGTGATGTCATGAGTAGTAGAGTGCTTTTTCATTCACCATCCCTTCCTCCCAAATATTGATTACGGAATTTCTATGACAGTCCCGTTAATTATGCTAGGTCATCCAACGAGGCGAAGAAGTTTGTAAAGAGGTCGAGTTATCCGTATAAAATATATGAAAATATTTAGTGGAACTCTTTTTGAGGGTGATATGAGCAATAATTTTTTTTTATAAATGTTTCTCAATTTTCTACTTGAGATATGGGTGTTAGTCTTTGTTTATCTCTTGGTGATGTTTATCATTTATGTTCTCCTAGATGAATGTCTAGAATTTTCATACATCATCTCTATTAGAAATTCGCTTAGGTTCATGGTAAATCTGTTATAAGCCTATTCACCCAAAAAATCTGTTATAAGCTGATGCATATGTTGTGTGTAATATCTATTTTAATTAACAATTCAGCACTTGTAGGTTGGTTTCTTGGTATAAATTAGTCAATAATGGATGATATTCGTATTGAGTTTTTCTTGCCTCTGCCGCTTGAAAACCAACCATCGACCACTTGCCGTATATATACAAAGATCGTATTTGTGAACTCAAATTGATTTATTATGTCTCAATAGGAACTGTTACATAGTAAACTGCAATGATACTTTATTCAACTACAGGACCAATTACTCTTATTGCTGGTGGTTCATGTATGATATTGATATTGATATATATATATATATATATTTATTTTCTGTTCTTCTTGATACACATGGTATGGACTATACTTTGCCCTGTCGTAAGTTATATTTATTTCAAATCATGATTGTTAATTGCTACAACAATCAAACAACATAGATAAGAGATTCTTCTGTTGAACCATGCCCTTGAATCACATCATTGGGCTATTGTACCTGCTTTTGTATCTGTCAGTATCATTTCTCATGCTAATATGCCAAAAGTTAACCAACGGGCTAATTCGATTGATAGAGAAGTTGACGTTATCTGTAAGACTATTAATTGCGAAGATCTGTGCTACTAATCGTTCTGTCAACCTACCTCACAAAAAATCAATGTAAAACAGATGGAGCATAACCTACCCCACAAAAATGCCACCTTAGTTGGAGCCTTAGACCCAAACTCCTTCCCAAGAAAAAAAAGAAAGATCAATGTTGATTGCTCAAGACTTTATAATAAGTTATTACTTTAAAGCTTCCAAATTTTGATCTCGTCAATGCATCCCATCCTCTTCCTCCAATGTGGAGAATGGCATAAAGGCGACCAAGAAGATCCACCAACTCCCCACAGAAAGTAATATCCTAGAAAATTTGACTTATCTTTTTGAGCAATGAGGTAGTCACTAATATCGGTTGTCCAAATTATTATATTATGGGCCATTCAAACAATAAACTTTTTTTTTTAAAAGAACTGGACTTGTCAAAACAAAATGACTGGGTGAGAGGCTTCATCATATCGGCCAAAAATTATTACTAGATTTGATTGACATTTCTCGCATATCCTGCAGGTATTGTTTAGATTGATTTGATGGATTGAACACTATCTTTTATTGCATTCTCTACATCATGAGCAAACCAGTCTTGTCTAATTGTAACTTTTTGTACTAAACCGCCTTGTGCTTAGAGGCGACTACCTAATACATATAGAATCCTTGTTAAAAGTTTATTGAGCACCGAGAATTTCATATTTCAGATCTGTAATTAGAACTTTTTGTCTTGAATCGCCTTATGCTTTAGTTACTATATCATTCATTGTTGCTTGTAGGTCGGTGATCCTCTTGAGAAGGCGCACTTAAGGGAATAGAATGGAGTTATAAATCTGATGAGAAGGCTATGCGAAAAAAGTAAGACAACATTAGTTGTCACTATTTAATTAGTACTCAGTTGTTGTTTGTCTTGGTCTTTACATTATATAAATTGTTCCAATCTTTAATCTCTCTTGCACCCTTGATTTCTTCCAACTAATGTTATTTATCACCTTTCTTTTCCATTTTAAAGTTCATGGCAAGTTGAATTGCATTGTGTGTGTAATGATGTCGATGAAGTGGGGAAACCAGATATCCTAAAAGAAAATAAGAAAACTGCAATAGGAATAGGTTTCCCAAAAGTCCAAATCATTGGAGGATTTCCAAAAGAAAGGCATTAGAATTCAAGTAAATTTCAATGATTACTGGAAAATACTAGTGAAAAATTGTCTATTTTAAATGAGTAAATTCTTATAGTTTATTTGCCTGTCTGTGATTCTTATAGTTTTTAGTTATATATTTATTTGTCTCATAGTTATTCTTATAGTTTTTAGTTGCATCCTAAATAGTTGGTTATAGGTAAATGGTTTTCTCATTTCAGTATTGATGAACCTTAATGTTAAATTTTGATAGGTTGATGACTTTCCAGGTCAACTTTGTAAATTCGATTGCGACAGTTAAGGGTGGGACTCATGTTGATTATGTTACCAACCAGATTACAAACTATGTAATGAGTATTGTTAATAAAAAGAATAAGAATGCTAATCTCAAAGCCCACGCAGTGAAGAACCATCTATGGGTTTTTGTCAATGCTCTTATTGACAACCCGACTTTTGATTCTCAAACCAAAGAGACTTTGACAATTGGAGTATGAATCTTGGAAGGAATAAGAATGCTAATCCTGTCCAATCTTACTTCCATTCTTGTCTAGTGGAACCGAAAGTGAAGTTTATAATAACTGGTATTTATTGTTGCACAGGCTACTCACGAAATGGGAAAGTTCTAGCGTTTTATTCCATGCAAGTATGAATCTTGGAAGGAGAGTTTGGGAGGCAATGCAAGCGGTTGGTCCATTAAGTACTATAAGGTTTGTATGTTCAAGATCACGGGAGGGATAAATCTAGGGTACTCGGTGTTTTTGTATGTGTTGTCGTTTGGTATTCTATTATCTACACTACTATTTGTCCCTTGGACTATATTTGTCCCTTCAAGTTTTCATTGAGGAAACCTACTTTGGATTTCTAGGTGAACTGTGTCGATTCATAATTATTGTGGTTATATGCAATCTCGCCGCTTATATGCAATGTTGCTGCCATGGAGGTACATATATCACTACAAGAATTTACACAATGGACAGGTGAGCATTTTGATTGGTTATTTTATATTTATTAGTGATGGTTATTCTTGTTGATGTTTTGTGTTAATTTTTGTTAGAGATTATTTTAGTATGTCTTACATTTACGGAGCAGTTTCAGTTTAGAATTAATAGTTTACTCTTGTCTTTCTTTGAAAATTCAAGTTTCATATATGCCTTGGTCTTGTCTTTGGTTACAAGTTCTTTGTTGTGGAGGAACTTCAGTTGTCTACCACCTTCAAAAATAACAGAAAGTTCTATTTGATAATAAGATGTTTACGTGGTACTTGAAGCATTGCTTAAACTTGCTTCCTTTGTCACAAAGGTCTTGGTAAAAGTTTTGTTCTGAAATTTTAATGCTACGGAGAGTCTTGTCGATGGAAAAATGGCTCTTCTTGTACTTCCATATGTATCAATTTGTGCAGAAAAGGTTTGTATCCCCTTCAGAATCAGTTTTTGAACCTAATCTATCTGTTGTACTTGAATCTATGGTGGCTTGGAGCAGGCGAGAACATCTGGAGGTCCTATTAGAACCACTTGGCAAGCATGTTCAGTTATTATGGAAACCAAGATGGTGGGACTCTTCCAAAAGATACCACTGTAGCTGTCTGTACAATTGAGAAGGCAAACTCTTTAATTATGATTTACGGAAGAGGGTCGTCTGTCGAACTTGGGATTATTGTGATAGATGAACGCACATGGTAGCCGCCTTTGATGTAGTCTTTTTAATTTTTAGTGATGTTCATCAATTACTTCTTGTTTCTTTTTTTCAAAATTGTTTTAATGCTTTTATAATTGTAGTAGATTATAGAGATGGTTCTCATCCCTAGGGTTTGTTGACAGGTGGGTGATCAGAATAGGGGTTATCTGTTGGAGCTTATGTTGACAAAGCTTCATTATGCACCGTGAAGGCAATATACAATCATCTAGTGAGAAAGTTCGGTACAAGCGGTGGGAAGACTGATCCTGCTCGTGGTCTCCAAATTGTTGGTATGAGTGCAACCTTGCCAAATGTGGCTGCTTTGTTTATTGGCTTCAAGTAAGTGTATTAAATCACATCTCCAAATAATCTTAATTGATTTGACTTAGGGTAAGAGGTGCAAACAAAAAGTTCGATGTATTTGTTGAATTTACTATATCTTATTTGTTACATAGTATCCAAGTCAAGTTGATTTGTCTATTTGGTTTAATTTAACATTAGATCTGTTGTGCCGATTTTGTATGGTGCTGAATCTTAGGACAATGAAGTTATGGGAAGAGGATTTGTTTGATTACATTGTAAATGGGTGGGTATATGTAGATATGTGCTTTGTATATGATATAGTGAAATTTTATTATGTTTCATGATGTCATTTGTTTTGGTCATAAATGCATTGAAAAGTCAATAGGTGATGCCTTGTCATTTCATTAGGCTGAAAAACCATTATGCATTTGTAAGGTTATAATCGGCATATAATTAGGGGCACAATATGTTTAAAGGTGGCAAAACCAAGTACTGACCAAAAGTAAAATTTGAACACTTGTAGCTTGAGGCAATGGTTCGGCTTTCATTCACCATTCCTATAATGTATCGGCATTTGATAATCCCAATCGGTTTGCAAGTCAACTGAATCGTACCATGAAAAAAGTTCTATAATTATGTTATATGTTATATATGTGTGTATGTGTCCCGCCTTTTTGGTGTTTGATAATTTTCTTCATCGATTTTGCTTGCAGGTCGCTTTTGTACCGACTTCGACCAGTTCCATTAGAGG
Organism: Camellia lanceoleosa; assembly: GCA_025200525.1. NCBI lineage: Eukaryota > Viridiplantae > Streptophyta > Magnoliopsida > Ericales > Theaceae > Camellia > Camellia lanceoleosa. The sequence continues at coordinate 123,261,199 of CM045760.1, forward strand.
AATACATTAAAGTTGGAAACACCATTTATAACAAAACAATGGACGTTGTTAGAACAATCTCAAAAATAGCTGAACTTGGTGGTAAAGATCCAGATCATATTGTTGAATTGTGCAATGAGGTTGGGACTCTCTTTTTCTGTGAAGTAAAGCTTGGCATAGAGTTGAAAGTTGATCAATTATTAACGCTTGAATAATATCAGGTTGTTCAAGAGGGTAATTCAGTGCTAAAAAGGATGTGAATCAACTGCTAGGCATATTGCAAAATTCCTCAGGAAATTTCCTGTCAATAATGATCAAAGTGAGTTCTTTGATATCACGTCAGCTATAGATGCCTTGCGAAAATGTCCTGCGGGATTGGATCCTATTTTTGAAGAAACTCTTTCTTCTGGTGTTGCCTACCATCATCTTTGGTCTAATCGTATGTTTTACCCATTATTTTACTACCTACATGTGTTCCTATATTACTAAATCTCTTGCTCATTATGGTCGATATCGCCTTTCTTACCTTTTATCATCTGAATTCATATCATGAATCTTTGTTTTCGATTTTTGTACAAGCAATTGGGTATGCTCTTATTGATTTGGAATGTTCATGAAGTGACCAATATCGACAAGCGGGCAATTTTTTCGAATTTTTTGTTTGCTTTTTATTTAAACTCTAATTAGGTTGAAGAAAGAGATTGTTGAAACTTGCTATCGTAAAGGACTAGTACGTGTCTTAACTGCTACATCTACTTTGGTGTTGGGGTTAACCTACCTGCCAGAGAGTCATTTTTCGACAACCTGGATTGGTCGTGATTTTATTGACGGGACAAGGTACAGACAGATGACTGGTAGGATTTGGTCGGATTGGAATAGATCTGAAGGGGAGAGTGTATGTTTATTTACTTCGTGCATGAGCGTTTTATGCACAATGGCACAAAATAGGAGACTTATGCATAGTTACATAGTAAATGCGTACTTCTTAGGTGCATATGCCCAAGTAAACGTGTTGGATGCTTATCTTAGGTCGAGTGTCTAACATGGGTACCTCACACATTTCGAAGGGTCCATGTAATATAGATTATAATAAAACATTTTTGAAAATAAGGTCTTATGTACTTTGTTCCCAAGTAGTGCATCATAAAGCAGGAAAACATGATCCAATGAAAACTACTTCTAACATTGCCTTGGTTGCAAAACTTGAGGCAAACTGAATTGATATAGCTGTGTGTTACACATTCCTTTCTTTCTTTCCTTTTGTTTTTTAGCCTGCAGGGAGGGAAGGCGGTGTGGGAATTGGGGTTGGGGTTGCCTGGAAAAGTGATAAATAACTACATTGATTGGTTCAGTGGGCCTGCCTACACATATGTAGAAAACAGCCTGTGATACGTATTCTCTGCATTTTTGTTAAGCATCTCACGAATGTTGGTACTCTGAAACGTAATTGCCCGAGCAAGAGTCTTGACTGCACTGGAAACTTTAGATTATATTTGAGTTACAAAGGGTTTAGGTTATCCTCAATTTGAAGAATCAAAGCTTAAAGCCCCAATAATCTGAAGAGCCCACATCAAGTATCTGGGCGAGGAAAAGATAGAAATGTCCAAAGACCTTAAGAAGAGTCGCAAATTCTTTAAATTTGACATCCTTGGGATGAACTGAAAATTCAATATATTTGTTTCTCCTCTCTTTTGACCCTTCCACCTGGTTATGTTTGCTAGCAGAGGCATATATTATTGCTTGTCCTTGAGCCATTCAATTATCTCTTCTAGTTCTCAATTATTAGACTAACTGGATTCTAATTGAACCATTATTTTTTTCCTTTTCCCCAGAGTTGCAAGACATTCTCCCTGGAATTATTAACCAATTGGGTATGTGCAGTTGTGTTTCTTATAATATCATTTTTGTTTATATTAAATGGATCTGTTTATTCTTAACACGGATTTCCTTCTTTCAGGGCCCAATAACTTGGACAACTTGAGGAAGCTGGGCGGGAGTTCGAAGCGAGCACTGGTGCAGTCTTTGTGCTAACTGCGCAAGAAGATGACGATGACTAGGTTCCGGACCTTGTGGCTGGTGAGACCTTTGAAGCAGCTGCAGAGGAGAGAAACTTAATTTTATTAAGACCTTGTGGCTCTTAGTTATTACAAGAGAGGATTAAATACTTTTGGATGGATGTGTATGGATAACAAATATTAGTAGTTTTATTTGTTGATAGCTGCGCATGGATAACAAATAGTTATGTTTCAAATTGTTATGCTAGATGGATGTGACTTGTGAATGAAAACTTCGAATAGTTGTATTGTGTCGAATGTTAATTATTCAGTTAATTTGAATGATGCTTTCAAATTATAGGTTTATTATGGATTGAATGAATTATTAGGAATTACAGGTGTATTATTTTCCTGCTTTGGCGACTAAGACTAATTTATTAGTCGCGACAAATAAATTATTTTTTTTGGCAAAAAATGACAATTGCCGACCAAGAGTTTTGGTCGCAAAAAATACATGTATTGCCGACCAAAAATTTTGTTGGTCGTGGAAACTCACTTTTGCCGACCAACAGTTTTGGTCGCGAAAAGTAACAATTGGCGACCAAATTAATTTTGGTCGCAGAATGTCACAATTGGCGACCAAACTTTTTGGTCGCGAAATGTGTCAATTGGCGACTAAGAAATTTGGTCGGCAAAAGGTTACTTTTCGCGACCAAAGTGTTTTAGCGACAAAAAAGAATTAGTCGCGGTAATTAAATATTTAGCGACCAAAAATTTAGTCGGCAAATCTAAGTTTTGCCAACCAACGAAAATTTTGGTCGCGAATTACTTTCCGCGACCCTCAATCGGCGACCAAACTAGCGACCAAAAAAATTGGTCGCGGATAACTTTTGCCGACCAAAAATTGACTTTTAGCGACCAATTTTTTTGTTGCTAAAAGTGTGAATTCTTGTAGTGCATCCTCAATATGGCGACAAAGTTGCAAAACTTAAAACTTTAGGGATGCAGGTTGATGAAACTTTCCTCGTGCATTTTATTCTCAACTCACTTCCATCACAGTTCAGTGCATTCAAAATTCACTATAACACCAATAAAGATAAGTGGAGTTTGAATGAGCTGACTAATATGTATGTTCAGGAGGCAGTGAGGTTGAGGGAGGAAGGACGTCAAACTGCATTGGCTGTAACTCATGGAGCTATAAAGAAAAAGATGGGTAAGTTTGTAAAATCAAAGAAAAATCCACCAAAGAAAAAGAATGAACCTGGGGAAGAAAATCAAGCTCAGAATGGTTTCACTGTCAAGTGCTACTTTTGTGGCAATAAGGGACACGTGAAGAAAGACTGCAGCAAGCGAAAGGCTTGGTTCGAAAAGAAAGGTAAGAAATTTTCTTTTGTTTGTTATGAATCAAATCTTGCTGAAGTAACTTCTAATATGTGGTGGATTGACTCTAGGGCCACGACCCACATTACAAATGACATGCAGGGATACCTCTCAACCAGGAAACCGAAGGAAAGTGAAAGATTTGTCTATATGGGGAACCGTCTCAAAGCTGAAGTCGTAGCTGTAGGAATCTATCGACTGATCTTAGAGACGGGTCATCAGATGGATCTAGAAGACACTTTTTATGTTCCTTCAATTTCTGGGAATTTAGTTTCGTTATCCAAATTAGATCGTGTTGGATATTCAGTTTTATTTAATTGTAGAAAACTCAATTTAATGTTTTCAAAAGTGATTGGTTCTAGTAATTTATGTGATGGTTTATATAAAATTACCTTAAATCATGAGTTTGCACAATCATTAGTAACTCTGCATTCGAATATTGGTTTAAAACGTGGTCTAATTAATGAAAAATCCTCAATCTTGTGGCATAGACGGTTGGGGCATATCTCTAGAAATAGAATTGAAAATTTGGTGAAGAATGGGATTTTGGAAAACCTAGACTTCACTGATTTTCAAATATGTGTGGATTGCATTAAAGAAAAGCAAACCAAACACACCAAGAAAGGTGCCACAAGAAGTAATGAGCTTCTTGAGATAATTCATACAGATATTTGCGGGCCACTCAACATCCCATGTCTTAGTGGTGAAAAATATTTTATCACATTTATAGATGACTTCTCACGTTATGGATATGTGTATCTAATTCATAAAAAGTCTTAGGCTGTTGACATCCTTGAGGTGTACATAACTGAAGTCGAGAGACAATTAGATTGAAAGGTTAAAATAGTGAGATCAGACATGGGTGGTGAATATTATGGTAAATATGATGAGTCAAGCCAAAATCCTGGCCCATTTGCCAAATTCTTAGAAAAGAAAGGCATTTGTGCTCAATATACAATGTTTGGTACGCCACAGCAAAATGGAGTTGCTGAAAGGCGTAATCGTACGCTTAAAGATATGGTTAGGAGCATGTTAAGTTACTCAATTATACCTATTTCAATGTGGGGTGAAGCTTTAAAGACTGTAATGTATATCTTAAATAGGGTTCCTAGTAAGGTGGTCCCAACAACTCCTTTTGAGTTGTGGACTGGTAGGAAACCCAGTTTGAGACACTTACATATTTGGGGTTGTCCAGCAGAGGCAAGAATCTTCAACCCACAAGAGAAAAAGTTAGACTCAAGAACAATATCTGGATATTTCATTGGTTATCCAGACAAGTTTAAAGGGTACAAATTTTATTGTCCTAATTACAGTACGAGGATAGTGGAGACTGGTAATGCTAGATTCCTAGAGAATGGTGAAATTAGTAGGAGTGAGAAAACACGAGTGGTGAATTTTGAGAAAATTAGGGTAGATGTGCCAACATTTGACCCTTATCGAAAAATTGGTGTTCCTCAGACTATTCCACAGGCTGAGGGAAACGAACAACATAATGAAAATCCTTCACCACCTCATGTTTCACCACTTCATGAAGATACCACCATTGAAAATATTGTAGAACCACCACAACCGGCAGTTCTGAGAAGATCTTAGAGGGAAAGAAAGCCTGCCATTCCAGATGATTACATGGTGTATCTACAAGAATCTGATTTTGATATTGGGATTAACAAAGATCCAGTCTCATTTTCATAAGCCATGAATAGTGATGATTCTTCTAAATGGGTCAATGCTATAAATGAAGAGTTAAAATCCATGGGACAGAATAGTATTTGGGATCTCATCGAATTGCCTAATAACTGCAAAAAGGTCGGGTGTAAATGGGTCTTCAAGACCAAGCGTGACGCCAAAGGCAATATCGAACGATTTAAAGCCAGACTTGTTGCCAAAGGTTTTACTCAAAAAGAAGGCATAGACTATACAGAGACCTTCTCTCCAGTATCTAAGAAGGACTCGCTTAGAATCATCCTAGCATTGGTAGCTCATTATGACTTAGAGTTACATCAAATGGATGTGAAAACTGTTTTTTTAAATGGGAATTTGGTTGAAGAAATTTATATGGAGCAATAAGAAGGATTTGCAAAGAAAGGTAAAGAACATTTAGCTTGTAAATTAAAGAAATCCATATATGGCCTTAAACAAGCTTCTAGGCAATGGTATTTAAGGTTTAATGATACCATTACCTCTTTCGGATTTAAGGAAAATGCAATTAATCAGTGCATATATTTGAAGGTTAGTGGGAGCAAGTTTATTATGTTGGTGCTATATGTGGATGACATTTTGTTAGCTAGAATGACCTTGGCTTATTGTATGAAACCAAGGAATATCTCTCCAAGAACTTTAAAATGGTCAATATGGGTGAGGCAAACTATGTTATTGGCATAGAGATCTTTAGCGATCGATCTTGAGGATTGCTAGGACTATCTCAAAAAGGATATATTGATCGTGTTTTGGAGAGATTCAATATGCAGTTTTGTTCAGCCAGTGATGCACCCATCACATAGGGTGATAAATTAATTGAAAAACAGTGTCCAAGGAATGACTTGGAAAGAAAACAAATGAAGGACATTCCATATGCTTTGAGGGTACAAATCATGCTTTATGGTTGCGAAATTTCATCTCAGGACTTGGTGTTGTTGACTCAATTGCTAGGCCGCTGAAGATATATTGTGACAATACCGCAGCAGTTTTCTTCTCTAAGAATGGAAAGTACTCTAGTGGTTCCAAACACATAGAAGTAAAGTACTTAGTTGTTAGAGAAAGAGTCCAGAAACAACAAGTGTTAATTGAAAACTTAAGCACCTCTCTTATGATTGCTGATCCATTCACAAAGGGATTGCCACCAAAGACATACAAAGAGCAAGTTATCAGGATGGGTCTTTTAAGCAACCCTTGATGTGTATGGTTAATTCGTGAGTGCTTATTTTTATTTGACACTATTTGCGCAATAATAATTTTGTTTCTAATTTTCCTGTTTCTAAAAGTGTGTGTATACATTAAATAGAATATTGATAAACAGGAAATGTCTTAACAAGACAAATTACAGGGGCCTTTCAGTCAAATAATTATATATCCTGATAATGGACTGGGTTGGTGAAGGTTATCAATGATGTAGTGCATAGAAGGAAATAAGACATAAATGTTATATAACCGCTATGACTCACATTGGTGATCTGAAGTAATCACAGTATTACAGTTTCTAATATATCTGAACTTATTGGCTATTTTTAAAATTCGTGATCATGTGTCAAAGTTTTTAGTGTGTAATCCAATGAGTCAAAATTTTTTATAAGTTGCATATTTTTTGAAAAAACTCATAATTGCATCATAATCGGCTTAATGGACCAAGTGGGAGAATATTAGATTTATTTTCTAGTGTAGCCCAATAGCCTACATATTTTTACATGTTTTATTTTATTTGGACTCCACAATTAGATAAAGCCAATATTATATATAAAGTTCAGTAATTAGAATTTTAATATAATCACTCTTCTAATATAAGAAGGAAACCTTGATGGATTAGGAATTCTTCTGATAGAGTTTATTTGGCCCCCTTCTCTCCTCTATATAAGGATGGGTGACTCCCCTTTTATATCATGAGTATTTTTCCATCACTTTAAGTTTTATAGTCATCCTAATTAAGAGAGACAGAGAGAAGAAGGTGAGCCAAGAATTCAAAGTTCAACTATTAGGGGTATTTTCTCAACTTCTCTAATTCAATGGCTGACAAAGGTATGTTTGTTTTATTCTTGAGTTGTATTGAATTCAAGATCCTGTTAAGGTTAATTGCGCATTATTATTATGGTTACATGTATTATTAATACTTATAGGATACGTACCCCTGATAAACTATTCTCTTGGGGCAAATCACGAAAACCACTACGTGGGTATGTAACTCTAGGCATGACTGTCCTTAGTAGTCATAATTTGTAACACTTAATTTAACCAAGGGAGGTTTCAAATTAACTGTGGCCATAGCTTAGTGGTTGGTAAGTTAAATATCTTTGGTGAAATTTCGAGTGTCACCTAATTTATTAAAATTGTTGAAATTATTTTAATATTTGTAAGTTATATGTTTGCAATTATATCATTATATCATACTTATAATCTCGTTATTTTTCTCATAAAAAGAAAAGTAGGTTTGTTGTGTTTTCTTTCTGTGCTGAAAAGCTCATGGCATATATTTTTGTTACCCTTGCATTTTATGCCAAGTTTTGACCAAAAAAAAAAAAGAAAGAAAGAAAAAGGAATGGAAGTTGAAAATGGGGTTGATGCTAACATAGAATTTTGGATGACTTGAAACCATGACCAGAACCAAATAAATTTTATAATCTTATTTATTAACAATTAAGGATTTTGTGATTTCATTTAATGTTGTATTTTGACATTAAGTTTATTTATTTATTTATTTAGTGTTGTTTGAACCTTTGGTCATGTATGAGAGTTACAATTTCTAATTAAAATGTTAAGTTTTTAACTTAATAAGTTATTTTATTTATTTAATTTCTCTTGATATTTCAAAATTTTGAGACATTACATCAACATAGCGTTTAATTATACCTTAAGCATTATGTCTCAATATTCTTACATGATCTATCGATTATGACTTATATATAATTTGAGACAGGGAGAGAAAAGATCCATAACCAAAAATTGGCATTTGAATTGGCTCTTTGTGCTTAGGCTTGACAATCATTACTTCATTGGTATACATTGGGATTGAAAAAGGATCGCACAATGTATGTCGCACTACACGACAAGTTTGAGTTTCATAAGTTTCTTACTAATGCAACAATTATATGATTTTTTTATTTCTTTTATTTTCTTATACTTTTCCAAACAACTGAACAGGGTTGTAGTCACCCAAAGGAGCCATGTTGTTGGAAGGCCTATTTTGCTTCAACTATTGCCCCCAACCACAGGCATAGTGTAATAACCCCGACCTTGATTAACGCTAATTGGAACTTAATTATGCTTGATAATAATTAAGAAGAAATCCAGGACTGATTAGCATGTGCATTGCATGAATTATGTGTTTCTACCTGTTTGGTGTCAAAACATCTGTTTGTGTTTCAAACTTTAATTCGCAAATTGGAAGCCTTATCAGCACCTGATTCCGAAATTGATTAGTGTTTTGGACTAGTTAGATTTTATGTAAATTTATGGTAGGCCCAATTAAAATTCGATTTGGAATGTTTAAGACTGATTAAATAACATTTTAATAATGAACTTAGCTTAATTACATAATTGCCATTGAGTGGCCATTGTTTAATTTTATTCTTGAGTTCATACACTTAAACAAAAACATCTACCTTCAGCCTATTTTGAGTCCCCAACCGACATTAGAGAGAGAGGGGGAGAATTGAGTGGGATTTTGGCTACAATTGGATGATCTTGAGGAAATTGAAGCATATGTTGGCAAATTGAACTTCAAGGCTAGTAATTGAAGACTTAGGTAAGAGAATTTAACCCTTGTTTAATGTCTTTGAACTTGTCCATGCTTAGTTCTTGAGCCTTTAGTGATTGGAGCCTTGAATTGGTCCAAATATGTTGAGTTGGAGCCTAGTTCATGCATGCATGTACATGTTCTTGGCATATGAAGTTGTTTTGTATCAAATCTCTACATGCATGTTCATGTTTTTGCTTAAGTCCATGAATTCATCAAAATTCTGGGTTAAATGTTGCCTTGGATCATGATTTGAAGCCTTGGAATGAAATTAAACACATGCATGTGTGTTTGAACATTGTTCTTGAAAATTTATGGGAATGGTGCTCAAATTGACTCACCCTTGGCCCTTGAATTTACAAATTGGCTTTTGAAACTTGATATACTATGAGTTTGAAATGTTTTTCCAGAATTTGGGCTCAAGGGGTCGAGTATAGAGTGGTAGAATGCTTGGTTTGAGCTGGGAAGGCAAATTTGGAAATTCCAGATTTGGCTTCCTCGCTCGAGCGAAGGATTCCTCGCTCGAGCGACCAACGTTTACTCTGAGCCACGCTCGAGCGAAGGATTGGTGGCTCGGGGGTAAATTTCGAGCATCGATACTTTTTTTGTTTCATCAGACCGCTCGAGCGAAGGATTGTTCGCTCGAGCGAAGCCTTTGATTTTGGAATCTCGCTCGAGCGAAGGAAGGCTCGCTTGAGCGAGACCCCTGTTTTCAGCAACTTTTGAAAAACATTTTCTAAGGCAATTTTGCACCCTCATTCCATCCTGGGCATTCCTAGGCCATGATTAAGACTCCATAATAAGGGTAAGGGGTTAAGTACACACTTAGGATCGTTGACGTAAGTTTTGTACATTAGAAGTGCATGTTTCAAAGTGTGTACCCGTAATGTGTTATGTAGGTCACGTGCCGCAGTCTGTTGACCCTTTGACTTCGTCTGCTTGTATCAACGCCCACTGTGAGTAATAACTTTGTAAAGTTACGTTCAATGTTATGTATTTTCAGTATACTATAATACGAAAAGATTGATTCTTGAAAAGCTATGATATGTTGGAAATGAATGAATGAATGTCTAGTTTTCTGAAAAGTATTTGTGGCACCCTTAGTCCGGATGGCCCTCGCCCAGGGGTAACAATACCGTGGCTGTTGGTACCAACTTTATTTGTGGTCTTCGGACCTACCTGTTGTGGTCTTCGAACCTACCTGCTGTGGTCTTCGGACCTACCTGCTGTGGTCTTCGGACCTACCTGTTGTGGTCTTTAGACCTACCTGATCTGATAGCTAATGGGTGTACCACATATGATCTTATGCAAAATATGTACACGAATGTGAAATCGAATATGAACATGTATCTGAATCTGTTTCTGTTTGGAAATCTGAAATGCATAAGACTCTATTTCTGATAAGATTGTGTTTCTGAAATAAACTCTGATTTCTAACTCTGTGATGGATATCATTCATTAAAACCTTTACTCTGTTATTATTCACTGGGCTCTCGCTCACAGTTTATTATATATATATGTAGGTGAGCCGGCTCAAGACCCTGGCCAGAGTTGATGGCCCTCTGTTTCGTTTTGTTTTGGTCAAGCCACCTGTTGCGCCTCCCGAGGAGGTTCCGCTTGAAGCCTGATGTTTGGGCAGTTTTGCACTTCATGCTAGTTGATGGTTATGTTTTGCAATGTCGGATCTTGGGAGTGTTTGATGTAAATATTTTGTACATGTGGGTGTATCTGACTAGCATGATTATGTATATAAATAAGTTTTGAATTTTCTGTCCCATGTATGTCATCACAGCTCATAGGACCTTGTTTATTTTACATTACTGCTTCCGCAGCCCCTTATTATTTGTTAATCTGTTTGGAGGCCGTAGGTAATCCACGGATTACTGGCCGGTTACGTCGCTAAACCTATAGGGTCGGGTTTGGGTCGTGACAGAGTGGTATCAGAGCACGAGTTGTACCGCACACACAGGTCCCTATGAGCTTAGGATGTTCTAGTAAGAATTAGGGACATTCCATTTGCATGTGTGAGTGTGTAGTAATGCAACTGAATATTAAAACTGAATGTACATTTGAATATATAAAGTCTTGTTTACCTATAGCCATGGACAATGCAAGGAATGATGATCTGTGAGGTCTTAGATGCCTGAATGGATAGAATGGAACAAATGTTGGCAACCTTGACCGAAGTGGTAATGCAGCAACAGAGACAACAACCCTTACCCCCTCCACCTCCGCCAGTACAGGCTGAAGCCGATAACAGTGAAATCATTAATCTGACACAGAAATTCCTGAAAATGAAACCACCAATGTTCTACGGTGGGATTGAGCCCTTGAAAGCTGAAACCTGGTTGCTTGAAATGGAGAAGTTGTATGAGGTGTTCCCTTGATCTGAAACTTAGAAAGTCTTGTTGGCTACCTACACACTGAAAGATGAAGCTCGCAGGTGGTGGTTACTAATTCGAAATGGTCACAAAAATATGACATGGACACAATTCAACGCAATCTTTTATGATAAGTATTTTCCCCAGTGCTTTCGAAACCGGAAAGTCTCAGAATTTCAGGAACTTAAACAGGGCAAGATGTCTGTAGCCCAGTATGAGGCCAAGTTCACTGAGCTAGCCAGGTTTGCTCCCCATATGGTGGACACAGAAGACAAGAAGGCCCACAAGTTTGAGGATGGATTGGATCTGGACATACTGGATAGGGTGGGAGTTCTGAATCTACCCACATATGTGAGCGTTTTGGACAGGGCATTAATGGCAGAATCCATTCTAGCAGCAAAGAAACAAACTTCCGCTCCACGGACTGAGTGGACAGGGAAAAGATTCGGGAATAACTTTAAAAAGGGCCGTTCATTTTCTGGGAATAAGAAGCATAACACAGGGTCTTACAGTAACTCAAGCCAAGGTAATGACTATATGCCAAATTGCCCCAACTGTGGGAATAAGCACAGAGGTACTTGTCACCGAATATCAGGTGCGTGTTTCAGTTGTTGCAAGACAAGCCATGTGATGAGGGATTGTCCGCTTAGATCTGAGACTACTAGCCGTCCTGCAGTGAGCTCAGTGGGATCTGCTTCTGTGGCCAAAACCAACGTCAAAGCCAATGCAGGAAAGGAACCGTTAAGACAGGGCCGAGTGTTTGCTTTAGTGCCTGGTGACGTACCGAACACCTATACCATAGTGTCAGGTACACTTTCTGTATGTTCTCAAAATATATGCGTATTGATAGATTCTGGCTCCACGCATTCTTTTGTGTCACGTGCTTTTTCTCGAAAATTGACTAGGCCACTAGAACGTATGACATGTGTATTATCTGTATCTACACCTTCTGGGGATTCTATGATGTGTACTCATGTTTATCCAGCATGTAACGTTGTGGTGGGTGATATGACGTTGTATGTGGATTTATTGCCTTTGGACATTCATCATTTTGATTGTATTTTGGGGATGGATTGGTTGACTAAATACTGTGCTACTATTGATTGTGCAAACAAAACTGTTGTGTTTAAACCGCCAGGTATGCCTGAATTTACCTTTAGAGGGAATGGGGTAGTTCCTCCCCCGTACTTAATTTCGGCTATGAAAGCTATAAAACTACTTAGGAAAGGTTGTAGGGGTTATCTGTGTTGTATATTGACCACATCATCTGACAGTCCTACCGTAGAAACAATCCCTGTTGTTTGTGACTTTCCTGATGTGTTTCCAACTGATTTACCGGGGGATTTAGTTGACAGAGAAATTGAATTTACTGTTGAGGTGATTCCGGGGACACAACCTATATCCAAGACTCCCGATAGGATGTCTATCTCTGAATTGAAAGAATTGAAAACCCAACTCCAGGAACTGTTAGACAAGAACTTTATCCATCCGAGTACTTCACCTTGGGGTGCTCCAGTGTTATTTGTCAAAAAGAAGGATGGGTCCTTGAGATTGTGTATAGACTATCGGGAATTAAACAAAGTGACTATCAAAAACAAATACCCTCTGCCCCGAATAGATGACTTATTTGACCAACTTCAGGGTGCCCAAGTGTTTTCTAAAGTTGACCTCAGGTCTGGGTATCATCAGTTAAAGGTTAGAGCCGAAGACATTGAGAAAACTGCATTCCGAACTAGATATGGACATTATGAATTCTTGGTAATGCCGTTTGGGATGACAAATGCACCTGCTGCTTTCATGGATCTTATGAATAGAGTGTTTAAATCGTATCTAGATGATTTTATTGTTGTATTTATTGATGATATTCTGATATATTCTAAAGACAGGGAAGAACATGAAAAGCATTTGAGAACCGCCTTGCAGATATTGAGAGAAAAGAAGTTGTATACTAAATTGTCTAAGTGTGAATTATTTCGGGCGATTGTGGCATTTCTGGGCCATGTGATTGACAAAAATGGTGTTTCGTGGACCCTCGAAAATTGAAATTTGTGGATTGGCCGAGGCCTACAAATGTGATGTATCTGAAGTTTTCTGGGACTTGCAGGCTATTACAGGAGATTTGTGAAAGACTTCTCAAAGCTTGCCTTGCCATTGACTCAGTTAACTCAGAAAAACATGCCATTTGACTGGAATGATCAAAGAGAGGCAGCTTTCCAAGAGTTGAAAACCAGGTTAGTGACTGCACCAATCTTAACTTTGCCAAATGGTACTGATGGGTTTCAAGTGTACAGTGATGCTTCATATAAAGGTTTAGGGTGTGTACTGATGCAAAATGGAAAGGTGATTGCCTATGCCTCTAGACAACTGCGACCTCATGAAAAGAATTATCCAACGCATGACCTTGAATTGGCAGCCGTGGTGTTTGCTTTGAAAATATGGCGTCATTACTTGTATGGGGTAACTTGCGAAGTGTACACCGACCATAAAAGTTTGAAATATTTCTTCACCCAAACGGAGTTGAATATGAGACAGAGACGTTGGATGGAACTAATTAAGGATTATGACTTGCAAATCTTATACCATCCGGGAAAGGCTAATACTGTGGAGGATGCCTTGAGCCGAAAATCTGGTGCAACTGTGTCGTGTTTGTTATCCAGCCGAAAAGACTTGTCAACTGACTTAGAACAAGATGGACTGATATCTGCTATCTCTGCTCAACCTGCTATTCTTGATGAGATTAAACAGAAACAATGTGAAGATGAACACTTGAAGAAGATTATAGAGGAGTTTGATTCGAAACCGAGGCCCGAATTTGTGTTTGAAAATGGTGTGCTGAAATTTCAGAACCGTCTTTGTGTGCCTGATTGCGGTGACTTGAGGAAACGTGTTATGACTGAAGCTCACAGTAGTAAATTTGCTATGCACCCGGGGAACACGAAGATGTACCACAATTTGAAACGGAATTTTTGGTGGCCTGGAATGAAGAGGAGTATCGCAGACTTTGTGGCTAGATGTCTACACTGCCAACAGGTAAAAGCTGAACATCAACGACCTGCCGGTTTGTTACAACCACTCCCAATACCAGAATGGAAATGGGAGCACATCACCATGGATTTCATTGTGGGTTTGCCTCGTTCTTCTCGAGGTATGGACTCTATCTGGGTTATAGTTGATCGTTTAACTAAATCTGCACATTTTCTGCCTGTCAAAACCATTTATAACGCTGATAGACTGGCTAACATCTATATGACTGAGATTGTGAGACTGCATGGAGTGCCAGTGTCTATTGTGTCTGACAGGGACTCGAAGTTTGTGTCTAGATTTTGGCAAAGTTTGCAACAGGCTTTGGGAACAGAATTGAGACTGAGCAGTGCTTACCACCCACAGACCGATGGCCAAACTGAACGAACAAACCAAACTCTGGAGGATATGCTCAGAATGTGTGTATTAGACTTTCAGGGAAATTGGGAAGCTTATTTGCCATTAGCTGAGTTTGTATACAACAACAGTTACCACTCAAGTATTGGGATGGCTCCCTATGAGGCATTGTATGGAAGAAAGTGTCGATCTCCAGTATGTTGGGCTGAAGTAGGCGACAGACCTTTGTTGGGACCAGAACTTGTGCAAGAAACAACTGAAAAAGTGAAACTGATACAACAGCGTTTGAAAACTGCACAAAGTAGGCAGAAAAGCTATGCCGATGTTCGAAGAAGAGAAAGGGAGTATGAAGTGGGGGACCATGTGTTTATTAAGGTGACCCCGATGAAGGGTCAGACCCGATTTGGTGTTAAAGGAAAATTGGCTCCGAGGTATGTTGGGCCTTACGAAGTTCTTGAAAAGATTAATCTGGTGTCCTACCGAATAGCCCTGCCTCCGGTGATGGAACATATGCACAATGTTTTTCATGTATTGATGCTTCGGGAATATTTGAGAGATCCACTCCACGTCATCGAACCGACACATGTACTGTTGAAGGACGACTACACCTATGAAGAGAGGCCTATCCAGATTGTGAATCGAAGAATTAAAAGATTGAGGAATAAGGAAATACCGTTGGTGAAAGTTGATTGGCAAAACCACGGGGGAACCTATGCAACTTGGGAAACCGAGAAAGACATGAAGAGGAGATATCCGGAATTGTTCCCTTTAGACCCAATGCTGACTCCGAATGAAGGTAACTCGAGTTTGGAGACCAAACTCTTTTAAGGGGGGAAGACTGTAATAACCCCGACCCTGATTAACGCTAATTGGAACTTAATTATGCCTGATAATAATTAAGAAGAAATCCAGGACTGATTAGCATGTGCATTGCATGAATTATGTGTTTCTACCTGTTTGGTGTCAAAACATCTGTTTGTGTTTCAAACTTTAATTTGCAAATTGGAAGCCTTATCGGCGCCCGATTCCGAAATTGATTAGTGTTTTGGACTAGTTAGATTTTATGTAAATTTATGGTAGGCCCAATTAAAATTCGATTTGGAATGTTTAAGACTGATTAAATAACATTTTAATAATGAACTTAGCTTAATTACAGAATTGCCATTGAGTGGCCATTGTTTAATTTTATTCTTGAGTTCATACACTTAAACAAAAACATCCACCTTCAGCCTATTTTGAGTCCCCAACCGACATTAGAGAGAGAGGGGGAGAATTGAGTGGGATTTTGGCTACAATTGGATGATCTTGAGGAAATTGAAGTATATGTTGGCAAATTGAACTTCAAGGCTAGTAATTGAAGACTTAGGTAAGAGAATTTAACCCTTGTTTAATGTCTTTGAACTTGTCCATGCTTAGTTCTTGAGCCTTTAGTGATTGGAGCCTTGAATTGGTCCAAATATGTTGAGTTGGAGCCTAGTTCATGCATGCATGTACATGTTCTTGGCATATGAAGTTGTTTTGTATCAAATCTCTACATGCATGTTCATGTTTTTGCTTAAGTCCATGAATTCATCAAAATTCTGGGTTAAATGTTGCCTTGGATCATGATTTGAAGCCTTGGAATGAAATTAAACTCATGCATGTGTGTTTGAACATTGTTCTTGAAAATTTATGGAAATTGTGCTCAAATTGACTCACCCTTGGCCCTTGAATTTACAAATTGGCTTTTGAAACTTGATATACTATGAGTTTGAAATGTTTTTCCAGAATTTGGGCTCAAGGGGTCGAGTATAGAGTGGTAGAATGCTTGGTTTGAGCTGGGAAGGCAAATCTGGAAATTCCAGATTTGGCTTCCTCGCTCGAGCGAAGGATTCCTTGCTCGAGCGACCAACGTTTACTCTGAGCCATGCTCGAGCGAAGGATTGGTGGCTCGAGCGTAAAATTCGAGCATCCAGTACTTTTACTGTTTCATCAGACCGCTTGAGCGAAGGATTGTTCGCTCGAGCGAAGCCTTTGATTTTGGAATATCGCTCGAGCGAAGGAAGGCTCGCTCAAACGAGACCCCTGTTTTCAGCAACTTTTGAAAAACATTTTCTAAGGGAATTTTGCACCCTCATTCCATCCTAGGCATTCCTAGGCCATGATTAAGACTCGATAATAAGGGTAAGGGGTTAAGTACACACTTAGGATCGTTGACGTAAGTTTTGTACATTAGAAGTGCATGTTTCAAAGTGCATACCCGTAATGTGTTATGTAGGTCACGTGCCGTAGTCTGTTGACCCTTTGACTTCGTCTGCTTGTATCAACGCCCACTGTGAGTAATAACTTTGTAAAGTTACGTTCAATGTTATGTATTTTCAGTATACTATGATACGAAAAGATTGATTCTTGAAAAGCTATGATATGTTGGAAATAAATGAATGAATGTCCAGTTTTCTGAAAAGTATTTGTGGCACCCTTAGTCCGGATGGCCCTCGCCCAGGGGTAACAATACCGTGGCCTATGGCCCTCGCCTGGGGGTAACAATACCGTGGCTGTTGGTACCAACTTTATTTGTGGTCTTCGGACCTACCTGTTGTGGTCTTCGGACCTACCTACTGTGGTCTTCGAACCTACCTGTTGTGGTCTTTAGACCTACCTGATCTGATAGCTAATGGGTGTACCACATATGATCTTATGCAAAATCTATACACGAATGTGAAATCGAATATGAGCATGTATCTGAATCTGTTTCTGTTTGGAAATCTAAAATGCATAAGACTCCATTTCTGATAAGATTGTGTTTCTGAAATAAACTCTGATTTCTAACTCTGTGATGGATATCATTCATTAAAACCTTTACTCTATTATTATTCACTGGGCTCTCGCTCACAGTTTATTATATATATATGTAGGTGAGCCGGCTCAAGACCCTGGCCAAAGTTGATGGCCCTCTATTTCGTTTTGTTTTGGTCAAGCCACCTATTGCGCCTCCCGAGGAGGTTCCGCTTGAAGCCTGATGTTTGGGCAGTTTTGCACTTCATGCTAGTTGATGGCTGTGTTTTGCAATGTCGGATCTTGGGAGTGTTTGATGTAAATATTTTGTACATATGGGTGTATCTGACTAGCATGATTATGTATATAAATAAGTTTTGAATTTTCTGTCCCATGTATGTCATCACAGCTCATAGGACCTTGTTTATTTTACATTATCGCCTTCATGACCCCTTATTATTTGTTAATCTGTTTGGAGGCCGTAGGTAATCCACAGATTACTGGCCGGTTATGTCGCTAAACTTATAGGGGCGGGTTTGGGTCGTGACACATAGTTAGTAGAGGGAATTTTGCAAATTTTCAAATAAAACTATCTACTAGATGGAATTGGAATCTGTTTGATGATTAATCATCTCAAAAACTGTAAAACCAACATTTCATTGCATGTTGTTTAGAAGTTTGCAAAGCACAACCTCTATGTCAAGACGTTGCTGTCATTATCACATTGAACAAATATGAAGCAGGAGAGGCAATTTTGAGGCAATAGATAAGGACTAGGCAGGATCACTAAAACATACTTACCTGGATGGGGTCAAATGGGTGATCAATGAGGCCCATGGCCTAGGTTAGTGACCTCCATTGCACTTAGGAGGGGCGCTCACCACATCATCATTTGTGGCAGTGGGGGCCTGCGTTCGTGCGGCCCCTATCCAAACTTAGTTCTATATTTATGAGTTGTGCTTGAATGGAGTTGCATGAATGTTGAATATTCTTACATGTCAATCTCCTGAAGAGGGGAAAAAAGGGCAACAAATCTAAAAAAGTTGAAAACTCTTCGGCAGAGCTATGTGAGCATGAGTTATTTCTCATACTTACCTGAAATTATTTATTGCTTCTCACTTTGTTCTAATTATCAAAATTTCAAATTTTCAAAATTTTCAATTCCATCCCTAACAAATTATGTTCTCATTTTGGTCATTTAACATATTAAGTTTTCCCATTTTGGTCATTAAACATATTAAGTTTTCCCATTGTGGTCCATAAAACCAAACCCAACATAATCTCAAAACCATCCCCACCCCTAAATCCAACTAATCTCGAAAATCAACTTCATATAGGTGACGAAAATGAAAACAGGTATGTGTAGACGTCCCCCAAACGCCCCGGGAGGGTGAGTCCCGTTCTGTTCATTTTGGGGTTCACTACAGTTCGGACTCAAATTGTCACGGTTCTAAATCTTGAACCAAAGAGTCCAAATCCGGCAAATCGTTTTGAGAAAAACAGATTTTTAGAAAAGAAGTGCCAAACATGGACTGCTTTGCTAGATACAGAGTTGCCACCTAAATATTTTTTAATGGAGAAATTTAGGAAACCCTGACTCGGTGCCAAAGGCCACGTGTCCATCATCACCAAAGTTGCCTCAGCTCGGGAACTTGGGTACAATTGGGGAAGGTCACTTCGTGAGCACCCCCGCTCATCCGATCCGAAGATCGACCTCTACTAACCATGATATCTCATTTTTGAAAACAGATGCGTTCTTATTCCGGTTAATTAGCTAGAATTACTATGTGATGCGCACAGCACAACAAGTATAGACTAGATCGCTTAATTTGGAACAAATCATTGCATATCCGTTTGCTTGGAAAATGTTTGAAATTTGCTACTCGCAAGTAGGCTAAAACGCGGATTTCAATGACTTATCCCAATTCAAGTAATCCAACCTTCACCCACAGGCACTCAGGCAGTTATATCAACTAAGCATTTAGCCACATGGTAAGCATGCTGTCATGTTAACATTCACACTCGTGCGAGATGCTAAAGCATAAATACTTACATCGTACTCCAAGCCAAAATAGAAATCAGGTAGAAATCAATGCATGATCCTAACTATACAGAAATGCCTAATGCAACACATGCAAAATGCAACTATAGCAGGCTCGGCTATTCTAGACATGGCCTGTGAAATGCTACAGCTAACACATATTCAATTTGAAATTAAAATTCAAATGCAGTTAGTATGATGCGTCGAGCCTGGTGCATGCAAAACAGATGAATGAATGCAAACATGCGATCATACTGTATGCTAATTTAAATATGCCCTAATCTAACCATCATAAGCGGTTAAATAAAAGGGAGAAAGAAAGGGGATTGGAAGACATGCACACACGCACACACCCTTATTACAACAATTGGCCCTCACTCTGAGGGTCCGAAAGAATAATACAGTCCGAATAAATCATATAAAATCCTAATTAGTTAACAAATTAATCTAGGAAAGCAATAAATTGGCATGCAAGCCAGGGACCGCCTCAGCTCTGATCCAGATGATGAATGATGCATGTTCGGGTTGCCTTGCGCGGAAATCCACTGCAATGTTCCAATTAGCCTCTGTTTGCAATTGTTCTTGGAATGCGTGCCAAGCTCCGGAAGGCTGCTGATTCTTGATTTGCTGCAACAGAGAGCAACAAAGGGGCATGGCAAAGTATTTTCACACATGTATGCATGACTACTCTTCAGGGAGTGTAGTCCTCGATCCTCGTGCCACCAATCACGCATATCGATGCATGATGGCCGAGGAGTCAAATTGCATGACTCGATGTGAAATGAATGCACATGTAAAGCAAGTAAAGCCTAGAACTCTATCATGAATCATCAAGAGCTTCGGCGACCGAGAATTGAGACGCATCCCATCACTTGAAGTATGAAATACCCCTCGTTTCCCGTGCTCGGATTAATGTTTAACCCAAACAATGCAACACATAAGCATGGCAAACATGCAATATGGACTAAGTATGCAAACATGCAACTAAACCAAACATGCGACAAGCATATGAACATAATGTGAGGCGAGAACCTTGGATAATCATGGCAAAATGCAATGTGAACATGCGAGCATGCGAGGTATGTAAAGCCAAGCAAGTATGCAATGACATACTATGAGTAACAAGCATGCGACAACATGGTAAAATGGGCTTACACCAAAATGGACAGCTCTCAACTAGGTCCAAATTAGTAGCCATCAGATAAAAATGAGACACTCGAAATGCGTGCGCACATGCACGCAAACCGAGGACTGAACCTAAGGCACGAATGCCACTCTACCAAAGCATGGTAAGGCATGGAACATGGTATGCAAACATGCAAATTTCAGCACTCAAACATGATGCTAAACAGCCCCGAAACATGGCAACATGGCACCCGATGCATGAGATGAACCCCGAAATGCAAAACTAGGCACATAGAATGACTTACAGCTATACAAAGCATGCATTATTGGACTATGAAGTCTAAATACGGAACCAAGACAGTCCCAAAACATGGACTTTTCCTGTTTAAAGAAAGGCCAAAAAGTGCTAACAAGATAGGCTAAATTACAATGCGAATTTGACTAGCAAACATGGTTTACATGGAAAATATATGATGCAAGTGAGAACTCATCAAACCAGCAAAAATCAGTGAATAAATCATGTGAAAATAGGCCCAAACAACCATGGAAATGCAGCCAATGCATACCAAAATGAGGGGCTCCTTTAGAGGGCCATGGAAGGAGTTATTCGGCACATACAAGATAGAAAAGTGGCATGACATATACAACTCTGAAAATCAAATATGGTAGTCCTAAAACTCACAAAATTGGCCCCAAAATCAGTCAACAAAGCATGCAAGATGGGGGCCCTTTAGAAGACCAAAATGGCCATCAAGCTAGTCAAGGTGAGAGGGGGTCACCCCCCTTTGATTTGGAGGCTCAAAATAGGGTCTTAGCCACTGAAAATCCACTAGATTTTAGTGGTTAGAAGGCCAACCAAGGCATGCAACAAGAGCTTAGGCATAAGGCTCAAAACAAGAGGCAACTAAGCATACAAGCTATCATATGACCTCAAATAAGAAAAGACCCTTAATCAAACATGGAGAGGACCTAAAAAAAAAACTATTTTCAGTTTACAATATGCTTCAAAAATGAATACAAATAGGGCTAACCTAACATGCAAAAATAGCCCTAAAAGTGAGTCAAAGAGACAAGGGGCAGAAGCCGACCCCAAATGGCAAAGAGCCCTTCAACAAAGTTTAAGAGGGGCTCAAAATAAGGCGCTTCACAGTTTACCTAAAGCCACGAAAACAAACACAAGTAGGCCTAAACTAGCATGCAAGAAAAGGGCCTAAAAGAGGGGTAAAGAGGCAAGTGGTAGCTACTGTCCTCAAACAGAGAAGAGCCCTTCAACAAAGTTGAATAAGGGATCAAAACAAGCCACTTTTAAGTTTACATCAAAGCTCAAAGAAGTTCACAAATAAGCCTAAAATACTATGCAAAAATAGGCCTAAAAGAAAGTTAAAGAGGCAAGTGATGAAAGGAGGCCTCAAACAAAGAAAGACCCTTAATCAAACATGAAGAGAGACTCAAAATATGACTATTTTCAGTTAGGGTCGGAGCCCAAAAATGCTTGCAAGAAAGGCTTAGAAATGAAACAAAGAAAGACTAGTTTAAGGGAAATAGATGCTTACCCTTGAAGAACAAGTCTTTAGCAACCTTTTGGTCCAAAAATCTGAGCTTCTAGCCTCTGAAGATCAGCCTCAAGGTGTTTGAATGAGTGATGGAAGCCTTGTGCTATGAGGTGTAGTGCAAAAATGCAAAGAAAACCAAGCTTCCAAGCTCTAACCCTAAACAATATAGAGAGAGAGATAGATTTTTGCCTTCCAAAATCTCAGAACCTGGTGTAAGGAAGAAGCCCCTTGCTTATATAGAGCAATGCAAGGCTAAAGCTTCTTGAACAAGCTTCCAAAGGCTTTGATCCCTCCATACACGTGTATGGAGGGCAGATATGAGGAATCCAGCTGGTACAAAATATCTGCCCGGAAACTAGCTGAGAAAGGAGGGGTGCCGGCCATCAGCAATGGCCGGCAGTGCCACACTGATGGCCGGCAGGTGCTCACCAGTGGCCGGCATGGGCAAAGCCATGGCCGGCAGTGCCATGCCTATGGCCGGCAGTGCACTAGGAGGGCCACTCTGACAGGACCTAGTCAGGGTCCAAAAATGAGGCAGAAAGGATACAGGGTCCGGAAACTCGAACCGATGACGTTCCGCCACGACAGTTGAATGCTGGGCGAGCAATCGAACCAGTTGTTGGGTGTACCCTACAAGCACAACCAAGTCTTAAGGACGGTCAAAAATGGGGTGTCTACAGTATGCATCATTCAAGTAAAGAGGCTGCAAGTTGAAGTGTTGAGGATAGTGGAAGAGATCAGGTAGTAGGTTAGGAGGGGCGAGGTGGTTAGTTGTGGATTGGGGTGATAAGGTGCATAGAGGAGGGAAAATAATAGGAGAGTAAAGGAAAGTGAAAGTTCTTATGGCACCATTTTTAGAATTTAGACTAAAAATTGAGAGAATTTGACAATTTAGAGATCAAAGTAAAAGAACCATTTTTCAAGGACCAAAGTGAGAAAAGAATCATACTCTATGGGGGAGAAAGTGTAATTTATCCTATGTATATTTCCATTTTTCTTTCCCTTAATAATAAATTCACAATCCAAGCCAAACATAAACATAGCTCCTCTCAGGAGCTTTTGGCAATTTTGTGCAAAATATCAGTTCTCTTAATGCGAAGGCACAATTAGGGAGCAAGTAGTGCTAAATTCAGAAAATGAAGGAAATGCCTCTCTCATCTTTGATTGCACTACCAGTTGTCAAGCTAAATTTCCTTTTATCAAAATAGCATTGACCATTTCAATATACTTTATGCCCAAGCAAATAATAATAAACCAGCAATTCAACTTTCATTTCTTACTAACTAAATATATTAGGTAAAAAAAGTTATTCTGAGCATATTCTAAGCATCAAACTTTTGTTTTATTTCAAATTATAGAGGTGAGACCAAAATCCAGCCAACATACCCTCTTGCAGACACAAACATAAGCTAAACTAGTAATATTCACAAGATTTATTTAAAAAGCATGAAGAACCAAAGCAAAAGCGCCCAAATCAAAACTGCATTGCAACCCTACAAACTTGGCATATTATCACCTTTCTGAAGCTAGGAAAAATCTCAGGGCTCAAAAGTCATATTCTCTGCCTCACGCTTCAAGGAGTCAAACAGCACAGATGACAGATAACGCTCTCCAAAGCTGGGGAACACCACCTGTCAAAAACAAACAATAGAATATTTGTAGGTGGTTAAAATTCTGAGATTTGTCCAATGTTGTGTTCAGCCAAATTACTATGCAATATCTTCTAGTACATTAAAATTTGCCCAATTGAGAACAAAATATACACAAATGACAGAACAAAACAGCAAAGCTGAACTTGTATGCAGAAAATCAAACTTACAACAATGAGTTTCCAGCATTTTCTGGCCTCTTAGCTATCTTAATTGCGGCGACATGGAAAGACCAAATGATATTCCTACCTACAATACATGTTACCATAAGCACCATCAAACTTGTGAACTAAAAATATAAAAAAACCTAAGACATGAACTTAAGAGTTCAGTAATTTTTAGAGAGGAAAGCGATATAAAAATGCCTACAAGACCCACAGTTGAATAATATGAAAAATTATGTTCTTACCAGCAAACCTTCTTTCAATGCAAGAAGCTTGGCAGTTTCAATAGCTTCCTCACTTGATATCTGCAAAGTTCAAACATAATAACTCAGCAATAATTATCAGAGATCGGCCTTTGAATATGAAAAGCAGCAATAAATGATGGAAGAGTAATAACAATTACATAAGCTTTCTCATACAAAGTAAACATGCTCCATTAAAACATGTGTTATTATCACTATTACACTAGAAAAAATAACTACTTCAGCAAATCATAGCACATGTCAAAAGGTAGATTTTTTTTTTTTTTTTTAATCTTATGAATTCACCTTTGTTCCATGCACTTTGACTGAACAAACCAAGAGTATTTTGCTTAGCCAATTTCAAGAAACTTTTTTTTCGATGAATAAACCGATTTCAAGAATCCTACAACTTGTTTTAGGCTATTTATTCCCTATGCCAGCCGAGCTTTAACAGGGTTACCCTGACACCCTGATTTGTGATGGTTTATACACTTTAAGGACTATATAAATGCCAAGCTGCAGATAAAATGAAGCACATAACCGGCAATCAATTCTCTTCATCTTTATTATTTCTTTCTTTATTTTTTTGCTTTACTTTTCTTCATGATACACAAAGCATGATGCATGATTAGATTCATCCACATGTTTACTGAAAATGAATGAGACTGCCTTGTTAGAAAGATTTTGAGGCTTACTTGAACAACTTCATCAACTAAAGCGACATCCAATACCCCAGGGATGAAACCAGCACCAATTCCTTGAATTTTATGAGGGCCTAAAACATTACAGCATGTAGTATGTCAAGTTCAAATAAACAAAAATATTACTCTTCTTGAAAGCTCAAAGATTAACAAAAATTTGCAATTATAGAAATTCTAAGTATTAGGTAATGTCGTGATGGCCACCAGAAAAGTAGATAAATGGCTATTGCACATGCAATAAGTTGGTTAGATTTTCTCATAAATGGTTTCAAATGTTGATGTCAACAAAAAATAAAAATAAAATTAAAATTGCGGCTCAAATTATTAAAGTGAATACGGATATGTCAACAGTGAATTTGATGTCATCAACAAAGTATGGATTTTCTTTTTCATGCTAGAAAATTTTACTCAACAGTATTTCCAAACTCATAACCAAGCACAAGAATATGAGACTATAATAAGTATACTTATTACTACCCACATTGAATTTTCAACAATGCATTTCAAATTGCATGCAAGAAAACCCATATTTAAGGTTTTCTTAGTCCCTGTTAACAACCACAAACAGTATATTGGCAAAATGACATCACCTATTGTACATGAAATCCAAACATAAAACCATAATAAGGAAGCAAATTCTCCGACATCTCTGACTGTGCTGCTTTTGGCATAAATATTCTCATAGCTGAATCACTTTTAGGCATTGTTTGTATCATTGTTGCAAGCACAATTCTTAAGAACTTGTGTTTAAAGCCATGCAGGTGTAGCATGTTAGTAAAAAGGAAAGGGCAAACTTCACTTTACCCCTGTGGTTTGGGCCATGTGCAGTTTACCCCCCCTAATGTTTGGAAATAACCACATAACCTCCACGTGGTTTGTGGACTGAAGTATACTGTTAAACATTCCATCTAACTTAGCAAGTGTGAAACACTTGGCAGACATAAGGGGGTTATATGCTCATTTTCAAATTTCAAGGGGATAAATCGCCCATGGAATAAAGTATAGGGGTTAAAGCGCGCTTTGCCTTCTAAACAAATGATTAAAATATAGGGGTATTTTAGTCTTTTTCATTAAATCGTCAACGGGCCTAATGGTGCACTTCAGTCCACAAACCACAAGGGGGTTATACGGTCATTTCCAAATGTTAAGGGAGTAAACCGCACATGGAATAAAGCTTAAGGGGTTAAAGTGCACTTTGCCTTCCAAACAAATGACGAACATATAGGGATATTTTTGTCCTTTTCATTAAATCGTTAACGGGCCTAATGGTGCACTTCAATCTACAAACCACAAGGTAGTTATGTGGTCATTTCTATATGTTAGGGGGCAAACAGCACATGGCCCAAACCATAGGGAGGGTAAAGTAAAGTTTGCCAAGGAAAGATGTGTTGCATGATTAATCCAGGGTGTACGGAGGGGTGGACTAGGTATAGATCCAGCCCTAGCCTTTTGATAAAGCACTACACTTACATACAAGAAAATCAACAATAGAAGACTAGAATGATTAGCAGCCAATCTTTGCTTTTATCCAACAAATGAGAAAATTCAATCTTTTACAGAACATGTTGAAGAAAAAAATATTCATACCAGGTCATTCGTGACACTCAGCATACAATTTTTTTGTATAAAAAAATGGTGATAGGATATTCACATGACATTGACCAATGGCTAGTTACAAAGCATGTTGATCAATGGTTTTGATACAAGTCTAACATACAAAACATTCCCAACAATATTAAAACTAGAAAATTAGTCCCTTTTCTACATTCAAAGATGAGCACTAAAGCCCCCCTTCACGGCAGGAGAATTTGTGTGTGTGTGTGTGTGTGTGTGTGTGTGTGTGTGTGTGTGTGAAAGAGAGAGAGAGAGAGATTTTGGCATGAAAATTTATTAGAGTTTGCTAATGAAAAATCCAATAAAGCTTGATAGTATCAAAAGTGCTGTTGAACATTTAGAAAAAGAAAATTGTGAAAATCTTGTCGTGCTAGAAAATAACAGACAAACATTTTATAGTTTACACATCATTGACATCACTGATCATTATATAAATTATAGACTTGTTGAGATGCTACAGACAATCTGAAACTAGGTCCAACCTAAGGAACATGTCGTAAGTTTAGTATTTAACAAGAGAGCCTAAAGATTGTGTCACAAGGTTACTATCATCACTGAACAAGCTACACCAAGCATGTTTTGTCATCTGCCACACAAAGCAAATCATTAGGCAACTTGAACTTTAAAAAAGGATGACATTATTTTTTAAGCAGTAATGATCCTCAACACAAGTATTGAAAAGTCTTCATTGTATATAGGAGCACGAACAAAATTCAAAAACAAAATAACCACTGCTTACCACTCTCTCAAGTAATGAAAAATGACATTTGTTTGTAAGACAAGCCATTTGAAGTAGTTTGATATCTATTCACTCCTTTCTTTCAATTAATTGGCCAATTTATTATGATCGTCATAGAAGAATCATGAAAGTTTGGTCAATCAATAATTGGTAAGCCCTTGATCTATGGGAACTGACCTACGCTAACCAATCAAAAAACCTCAAAACATATAAACAACGATAAATCATTTTAAGCAAATATATATATATATATATTACATTGTAATTCCAAGTTCATTCCCTTGATAATTTGTTACATCTGATTATTCTAATTCTTCAAACTTAAGTCAGTCAAATGTCGGATTTTAAGGTTCATACCTAATTAGGTGAACGCTTCTAATTTAAAATGCATATTATGATGAAGCTTTAAACATTATTCAACATTACTAATGTTTGCATTGACATATTCCATAGCATATCATAGGACTACTTCTGACAACAGTTTAATCACCCAAAACCCACGCAATAGAAGCGGGGGAAAAGCCCCCAACAGACAAGTACTCTCTGCTGAAACAATTAGACTGCTTAGGTGAACTTGTCCACCTATCTAGCAGAGTACACCAGTTCTTCGTTGCCTCAGCAATTTGTCAATCCTGTTACATAGTAATAACTTTGTTTTCCATCATTCTTCTGTGTACAGAAACGAAGTCACAAAAAAATAAGTTCATCATAGTAAATCCATAACCAAATACACAGTTGTGTCTACGTGCCCAGATGATAGAAATTATCATGTCCAAAATCCTAGCCTGTTTCCCAAAATCACAAGTAACAAACATGCCTAATGATGATTGCCAAACACAAGTTCATTCCAAATCATATATTCCAACTTGCCAAAGCCAACAAAATATCTAAAAGAAGAAGAATGCACCAGAAATACAAGAATATTGTCGACACCAAGCCAGGATAGAAAATGGGGAGACATGTTGGAAAGCACAACTCACCAGGTTTTCCTCCATTTAAAACTGCACTTTCAACTGGTTCTACACCATATAGCTGTATATGAATAAAGAAGGGCACCAACAGCAACACAGGAAAAAGAACACAAATTAACAAGAGAGAGAGAGAGGGGAGTTCATTAACCTTTACTTTTCCGATGAACTTTACTTTACCAATAAAATCAGAGAATGAAAAAATCTAACCTTAATCTCAGGGTTTTGCTCTTTAAGGTACCTCCCAACACCTGTAATTGTACCACCTGTGCCTATCCCAGAAACAAAGGCATCAACTTTCCCACCTGAGCCTTTCCAGATCTCTGGTCCAGTGGTCTCATAATGGACCTAAACAGATGATATCAATCAAATAATTAATCTATCCAATCAGCTACCAACATATGCTGATAAGTGATAATATAGAAGCTCAAAGTACTGTTGCCGTAATACCTTTGGGTTGGCAGGGTTTTCAAATTACTGAAGAATGTAGGCATTGGGGGTCTTTTCCTTTATTTCTTCCGCCTTTTGAACAACCCCTTTCATGCCCCTAGCAGGATCTGTAAGAACCAAATTAGCTCCAAAAGCTAAGAGAATAATTCTCCTTTCCAGACTCATAGAAGCAGGCATGGTAAGGACTAGTTTATAACCCTTAGCTGCCGCCATAAAAGCTAAGCCAATACTAGTATTACCACTGGTAGGCTCAATGAGTACACTCTTCAGCAATCATCATTTGGGCAGACAATAACAAAGGAAAGTTTGTCAGGCTCACATGAACATTGTAGAAGGAACAAGCAAAGTGTACAGCCATGTTTGCAGTAAATTAATAATTCCCTTTATCTGCAGCGACTTAATACAGTTCATATAAAGGCACATTCCTGTATGCGATTAATCAAATGAACTTCCCATTTTCGAAACCATGGTTTTGTGAAACAGCAATGATAGTCACATTGGTACTAAGATGGAAAGAAGCGAACATACATAATAGAGGAAGAGTAATCCTGTATTTTCATAGAAAACAGTTGAGGTCAAAAATATAAAATCACATTCAAATACATGTCTATATGATAGAAGATGATACATTTGGACTAACCTCACCGGGCCTAATGACGCCTTTCTCCTCTACATCTTGTATCATACTGTACCCAATCCTGCATGCCAGGCATGATTTATCATATCAAAATCTATAAGCAAAGTCCCATAATACATATAATTCTAAAATTATGATGGAGATTGAGATTACTAAAAAAAAAAGAACAAAAATATCCAGCTACCTGTCTTTGACGCTAGAGCAGGGTTCCATCATCTCTAGTTTGGCAGCAATACGAGCAACACAACCATCAGCAATGTTGTTGAGATACACCAATGGTGTTTTACCTATCAACTGTACATGTCAAAACAACAAGATCAGTATGATAAACAGTGTCCCTTAATATTAGGCTCCAGAAAAAATAAATAAATTCGGGATGAACGCAGCTTACTTCAGTAACATCTTTTGCAATAGCACATTTCTCTGCCATTTTGGTTAGATCACTGAGAACACTTAAAAGAGTCAAAGCGATCAGAAATAAAAATCAGAATAATGTTCAACGAACTACAGAGAAGAAGAACTAATATTTTGAAATCTTAGTGTTGGTGCATAATATATGCACTGTACATTTCACTATTGAAATTATTTTCTATGTTCATCACTTTGATATGTATACACCCATGAATTGTGTAATGTGAATTGTGTATCGTCAATATATGTAAATGCCAGCTAGAATAAGTAATAGCATTGTTGAATTAAGTCAAAAAGTAACTGACAAAACAATAAATGAAACAATGTTATATAGTCAAAGATGAATAGTAAATATTAAATGTTATAATAGTGTTTAATTCAATAAGTGCTGAAGCAAGTGAAAAAGAAAATGAATGTTGACTGATGTGTAATAGATACATGGTGTAAAGTAGTGTTTTGAGGAAAATGTCTTCAGTGGAGTTTCCCATTGTATTGCAAAGCCAAAGGAAAAGGCCGTGTGTGTGATCAAAAGGAGTCTCTTATATGGCTCTATTTTTATTTCCACATTATGTATTGTGTTTTTACAAAAAGATTTCATACGACATGTAAGGGTGTTTCCATGGTGGTGCTTTGGGCTCAACCTAATGTGCAAAGATAGTCTGAGCCAACACAACTACTAGTCGGGTTGTTATATCCTAGGTTTGACAAGCTGGATTTAGAGCCTCTATGAAGATTTCTCTCTCCAAATTGTATAGAAGTTTTCACCAAAGGGCACCACCTCATGAATGAGGTGATCTTGCGGCTAGATAGAAGCCACATTCCATAAGTGTTTTCAGTCAGGAGCTCACGAACAACAAACTTCTGTGTGTGTGTGTGTGTGCGTTTTTTTTTCCAATTATCAAATGCGCACTGAAATCACACTCCCTCCCTCCAAGGAATCCCTCTCTTTCTCTTCTTCTTATCTCTTCCTCTCTCTATATATATCACTCTCTATATTCACATCTATATCTATATTAGCTTGATTCATGTACTAGAAGCTCTTCACAGATTTACCACTTCTCTCAAGTTTCCATTTTCTCTGATCAATGTTTCATGGTTATGCATGGGAATGTGTATGCATGGGAATCAACTGAAAACATGTGATCGCAAATGTCATGAGATCCTAAAATTGCAGAGGCAACAGCAAGACCAAGGCTTGTTGCTAGTCCAATCAAAGTTCTATCACTAGAAGTACTTGGCTGGGTATTTGTTTCTCTCTAGGATACTAGTTGGCAAGTTCACACCTGCTTAGAACGTGACCATGGCAATAAATGTGGCCACTACTAATAGCACATTACATGCATCACTTGGTGAATCTCTTGATGCCTGAAACTTGAAAATATTCAAGCCAATCCTTTGAGGATTCTTCTAATTGAAGCCTAGTCAAGATAATTTTTGCATCTTGCTAAAGAGAGGATGCTAAAGGGATGACACAAACATCCTGAGCCCCAAAAGCTTCAGCATGTCAAAGAATTTCTCAAAGTCTCACATCCATGGGACTTTCAATCACCATATCCAATATTGGACATCCATTGCTTTTAAATCCTTGCATTTCTAGCTTTAACTTCCACCGTCCCACTAATGGCATTGCTTTTACCAAGCATTAATTCTTTGCACTAATGGTCTGCGACCACCTCACTGCTTTTACAAAGGTCTTCCATTTGTGAGCTTCTGACGGAAAACGGCATCATGCCACTAAATGTCTTCCTTGTGAGGACGTGGCTCCTCTCTCTAGCCACAAAGATCACCTCATTTGTGAGGTGGTACCCTCTGGTGAAAACCACCACACGATCTGGAGATAGAAATCTCCATAAAGGATCCAAATCTAGACAAGCAATATGACAAGGTCTGCTGCATCGAGTGGCTATGAAGGTTTTACCAACCATAGAGGGATTACCAAGCCTCAGTTCACTTTGAATAAATCAATTTATTTGGATATATTTTATGTAAACCACACTATTATTTTTAGTGATAGTGAATGATGTATAAACACATTGTTTAATATAGTGCGCAAAGATGAAGATCCGTGGATGTAGGCTGAGTTAACCAAATCAAGTTAAATTTGGTGTCTTCTCATGGTGATAGTTTTCTGGCTCAAGTGTTATAGAGGTGTCGGACACAAGAATACAGCGGGGACATGTATGGGACATGCCATGTGGTATATCCCTTTATTTAATTAATTTGTTTTCAGGGGACAAGCAAGGGACACTTCAAGGACACTATGGAGACACTCCAACTAGTTTTCTTCCCCCTTTTCTTTAGTGTTTTTGATGGATGTTTATTGTCTTTTGCTTATATTTAAAAACTTAATAGATCATCCATAAAAATAAAATAAAATATATATATATATAATGATAAGTGTCAATTTAAAAGTAATATATTTTTTTAAAATATCGAATTAGTGTTAGTTTTTATTAATTTTGATTGTTTGTGAATGTAATATTAATCTACATAACAAATACAAATATATGAAAAAAAATATTTTATTGCAGTGTCCTTACCGTGTTTGTCTCTATTGTTTTGAAATCACCGTATCTCTTGTCTACATCCATCTTTGTGTCTATGCTTCTTAGCTATAGACACCGATCCGAATACTTGATCTAGTTCAAATGGGTGTATTTAATTGTCAGGGACCAAAACATAAGCAAAAAATTATGTTATTTTCTTCTGAATCTCCTTAGCAACCAACATAGGCTAGGAACTTTCAATAACTTGCTAAGAGACAAAACTATATAGTAAACAAATCTAAGACTAAAAATACAGAGTAGATAATTCATCAGAAAAAATATTGCATTAATAGGCAAAACCCAAGACTACACAAATAAGAAGGAAATGATTACAACAGAACGCATGACCAAATATCAAAAAACCTGGACTTTATTTCAAGAATATTGAGTTGGTCTCAAAAATAAAGTGCAAACATTGACATGTTTAGAATGATAGACTATATGTTTCTAATAATTTAACCCATATCTATTCTATTAGCTATACAATTATATAAAGCACACGGCTTTTCAAAGGGGAGCTAAGCTTCTATTAGCAGACCACCAAAATTCTTAGTTCAGACCATTTTGTCTTTCAAATTTCAACTTCCGAACGTAAACTCTGTTCGGTAGTTGATATACAGACAATTGATTTTTGTTTAAAATCTCAACAACAAAAATGGTGTGAGCTTACACAAAGAATTGTGTGCAAATAGAAACTCCCTTTCTGAAGCTTTTTCACAATTTTTTGTATAACTAAAATATCTTTGATCAAATAAATATTTCCTTATTTTCTTTTAAAACATTGTAAATCCTAAATGTTTCAAATTTAATTAAGTAATTGTCATTATTTTTTAAGTGACTCTAGTGTGCCCACACTGCTGGTATAGGTATATATGAGCACTAGAATTTAAATTAATTATGACAAATATTTTAAGTATTAAGTAGTTAAGATCTGAGAATCATAGCCATTAGGAGTATTTACGTATACAAAAATCATAACAATGCTTGTGTGTGTGTGTGGTTTATATGATTATATAGATAATATATATAAATTCTGCAGATTAATAATTCTAACAGATCTAAAAGGGAAGAACAAAAACCCACAAAACCCACAAAACTGAATGATCCCAGAAACACACGATATAAATCATAGCAAATTCCAATGCACAACGCAACTCAACTAAAAGTCACACGACCTGTTCTGTTTTCTCAGATTGGAACTCTAGACTATAATTGAAAATCAATTTATTTCATTTATATCCTTTTTTTTTTTCGTTTTCTCAGCAGCCAAACATAGTGCAAAACAACTATCAAGTACCGAACACAACTCTTCACGTAATGTAGATTTTTCGAAGCAAAATCAAAGAGATCAACAAATTGATATATTCATAAACAATAAAGAAAATGAACGAAAAACCGAAATGGAGAATTTACCCTTTTGTATATAAGGGTCTCTCACCTAGGAAACGTTATCGCTCAGCCAACCACGAACAACTGTACATGGGAAAATTGTACTTCGCTGGCAGCTAAATTGAGAAAAAGAAAAGAGGTAAATTAGACTTTGACTCAAAATTAAGGAATCTCCAAATATAAATTTTGCTAAAAGTCTCCCAACCTAGTTTTTTTAAGGAGTTATTTACACATGTATCTCTTAAATTATTGAAGAATATTATTTTGATTTTTTTAAAGAGTATTGCTATTAGCATTTCATACATTATTTTTCACCCCTCAATTTTTAACTTTTTTGTTTTTAATTACAATAATAAACTCAAATAAAATTATTAAAAATGACATCATTAATTTTGGGACACTCCATCTCATAATTAAACCCACACACACCATTACATCATGAATTAAGATTGATGAGAGCGCACACCTCCATCACCACCCATATATCTTCCCCAAATCTCACCTTCAAAACTTACCCACCTTCAAAACCTTAAAAACCCTTTGGCGACAATATTCCGACAATAATAATGGCAACCATTTGACTACATACACTTCTCCAACAATGACAATGAATGAAAATTTTTCTAGTAACCACAACTTCATAAGACAATAGGAGTACAACAATAAAAACTTAGAAGAAGTTCATAACTTTGATGTTGTTATTCACTCAGAGGAGATTGGCATTGTAAAGGTAAGTTTTTTGAAAAAAAAGGCAAAAATAATAAAATCTGTTCGTCATTTTTTCAGGACTGAACTCCCAAACATATGACCGAAATTCGAGAACACAAACCCGAATATTATTTATTTGTTCAAGAAGGCATTCATGAACAAATAAGTAATGTTCGGAAATGCAGGTCCGAACATGAAAATTCTTAACATATTGAATGTTCAAAATTGTTAACGCTTGCAGAAGTTTTCATTTTTTTCAAGTTCGGGAATACAGACCTGAACATGGAAAATTCTTAACACATTGAATGGTCAAAAATTTTAACACTTGCAGAAGTTATCGGAAGTAGTCCAAATCCATTATCAAGTTCAAAATATTCCTTCATCGCGTAACTTTGATAATATTGCTACGTAGTTCTCTATTAAACTCACAATTTTATAATATCTACCAACAAAACCAACCAAACCAATCATCATAATTTTTTTCTTGCAAGAGAAGAAATTATTACAAGAAAACTAAGAAATTGTGTATATATAGAGAAAGAGAGAGCATATCAACTGTGACAATGGTGGATGAGACAGTGGAGACAGTAATCACATTGACTCTTCTTCTTCTTGGTGGGTTTTGTCAGGGTTTTTTAGAAGAGGCGTTTTTTTAGAATGTGGGGATATAGGGGTGTAGGTGGTGTGCATTCAATGGGTAAAATGTTTTCACAAGAATAATTTTGGTATTATTTGAGGGATGGAAAAGAAATTTTGAGGGTTTCAAAATTTATAAGTGGAGGCCCAAAGAAATGGGGGGTCCAAAATAATTCATAGGGTGCTAATAGCACTACTCTTTTTTAAATTATAAAAATATATAAATAGACCTCATCAACTATTTATATTTTCACTTTGGCCACTTCTCTTACTGCACCGTGAGTTAAACCAAACTTTTAAACACTTTTTACACAAAAATACTCATCGGTACTCTATATATTTACAATTTTATTATTATTGTTTTTTATTTTTTTTAAATATAAGCATTCATCCATTATTATTGTTTATTATTATTATTATTTTTTATTTTGTAAATATATTATTGTATAAATAATATTTTTAAAAATAATAATAAAATAGGAAAATTGAGAAGAAATGTTATTGGGTGTGTTATATAGAGTGTTAAATAGTATTTTTATCTCAAAAATGTCAATATAATAACCAAGTGAGCCAAAGTGAAACACATCCATAGTTTAGAAGTCTATTTGTATACTTTTATAATTTATGGAGTTAAAATGATGCTTCTCAATAGTTTAGGAGATTTCCATGAAAATAACCTTTTTTTTAGTGATTAAAAGACAATAAAATATTATATTTATTTGTGGTAAGTCTATTTCTACAAGTAGGTGGCATTAGGTCCAATAATTTAATCTTTTTTTGAGATAATAACATGATTAATAAAATTGTTTGATCAAAATGATAGATTATTATTTTGAAAGTTTTTTTTTTTCATTACCCTATTGTCTCTAGATCACCGTCAAACAGATTTTTTGAGATAAAAACAAGACAAATTGATTTTTTTTAGCAATAAGGATAGGATTTTTATTTTATTTTATTTTATCCTATTATTATTAGATCACTGAAACTTGAAAAATCACCAGAAATTTTTCTGGAAAAGTTGCTGGCGAACATTGACATGTTTAGAATGATAGATTATATGTTTCTAATAATTTAATCCATATCTATTCTATTAGCTATACAATTATATAAAGCACACGGCTTTTCAAAGGGGAGCTTCTATTAGCCGATCACAAAAATTCGTAGTTCAGACCATTTTGTCTTTCAAATTTTAACTTCCGAATGTAAACTCTGTTCGGTAGTTGATATCCGAATAATTGATTTTTGTTTAAAATCCCAACAACAAAAATGGTGTGAGCTTACACAAAGAATTGTGTGCAAATAGAAACTCCCTTTCTGAACCTTTGCCACAATTTTTTGTATAACTAAAATATCTTTGATCAAATAAATTATCCCTTATTTTCTTTTAAAACATTGTAAATCCTAATGCTGTGTTGGGTTGGAGAATTTAGAGAGGGATTTGGAAAGAGAAAAGGAAAAAGTGTGTAAAACTAGGTGAAATGTAGGTATATTTTATTTACATTTCACCTAATTTTTCCCTTTCCCTTTCCAAATCCCCCAACCAAACACAACATAAATGTTTCAAATTTAAGTAATTGTCATGATTGTTTTAAGTGACACTAGTGTGCCCACACCTCTAGTATAGGTATATATAAGCACTAGACTTTAAATTAATTATGACAAATATTTTAAGTATTAAGTAGTTAAGATATGAGAATCATAGCCATTAGAAGTATTTAAATATACAAAAATCATAGCTTGTGTGTGTGGGGGGGGGGGGGGTTATATGATTATATAGATAATATATATATAAATTCTGTAGATTAATAATTCTAACATATCTAAAAGGGAAGAACAAAAACCCACAAAACTGAATGATCCCAGAAACATACGATATAAATCATAGCAAATTCCAATGCACAACGCAACTCAACTAAGTCACACGACCTGTTCTGTTTTCTCAGATTGGAACTCTGGACTATAATTGAAAATCAATTTATCTCATTTATATCCTTTTTTTTTTTTCGTTTTCTCAGCAGCCAAACATAGTGCAAAACAACTATCAAGTACCGAACACAACTCTTCACGCAATGCAGAATTTTCGAAGCAAAAGCAAAGAGATCAACAAATCGATATATTCATAAACAAGAAAGAAAATGAACGAAAATCGAAATGAAAAATTCACCTTTTTGTATATGTGGGTCTCTCACCCAGGAAACATTATCGCTCAGCCAACCACGAACAACTGTACATAGGAAAATTACATTTCGCTGGCAGCTAAATTGAAAAACATAAAGGAAAATGTTTGGTAGCTCAAAAGTTTGTGACTCAAATGGCTCAAATCTGTCAAAACGACGTTGTTTTACATTCAAAACGACGTCGTTTTGAGTGATTTGAGCCATTTGAGCCACAAAATTTCAAGCTACCTAGCATTGTTGAAAAAGAAAAGTGGTAAATTACTCTTTACCCCAGATTTTGACTCAAAATTAAGGAATCTCCAAATATAAATTTTGCTAAAAGTCTCCCAACCTAGTTTTTTTAGAGAGTTATTTACACCTATATCTCTTAAATTATTGAAAAGTATTATTTTGATTTCTTAAAGAGAAAATTAGTCTAAGGTCCCTATCTCATTTTTAATAATGGAAGAGATCCACAATATTATTTTATGATGCTTAAAGTCCCTTAACCTCACACCCATATATCATAGAGAAATTTGAGAAAAACCAAAGGGCTTCAAAAACTATCTTCGAGAGATCTAAGCTTTGGTCTCTTTTTTCTTTTTCTACTATATCAATGGCATCTATGTTGGTATCCAAAGACAATTTCTCCGCCGCAGAGTCTTCGGTGCCATCAACCAGCTGTGTTTCTTCTATTTACAACGAGGTTCAAGGTCGTCCATGGCCTCCCTAGCTCCGCTACCGGCAACCCCGACTCTTCTGTCCGCTCCGTCTGCATCACCGTCACTGCTTTTATTTCCTCTCACCTCACCAAACCTCCATTTACTTCTATCATCAAACCCTTTGTTGAATCTCTCGTTACTGAACATGATCACAATTCTCAAATCGGAGCCGCGTTCCAGATTCGGATGCTATATGTTTGAAGAAATTGTTGCCGAAACTCAAGAGGTTGTTGAAGTGTGATAGCTTTAAAGCGAAGCTTACGCTGTTGACGCTAATCGAAAGTGTGATCGGATCTGAAGCAGCTTTGAGTCACCAAATTGTAAAGAATTTAGTGTCATGTTTGATTGAGTTTGTTGGATGCGATGATTAAGCGACGAGGAAGGTTGCAGCGGAGGCGCTGGTGAAGTTGGCATTGATGAAAAGAGATCTGTTGATGGAGTTTAAGGTGTCGTGTTTGAAGACAGTTAAGGTTAGAAATTTTGATAAGGTTTGAATCAATTTTGAGTTTTAGATTATGGATTTGGTTACTTGAAATTGTGGATTGAAATTGTGTGTGTGATTTGATCGCAGGGGAAGTATGTGACTTGGCCAGAGAAAATTAACAAACACAATTTTCTCTAGTTTGGTTAAAATATAGAGAAAATTATGAGCAAATCAAAAAAAATTATTCAAATATACAGAGAAAATTGTGAACAAATCACAAATATATTTGTGAGAAAATTAGAGAAAATTCAACCCCAAAGAAATTTCAAAATACAGAAAATCAAAAAAATTGAGCAAACCAGAAAAATTTTGAAATTTCTCTTATTTGAAATTTCTTTGGATGGAAATTTCTCTGGGTCGACTGCGGCGGAGGCGTTGGTGAAGTTGGCATTGATGGAGAGAGATTTGTTGATGGAGTTTAAGGTGTCATGTTTGAAGACAGTTGAAGTTAGAAATTTTGATACGATTTGAATCGATTTTGAGTTTTTAGATTATGGATTTGGTTACTTGAAATTATGGATTGAAATTGAGTGTGTTAGCCAAAGAAAATCAACAAATTTCTCTAGCCATCACACAGAGAAAATTAACAGACACAATTTTCTCTAGTTTGGTTAAAACACAGAGAAAATTATGAGCAAATCAGAGAAGATTAGTCAAAAATATAGAGAAAATTGTGAACAAATCACAGAGATATTTGTGAGAAAAATAGAGAAAATTCAACCCCAGAGAAATTTCAAAACATAGAAAATCAAAAAAATTGAGCAAACTGGAGAAATTTCAAACCAGAAATTTCTCTGGTTTGAAATTTCTCTGAATGGAAATTTCTCTGAGTCGAAATTTCTCTAGATCAATTTGAAGGACCTTAGACATCATGAAAATATTGAATGTCCTTTATGCAATAAAATCTTAATATCAGGGACCTTAAAAAAAATCTCGTTTCTTAAATTATAAAAATATATAAACAGATCTCTTAAACTATTGATATTTTCACTTTGACCACTTCTGTCACCGTGAGTTAAACCAAACTTTTAAACACTTTTTAGACAAAAATACCCATCAGTACTCTATATATTTACAATTTCATTATTATTGTTTTTTTATTTTTTTAAAATATAAGCATTCATCTATAATTATTGTTTATTATTATTTTTAAAAATTTTGTAAATATATTTTTTGTAGAAATAGTTTTTTTAAACAATAATAAAATAGGAAAATTGAGAAGAAGTGTTATTGGGTGTGTTATATAGAGTGTTGAATTGTATTTTTATCTCAAAAATGTCAACATAATAACGACGTAAGCCAAAGTGAAACACGCCAATAGTTTAAGAGTCTATTTGTATGCTTTTATAATTTATGGAGTCAAAATGATACTTTTCAATAGTTTAGGAAATCTCCATGAAAATAACCCTTTTTTAGTGATTAAAAGACAATAAAATATTATATTTATTTGTTTTTTCGTTTATTCATAATATTATTTTATTTGTGGTAAGTCTATTTCTACAAGTGGGTGGCATTAGGTCCAATAATTTAAATCTTTTTTTGGAGATAATAACATGATTAATAAAATTGTTCGATCAAGATGATAGATTATTATTTTGAATTTTTTTTCATTACCCTATTGTCGCTAGATCACCGTCAAACGGGGTTTTTTGCGATAAAGACAAGACAAATTGATCTTTTTCGGAGATAAGGATATGATCTGTTTTTTTTTGAAATAAAATAAATTATCCTACTATTATTAGATCATTGACACTTGAAAAATCACCAAAAAAATTTATTAAAAAGTTGCTGGCGGAGGCAACACCGACGACTAGTGGTGATATAGACAGATAGACAAATAAGTGATATATAAACAAATAAAGAGATGACACATTGACAAATAGGTAAACAAATAGATGACACTTATGTATATAGATGGACAAAAAGATGATGTAAATTACAGCTGTAACAACCTCGACCCATGATTAACGTTAATCCATGCTTAATTATGTCGAATAAGTAATTAAAGTGAATTTTTGCATCATATGTTGCCTTATGTGTATTTATATCTGTTTAACGTAGAAAGATCTGTTTAAGTTTTCGCTGCGGTTTGCGAATTGAAGGCCTCATCGGCATTCGATTTAGAAATTGATTTGATTTATGTGATAATTGGAATTTTTAGAATTTTATAGTAGGTTTAATTGAAATCCAATTCGGAACAAATTAATTAGATTAATTAATGCATACTAGATTAGTTTTAATTAGTTACCACTAAGTAAGCCTATATAAGACTCCATATATGCTCCACTTATTCTTTTTGTTGATATCAACACATTCTTGAGCCTATACACACAAAACAAACATGAGCCAGAGAGAGAAAAGAGAACTTTGAGCTCAACTAAGGGGATTGCTAGGAGAAATGGGAGAATTGGACTTAGAGACTCAAGAAATAAGCTTCTAGCTCTCACTTTGGAAAGTCTAGGTAAGAATTCAACCTTTAAGTTCTTTGATTGGGCATTAAGAACATGAATTCAAAATATTAAGTATGTGAACATGAGATTTGAACTAGAAAGGAAGAAATTTGACTCATACCTTACATGCATGCATAATTCCTAACATTTTGAAGTTATTTTCCAAGAATTTCCTCATGTATATTGCTAATTCACTTTACCTCTAAGAATGCATCAAGTTTCAAGTCATTTTGTAGTATTAGATCATGTTTTGGAAGTTTTGAAGTCAAGACAATTCATGCATGTCATGTTTACATCACATTTTCAAGTTTTAAGTTAAGTTTTGCACAATTGGTATGATTTTGGGCTTTGGTTTTGCGAAATGGTTTTGAATTCTTCATATTTTCCACGTTCACATGTGATTCCTCAAGTTTTTGACCCAAGAAGCCATAATTTACAGCTTTGGGGTTGAATTTGAAGCTTGGAAGCAAAATTCGAATTAATTTTTCTCCTCTACTCTTCGACCGAAACAAGTCTTTGCACTCGCGCTGAGTTGACTGAAGTCCCACTCTCG
Source organism: Camellia lanceoleosa (assembly GCA_025200525.1). Taxonomy (NCBI): domain Eukaryota; kingdom Viridiplantae; phylum Streptophyta; class Magnoliopsida; order Ericales; family Theaceae; genus Camellia; species Camellia lanceoleosa. The sequence goes on from CM045760.1 coordinate 123,302,446, forward strand.
TAAAAAAATATGCTCCAAAAGTTCTTAAGTTTTACAGGCCGCTCGAGCAACAAAAGTTGCGCTCGAGCGAGGGCATGTCTCTCATGCTTAAGCGAGTATCGAGTGACCATTGAATGGAAAAATCAAGCAGCCAGCACTTTTGCAAAAGTTTATAGATTGCTCGAGCAACAGATCTTGCGCTTGAGCAACCACTTATATTTTGCATGTCCGCTCGAGCGTAGGAAGTTGCGCTCGAGCGAGGACCCTGTTTTCAGCAAGTTTTGTTAAGTGTTTTTAAGTGCATTTTTGTATCCTCATTCTATCATAGGCATTCCTAGGCCAAGTTTAAAACACCATAATGATGATAGAGGAGTAGGAACACACCAAGACAAGAAATAACTAAGTTGATGTTTCCGGATGTGTAATTTAGTACGTATTCGTTCTGTATCTATGTAGGTCACGCACCACAAAATCTCTAAATTGCCTACTCTGTCCGTTTACTTGGAGCCATCTGTTATCTGTGAGTAATAACTTAGTAAAGTTATGTTCAAGTTAACTTATTTTCTGTGTATGAAGTAAGATCTGCTTTATGAAATGTTATGTTTTGTACTATGAATGATTGTCCAATTTTTGATAAGTATTTGTGACACAAGTATGTTATCTATTCTCGATTCGGAGGTTCCTTTATAAAACTGACAAATTATCTATACCCGATTGGAGGTTCCTATATGGAACTGACAAGTTATCCGTTCCCAGTCCGAAGGTTCTTTTAAGAAACTGACAAGCTATCCGTACCCGGCCGGAGGTTCCTTTATGGAACTGACAAGTATGATCTATGATGCTTTGTATATGATATGTTAGCGCTAACGGATAAACCATGTATGATCAAGCATAAATTCTGATTTCTGTTAATGACTCAAACAATAGTACGATTATGAATCTATTCTATGTACGGACTTAGTTATGGGACATCATTCATTTAACCCTTTACTCTGTTATTATTCACTAGGCTCCTGCTCACTATTTATATTACGTATGTAGGTGATCAGGCACATGACCAGGCTTAGAGTTGAGGACCTGGCGTCCCAGTTTTTGTCAGCCAACCTTTGTGCCTCCCAAGGAGGTTCCAGATTAAGTCAAGTTTAGTGGCTGTTTTTGTGAATGTATTAAGCTTTGTTTCCTTTGATTTTCGGATAAGATTTTTATTAGTATGTATATGGAGTGACGTGTAAATACTGCATCTTTTGACGTCGCTCGTAAGTTTATAAAAGTTTAAAATCATCTGTTCCATATATGTCTTCACAGCTCAATGAACTATGTATATTTTACATATTTGTTTCCCCAACCCCTAATTATATGTTATTCTATTAAGATACCTTTGGTAATCCAAGGATTACTGCCCAGTTACGACGCTAAACCTATAGGGGCGGGTTTGGGTCTTAACAATAGCGATTTCGATTTTGACCTAACCTTTATTGTATTCTAGACTCGGGTTTCATGGTTTAGTGTTGTTATTCATCTCTTTTTCCCTTGTTTTCCTTTAAGTTTGTCTTTTGGATTGTTATGGTTGTGTTTGGGATAGGTTGGTTGCTTGATTTTCAAACTCTTGTTGCCTAGATTTTTACTCTTCCGCTCGAGCGACACTTTTTGGCTCGAGCGGGCTTTGTAAACTTTCAGTACTTTTGCAGGCTGCAAAACTACTAGGAGAGTGTATTCTACACTCGAGCGGCTATTTCTTACGCTCGAGCACTTGGTCTGTTGCTTGTAAAACTACTGGATGCGTGTTTTCAATGCTCGAGCGTCATTTCTTGCGCTCGAGCGGTGAGTGTCTTTTTCATTGTGTCTTGGCGCTCGAACGGCACTTCTAGCACTCGAGCAAAACAACTTATTGTGTCTGACGCTCGAGCGTCACTTCTTGCGCTCAAACGGACTGTGCGTATATTAGTTCGCAATAACACCTTTTTACATCACTTTTTCACATTTTTTTTCCACCAAAACCCTAGATCAGGACCCTCTCTCTCTAAAACACTCTCTCCATCTCTACATTTTCACCTAGTTCTAGTGATATCTTTACCCACTTGCCTTTGTTAAAAAGTTAGAGCATCTCAAGGGTTACATTTTGATCCGATTAAAGCTTGGTTTTGGCGTCTTTGAAGTTTTTCCATATCTTCCTTTGGTCTTCTAAGCTTGAGGTAGGGATTTTCTACACATTCTTATGGTTTTTAACTTAGTTATTGGTTGTTGTGTAACAATGGTGGGTTTTGGGAATATTTTGGACAAACCTAGGGTTTGGGATGTAAAATCAAAAGAGAGGTTTCTAGTGAAGGTGAAATAAATGGTCATGGGGTTTGAAAATGAGGTTACATTGTGTCAAAATTGTTGATTCTGGCATTTGGGTTGACATTTGGAAAAGAGGGAAGTTAAGCTAAAATGGTTCAAATATTTATTTTGTATAAATAAATGAAATTGGTATTATAAATATGAAATTAGATGAATGTTGATGTAAATGATGGAGTTGGATATGCATTACTTCACACTTTTCGAAATTTGAATAAATTATTTGTCTTGAGATTGAATATCTGTTTAGAAATATCTGTATTGGGCTATTGGTAAAGGATATCTATGATTGTTGTAGAAATTACATGAGGATTAGGTAAATTAAAACTAATCTCTTGTGGGTTGTCATTGAATATGACTATATTTCAAATACATTGTATATGCATGATTGGTTGGGAGGAGAAATGGGATATACTCCATGTTTGAGAGGAGATAAGAGATGGACTCCATTGAATTAAGTTGGCCTGTGTGCCTGTGTGTCCTGGGTAAAAGTCCTGAAACCCCGCGTATACATGGGTGTTGATCTTGCAGACGAAATTTAAGTAAAGTGGCAAATTGAAGTGTTTGTGTGATAATTGTGTTAATTTGGGAACCATTGAGTTGTAGTCTCAGATGGGTCGTTTGAAAGAATATGAAACTGGCTCATAAATTGAGATGAAATAAATTAACTTGAATTGACGATAAGGAAAAAGGGATTGAGATATGAATTTTGGCACTTTTTGATTATATAGAAAATAAATATTTATCACTAGCCTTGTAAATGTACATTTTACTTATATCTTTGTTAAAATTCATATATTGTGTTAAATTGTTCTTACTGGGCTTTGGCTTATCCTATCTGGGAAAAATCATTTTCAGGTGTTGATGATATGCCTCCGCCAAGGTAGTAGCTCGGAAGGAGTTTGGAACACGAGTTTCACTTTTTGTACTTATTTATATAGCCAAGGGTTTAAATTGTATAGAGTTAGACTCTCTTTTGTTGTAACCAAGCAATGACTTGGAAAGATGTAAGCCTTTAGGGCATATAATTATCTGTTTAATTTTCATTCCTCTTTACTACTTGTAACATATGCTGTACATTCATGATAAAATATTTATGAATGTATATCGCATGTGTCACTTTTGTATAACGATTCAGGTTAATGGAAATTTATTATTTTGATTACGTTGTCTTATATATATTGTGTTGGGTCGAATTATTGTAATTATTTAAGGGCGTTACATAAATAGATAGACAGATATTCAAGGATAATATGGTATTTCAAATTGTTTTGTCTTTTTGATAAAAAAATAATAGAATTTGGACTTATTGTCCAAAAATTTCGAAATTATACTTATAACCTGAGTGCCTTAAAATAATTTTTAAACATAAAATTCTCCAAAATAAATTATTCATGCAGTGAGGACATATGTTATATTTTTGAGTACTGTTGCACTTCATGAAAAAATTATGAGGGAAAGTTTCATGAATATTCTTCACTTTTCAATTAGTTTTTGGTATCTAATTGAGCACTATAAGACAAAATTATGTTTATACTATTTGAAAACCAAAACTTCAAAATTAAAACATATTTACATTAAAGTAAGCCTATTTTCTTGTTTTTGCTACTTATCACACCAGGTTATTTCTAAAAGTTTTATAAATTTTTTCCTTTTTTTTTTTTATGAAACCTACTACTGTGTTTTTTAAGACAATTTTGTCATTTATATTGTGGCAAATTACATTTTACCCTTTCAACTATTGTCTTATATTACTTTACCTCTATTTTTTTTTATTTTTCAATTTGAATCTTAATGAGGGTATTAAATTACACTTAATCCCCTTAAACTATCAGTCAATATCATCACTCTAACCCTTAACTAAAAACGTTGTTTGATTTTTAAGCTTAAATAAAGTTTTTCAGTTTTTTTTTTAATTTTTTTGTTTTAGTATTTTTTCTTTTATATTTTAGCCAAAATTTTAAAATTTTTAATACACCTAAAAAATAAATATTTGAAGAAAATTTTAAAAAAAGATCATTAGAAAAAAAGAAAAAAAATACTTGTATATTTTCATATTTTTTTTTTTATCCTTAGTTAAAAAAAGAAGAAGATTTCTTCATGAATATTTTCACTTTGTTTGATTTTGTTTTCAAAATTTTTATTTTTTTTTTCTATAAAATTAAAAATTAATTTAGTGAAAAAATGAAAAAAAACTCATCGTTTTTATTTAGTTTAATCTTTTTAAAAGGAAGAAATAATATTTCAAAATTCAAAAATATAATTTTAGATTTATTTTTGTTATGTTATTTTCTATTTAAAAAAATTATTTAGTTTAATCTTTTTAAAAGGAAGAAATAATATTTCAAAATTCAAAAATATAATTTTAGATTTATTTTTGTTATGTTATTTTCTATTTAAAAAAAATTAGAAAACAGTTTTTAAAATTCAAAGCAAACAGACTTTTTAAATATATCTAAATTAGATATATTTAAAAAGTTAAAAAAAAAATTAAAAAAAATTCACTAAACACAAATAAAACAATTGGAAAAATATTTTTAAAACTAAAATAGATTGATAATTTAATTTTAAGCATTCTATTCAAAATTTAAGATGTAAGTCACATGTCAACTTTTCGTTAATTTAAGAGACAGATTCTTAACAAAATATTTTCCGATTCACTCATCGATTTGAATTTTAAAATATTAACTGACCAATTTTCACGGTTCGCTCAATTTATATCTGCTAACTAAAAAAACAAATATAAATTAATTTTTGACTAATGCTATACAAATAAAAAATTCATACATAATAATATACCTCATTATATATAATTCATTTCAAAACAAAACACTATTAAAAATGAATTTATTTACAATAGTAATAATATTACATCATTCTTATCAATTTTTTATATAAATTATATATATTTAGGCTTCGTTTGAGGAGTGGATTGATTTTTTGGTTTTTTTTATTTTTTTAGTTTTTTTTAGGCTGGAGCTAAAAAATCTAGTTTGAAAAGGATTTTTAACTTTTTTTAAAACTTTTTTGTAAGAGAAAAAATTATAATAATTATGAATTAGATGTGATATTTTATCTTATTAAACTAAAAAACTTATTTTATTTTTTATGACTATTTTAACTAAAAAATCCTCAAACCCAACCTCTCAAACATAGGTTTAGAAATTATTTAGAATGTTTTAAATAAGTACATTTTTTAACATTTTATAAAAAAATATATAAAAAAATAAAAAAAAATATTAATTGATATAACTAAAAATAAATAAAAAAATAAACTAAATTAATATATGCCAAATCGCCCCTTAATATTTCTCTTAATTTTTCTCCACCTACCTAAGAAGGACCATGAATAAATGCCGCCGACCCAATTTGACTCACAATCACCCCTAAGGCGAATGACATTACCCCAGAAATGACACGAGCACTAGAGATTTAACACCCCCACCGAATCACCCATCAAAAAAAAAAAAAATAACGAACTCCACCGAATCGCGACCGTTTCGATTCTCACCCAAAAAAAAAAAACACCAAAAAAAAAAACCCCAAAAAAACGAAAACCTTCCCTATCTTCCCTCTCCTCTCTGCAACAACAAAACAAAGCAAGTTGAGCAATTTGAAGATCGAACAGAAGCCATGGGAGTGCCGGCGTTCTACAAGTGGCTGGTGGATCGGTACCCTCAGTCGATCTCCGACGTCGTCGAGGAAGAGCCCAGGGAGCTCGTCAACGGCGTCTTCTTCCCCGTCGATATCTCCAAACCTAACCCTAACGGCATGGAGTTCGATAACATGTACCTCGACATGAATGGAATTATCCACCCCTGTTTTCATCCCGAAGGCAAGGTACGTATTTAGTTGTCTCCGATTTCGTAACTCCAAAGTGTAGAGAGATTGTTTCACTCTTTTTCTTTTTTACTAGTGAATTTTGAAGGTGAAATCAATTCAATGAGTTGATCCAGACAGAGAGAAAGTCGGGTTTTTAGGCTTGTCTAGGGTGTATTTAAATCAATTTCAAATTTAATTTGGTTTGACCGGTCAATATTAGTTTGTGGATACAAAAATTGTATTATTTGTGCTAAGATTGTCTATAGCTTGTGCTTGTTGTAAGCATAAACAAGTTTTCTGAATCGTTCAATCTGCTGTATCTCTCACTACTATCTTCATGATACCAAATCGGAGATTACAGTCGTAGTGATGACTTCTTTCTGTTCGATGTTTCAATTTTCTTGTTTGTTTGGTATGCCCTGACAGTAGAACACTTGCTAAGATTTTTCTATTTTTTAGCGCTGAAAATATATTATTTACGTTTGGAAGTAATACATTGGAAACATATACAACTATAAAGAAATAGCACAAAGATGTTAGAAACTTGGACATAGTTGATTGTTTCTTTATGCTAAGTAATGTATGATGGATAATTCATTAGAATTCTATAAATGACTTTTATCCTTTTAGATAAACTCAAGTCTTTGCTTATTAACTAGATGTTGTTACGATCCCACATCGATTAACAAAGGCAATGACCATGTGAAATGTGCATATAAGCCTCTTGGGCACCCTCCCCTTGCAAGCCGGTTTGCAAGGGTGAGTTCTACTCAAAGATTGTAATAGAAGCCTAGAAATGTAACTAGACACAAAAAAGATTTTAGTAATGGAAACCATATGAAAATCTAAGTCTTAGGGTAATTTATCAAAAAAACAAAAAAGAATATCTAAGTCTTAGGGTGAATGTATTGATTCTAGTAAGGGGTAGAAGTTAAAAGTATTTTAGGAGAACCATGGTATCTCTTTGTTTGTGAAATTTTTTAAATATTGAAACTCGCAAAGTTTTACGATTGATGGTAATCCCTTCAAGGCTCAATAGATCATTGCAATGGCGATATTATCTAACAAACCATTGCTCAATGGTATTGTATGTTAAGGCAAATGTATTAAATGAAAAAAAAAAAAACACTGGATGAATAAAGAAATGCAAATGAAGAAGAAAATTATTAAGGTAATTGTTAGAATTGACAAAATTTATAAGCATAGGTGAAGTCAAAGAGCTTCCATTAGAGGTAGCAATGGGTGTGGGGGAAGGGGGCTCCCAATCCTTTGACCACCAAAGAGGACTTACACCCGGCCCTTGGCCTAACCTGGTAGGCAACATGAAAACAATTGTATTTGCAAACTTCATATTGTCTTTGTTTTTGAAAATATGAAAAACAAAAATGGAAACCAGAAACAAAAAAATATTAAAAATGAAACCTAATGAGCCCTAATCTATTTTCCAAAAGGGTGTCACAACCAATGACCTTTTCCAAAGGAGAAGGCCCAACCATTTTCTTTGTCCTAAATGGTGTGATGTGCTAGAGGAACTTGGAATCGGCGGATCATCTATTTTTGCATTGCCCGGTGGCTTTTGCTTTATGGTACCGTTTGTTTGGCCTATGTGATGTTCAGTGGGTTGCTCTGCGGGATTGCATTCATATGCTTCGTGTTAGGTTTGATGGGTTTGGCGGCAACATGAGAGCCAAAACAATGTGGTCCTGTATTGTGGTTGCTATTTTCTGGACTATCTGGTTAGAGGAAATGCACGAATCTTTGACGGCAAGGAGTCAGGTGAGGAGGCTTTGTGGAATAGGGCGGGATATTTGGCTTCATTTTGGGCATTTGCTTCTTCTCCTTTTGAAGGAGTTTCATTTTTCTTGATTTCTAGGGATTGGGGTTCTGTTTGCCATCTCTAGTGCTGGGAGTTCAGTGTTATTTGTTTTAACTGTTCTGCCTTTCTTTCTCTATTTGTTTGAGGATTTCTTGTCCTCTCTCATTCTTCTTTTTTAATAAAATTCTTTGTTGATGCTCAAAAAAATGTTTCTAGAAACTATCGCCACCCTTTGTGTTTCGTCCTTAAACTATTAGTTTTATTTAGGCTAAATTACAAATACATCCCTTGAGATTTAAGTTAAAATACGAATTGCCCCCTATAGTTTTGAAAATTACAAATACCCCTTGCCAAAAAAATTTATTATGAATTAATGTAAAAAAATAAAATTCTTAACTACTCTACTATACAACAATAAAATTACTTGAATTGTTAATTGAAATATATTGATGACATCATTAAAAATAGTTAATTGACTTGATGATTTATTAGTAAAAGGGGTCATTGGTTATGCAATTAGAAACTTGAAGGGGCAAGATATAATTTCCAGAACCACATGGGGTAATTTGTATTTTAAGCAAATATCAAGGAATGTATTTGTAAGTCACCCTTTATTTTATTTAGTCCCTAAAGATTTTAATTTCAACTAAAGTAGTCCAATTGAATGTTAAAACCTAATTTGATGGGCAAAAGTCATTTTAATATTTGAACAATTTAAACCACATGACCAAACAATTATTTTTTTATTTGCTAATTTGAAATGAGGGTTACAGAAGAAGATGGGTGTATGGTTGTAGAGTGTAAGTTGTCTAATATAGTTGTTGTATGATTTAGGCTATGTTTGGCAATAGCTAACAAAGCTACATTTTTTTGCCGAGATTATTATTATTTTTTGTCTTTTAGTATTTTTTTCAAAATTTGTGCCAAAATGTTTTACTTTTTAGGTTTGTCAAGTCTAAATAGATCTTAAAAGTAGGACAAAATTGAAAAATACGAAAAAAGTTCACTAGAGAAAAAAGCCCAAAAAAGTCAATTTTAATGGTTTTTTTTTTTTAGTTGTTTTTCAGGTCCGTCCAGTCTAGTTAGACTTAAAAGTGGAAACTTTTTTGAATTTTTCTTTTTATAAAAGTTCACTAAAAACAAAAAAGCCAATAAAAAAACTACTAAAAAAGCAATTGCCAAACCCACTATTAGGTTGTCCAAACTGTAAAATATCTTTTTGCCTAGTAGATTAGCTTTTCCTCATTATTGATTTGAATGGGCTGTCTCTAATTGGACCATATGAACTGAAATCCAAATTTTAGGGATTAACTAGGTAAATTGATTGTTTAGGGATGAAATAGGAAAAAAACGACAATAGTTCAGGGGATAAAACTGAAATCAACCCTAAAAAATATTTAGTAAACTAATATAGGAGGTTGTTGATATTGCAAATAGTTAATCTTTGTAATTTATTTTTCTTGAATTGTTGCAATGAAAGGAGAATTAGTTGTTGACCTATCGTATTGTTATCTAGTTGAATAACTATATTTAAATGTAGTTGTAGAAGGGCAATGAAGTAGCAGAATGGTGAGATGACTTGTCTATTTTTTGATGTCACATATACGGGGTAAAGTCTGTTTTCTTTTAGGAGACAATTATATATTATTATCTTATACAAGACTACTGTAGGTACCTATACCATGCCCGACACGTGGCGAGCCCTTCGGGCACCACATCATTGTCATCACACCCCCACGTGGGAAACCTCTTAAGGCACCACTGTCAATTGGGATTGCATGCCTAGCCTAAGTTGAGGCATGCACACCATCGAGTATGGAGAGCTCCAAGACAAATGAGCTGCGCTGTCAGCTTGCCTATGCGCTCATCGAGGACCAAGACAAATGAGCTGCATCAGGCTTGCCCTCACGCTACTCATCGAGGACCTAGACTCACTTGCATGCCCATTTGGGTTCTTAGCTTACCCACGCTCTCTTGGAGGCCTAAAGTTGAGCCCTTGGCTGCCCATTTAGTCCTTTGGCCAACATATGCTTGCATAGCAGCCTAAGGCTTGCCTTAATGTCACTCATTCTACTCAACCACTTGGCTTTCTAGGCTGGGAGTGGGGCCTAGGCAACATCGCTTGGGGACCATCGGAGGACTGTGGATTGGAGGCTAAGACCATGGTACCATCAAGGTTTTGCTGGGCTGTCTCCTTAGAGAGAGGCAATGTGGACCTTACATCCACACCTCTACATGCATGATACGTTGCCTTTGAAGATATCAGACTTGTCACCGTAGACGACAATCAGGTTTATATCAACTTTTTGAGATGAGGAGAGCCCGCCACCTGCCCCTCAAGTTGCTTGGGCTCCTCCAATACTAGAGGAGCCTATATAACGTATCATACATGCAACGACCACGATCATCATACATCACTTCTATAACTACATAAACCCTAAGAGCACGTTTGGTACGATGGAATGGGCTGAAATAGAATGTCCATTCTAACTTTGTATTCCATTTCCCATGTTTGGTATGTCTTATCTAAGTGGGAATAGTCATTCCAATGGAATTGCTATTTTAACATGTGAGAATGCCTATTTCTTTCTCTAACCTAAGGAATAACCATTCCATTCTTTCATAGAATCACCATAAAACATTATCAATTAGCTACTACCACTATTCCCTATTCCCTTCTACTACCACTCCCTTCCACCACTGCCAGCACCATTACTACTACTGCCACCACCACAACTACCACCACCACCACCCTATTGCCGCCACCATCTCAACCACTACTACCATTACTACATTATCACCTCTACCATCGCCGCCACAACTACAAGCACCACATCACCACCGCAACCACCGCATCACCACTACCACTACCACTACCATTACATCCACAACCACCACCACCGCCACCTTACTATTGCCATCGTTGCCGCCACGACCATCACCACAACTACTGCTGCTACAACTACCACCTCCACAATCACTGCCACCATCGTTAGAACCACTACCCTACTACTTCCGCTTCTACCATCACCACTGCCTCTGCTAATAGAACCCTTGCCTTAGCACCATTTTAACAAAAAGCACACCACCACCACCATTATCGCAAGAACCACCACTCTACTACTGTTACCCACCAACACCACCATCGTTACCGCCACAACCATTACCTTACCACTACTATCACCATTTTTACAAAAATCACACCACCATTATCGTGAGAACCACCACTCTACTATTGCTACCTGCCACCACCACCACTGCTGCTGCCGCCGCCGCCGCCACAACCACCACAACACCACCACCACCACCGTCATAGTGACCTACAACCACCACCATCCTAATGCCACTACTATCACGACCACCGATCCCGCTACCAATACCACCACTCACATCATCACTTCCACAATTATCATAATCTGTGTGAATTTTTAACTTGTTTGTTATTAGTTTGTTAATAATAATAATAATAATAGTAATAATAATAATAATAATAATATGTAAATAAATAAATAAAAATTTAAAAAATAAAAAATATTCCATTCTATTAATTTAAAGGCATAACTAAACATGAGAATAAGAATTATCATTCTATTTCTATCTCATTCCATGTTGGCAACCAAACAATGGAGTGGGAATGAACATTCCATTCCATTCAACCTTGCATTCCATTCCCACACTCATTCCATTCCTTCGTAACAAACATGCTCGAAGTGCTCAAGGTCTCTCATTGCGCACCCCCATCTGTAAGCCTGCTTTGGTCTTCTCTTTTTCCACCTCCGGTGCTCTCAAGCCACTAAAGTGCCCGTCATTTTCCCAAAGGTCCACAAGCGACCACCTTTAACCTCATTGTTACAAATATAAGCTTCTGGTATTTTGTACCTGATTTGCATGGAATTTCCACTTGCACTGGTTAAACTTTGAGTGGTTTTTTCAAAATATTTGGTGGGAACTATACCTTCTTGGATACAGTTCATATCTGCTCCACTATCTACCAAGGCAATAGCATCTTTAATAATAAAATCGGGTTTAATCATAAAAGATATTTTGATATACCATTTCTGGAAGGTTACTTGATTTACAAGTAATAGATACTGATTGGAATCTTCTTTTGTGTCAAGTTTTTGTTCAGTTTCTTGAATTACCTCTTTCTGTTTCTGATTTTGTGGTAATTGTGTGTGAAGATATTTAATATCTTTTATAGCTGCTGCACTAGCGGTTTGTAAATGTTTAACTTCTGTTTTTAAAATATTAATTTCCATTTTTAAATCTTGAATTGTAGTTGGCTGATCATTGACTGATTTTATGGTTTGAATTCTATCAACCACATGTTTTAGATTATAGGAGTAATCGGGTATATTTGGTGTTTCTGGTGCGGCTTGCTGATGTTCATAACACATCTTTAAATATTTTAATTTTATTTCTGGATCTTGGATCTGGTCTGCTACAGTAAGCATATCTCGCTGTGTATCGGTTAGAACATTAATACTACTGGGTTCGCCTAAGTGTAAACCATTCATTTCCACTATAGATTTCCAGTAGTTAATTTCTGATATTTGTTCCTGATTGGTGGTACAAGGGCAGGCTTCAGTTGGGTCTTCTTCATCACTCTCAGAGGGTGTAGAATATAACTGGTTAATCTCGTCTTCGGATGGAGATTCATTACTAGAAGAATTTTCTTCTTCATTTAATGCATTAATTATCTGTTCTTTAAGTTTTTCATCTAAAACTAATTCATTAATTTTAGATTTAGCTTTTGATTTACAGCGATTAGCATAATGTCCTGTTTGTCCACATTTATAACATTTAACTTCGGATTTATTTTTTCTTTTTCCTGTGGATCTACTAGTTGAAGGTTTTTTAGAATAAAACTTCTTACTGGTTTTAGGATGGCTAGCCCTATGTGATTTGCGATAAGGTTTTGAAGATTTCTTATGAGAAATTCTTCGAGCTTTCTGTGGATACTGTACCACAGGTTCATAAGCAAACTGATCACAGAATTCTCCTAATTCCTTTCTGCCAGTTAAATTCTGTTGTTTCATTTGGTAATGAAGTTTAAGATCATTACACAAAGAAAGTCCTTCATCGGTTATTATGGAACAAAGTTGTCCATATGTATACTGATTGTAAGGAATAGACATCCGGTCATGACGGTCCCGAAGTTTTTTCCTAACTCGTTCAGCGAAAAGGGTCGGAAGGCCATCAACAAATTTGGCTTTCCAATGTTCACTGTTAGCATCAGGGCGTTGCATAACCTTGATGAGGAAAACATCCTTATACCAACGGAAATGGGTAAGGGAAGGACATCGTAAGTTCTGGAGAAGTTCACGACTCCTATCTTGAGTACTAGTACTGGTACCAATAAAATGGAGGATGATGGTTTGGATAAGAGTATAAACAGCATCCTGGTGTTGGACAGGTTGATTGGTAGTAGGATCTACCTCAGTTTTAACAGATGTAAGAATTTCATTCTGTTGGGCAAGGGAAATTACATTATCCCACCAACCTTTAAGTTGTCCGGTAAAGCCAGTGATAATAAATTTGGCAATGGCATGGTCCTGGTTACTGTATTGTCTACATATAGTAGCAAACATTAACATCTGGTGCAATTTTTTCAGAATAGCATATTCAGAATCACCATCTATATTCCATTCATAAATGGTCTTTCCATGATAACTTTCCTGGTTAGGAATATATGTCTCTTCATATAACAAATCGGGTGGAGTAGGTCTAGCATAATAATTTCTGGTGTAAGGAAGAAATTGTGGTCGGCTAGAAGTATAACCATGTAATTTATTAATATGAGACGGTTCTTGAAAATTTAATTGGATTTCATTAATCTGTTCTGGTGATAAATCATCACCAAGAGGGGATTCGGATCTCAACATGTTAATTGTGCCACTAGTAGATTCTTGTGGTGCTGGAGGTCGAACTTCTGGAGGACGAACATTTAAATGTTGCATTTTCTGTAAAAGAGCATCCATGAATTCATTATCTGGAGCTTTAAGTTTAAAATTACTGATTTCTAAAGGTGGTTTTATGGATACTGGATGTAAGATAGAACTTCCTGCTACTGGAAGAGCTAGGCTTCTATCTTTAAAGGTAGACACTGAATTTTCTATTCGGGTTAACTGTTTGCTCATAGTTTGACAAATCAGATTAGTGTAATTATGCTGTCGAACCAGCATACTAAGATCTTTCAGTTGGGCAAACTCTTTTGTTGAAAATCTACCTGATTGTGCATCAACATATGCGGTGGCTACAAGAGGTTGTCTGGTGGTTTCACCATTAGGGACTAACTCTAAAGCCTGAGGAGGTGGATGAATAGCATTAATAACTTGTCCATCTGCAGTGGTCCAAGTTTTAAACTGGTCTTCGATAACTGTTATTTTTGGTTGTGTTTCAGATTGAAACCAATCTTTAAAATATATAATTTTCTGATGTAGTTCAAGATGTTGATAATATTGAGCTTTGTACTGTTTTAATTGTTCTGGTGTATGAGTGGTAAAATACCATTCTCTAAATTCTTGGTTATTATCCTGATAAAATTCCCGGTTAATAATTTTTCTATTTTTACTATTGGGTGTGAAATCCATTAAATATTAAAATTCATATCGCTGGCTGTTGGGCTATCTGGTGGTTGTATTGGTGCTGTATAAACACCATGAGGTATCCTATTCTTAGAAAAACGAATACCTTGTATTTCTGATGTCATAGGATCTAACTGATCTTCCTGGGGATCACTAGAAGGTCTACTAGGTGGCCTATCAGGTATTTGTAGAGAGTCGACAGATTGTCGACTAGATTCCGGTAGATCAACCCTATATGGTGGGATTGATCGAAAACTGTTGTTAGAAAAGCTTCGGTTGGCAGTTCTAAAGCTGTTGTTATACAAACTCTGAGGAGCGGTTCTAAAACTAGCATTAGAAGAAATGCTTCTAGCCAGCTGAGGTTTCTGAAATTGGAGATAAACATTGCCTCCTTGAGTTTGGATGACATCATCTATATTATGCTGGATCATCGGTTGTGGGGGAACTGCATTGGGTATTTCCCATCTTTCTGGAAAGGTTATTTGAGACCAAGGAATTTGCCTAGGTACTGCAACCTGACTACTATACAGATTTGTTTCAATTAATACTGTTTGTCCATTTTCATTTTTCTTTCTAACATAAGGATTTAATGTTGTTAAAGCCTTTATGTAAATTCGAGAATGAACTGAAAATGGAGGGGATCCTGGTTTGTACTCATACCCATGAGTAAGAACCCTAAGTTCAAGTACATCTGATATATTTGCATCTGTCATTGAGATGCTTAGATTCGGATAGACATCAAAATAGACTGGTCCATGGGAGAGACTGGTTTCGATTGCTCCCATGAGTGATGCTCTCCAGTTAAGGCATCTACCATCCCTCAGGGTACACTGTATACTGGTATTTTGACCTAAAAGAGTCAAAGGTTTAAAAGCTATTTGTACCAATCCAATATGGATATACTTATAATCTTTTACAAACGGAACAAAATCATTTATGTGAATTAAACGGATAATTTCATCATTATTCTGGATGCAAGAAGCATGTTCAAAAGTTTTAATGATAGTTTTACTGAAAAATTGAAATTTACCTTTTTTGTAAATTGTTTTCGGATCTACTAAAGGAATAGTCCATTTATCTAGGGCTTCCCTGACATCCTGATATGCTACCATTTCGGCAGCTTCGGCTACAGAGGATACTGTATTTCCTACAGCAGTTACAGATTCATTTGCTGGTATGGCTACGGTATTCTCATTCTCAGTCATGGATGTATGGTGGTCATATATGTCTAATTTATTTAATTTATACTAATATTATGTAGATACTTAAACATGGCTCTGATACCAATAATGGTGCTCACTAAAGGTCTCTGCTTGAAATGGTTAGCACGTCTGTCAACGACTTACAGGCATCAACGGTCTACACGCACTCTGCACTTTGACCTATCCTAACGCGACTTGGGTGACGTCCCACTAACCTCAAACGTTAACAATTAATTAACCTTACATTGGCACAAATCCAGGAATAAATACATACATAATACAGGTATAAAGAAAACAAATTACAACATATATGACCTCATATACCTTACTGTTGAGGAGGCGGTGGAGGCCTCCTGGCCGCCCAGGCCACTACCTGTTCACGGATCAGCTCCTGGATCTCTGCTATACGCTGATCACACTCTGCTAGACGAGCAGTAATATACGGTTGAGTATAATAATCAACGGGTGTATTTAAATAATGGTTTTTCTGGTTTTGCCAAAAATCTAAAAGCCACAAATACTGTTCAAGAGCATCAACAGAGGGCATACATAAGAAAACCAAGTTTTATTGAGGAAGTACGATTATTTTACAAGAGGGGGTTTGGAAGGAAATATTATAAGGAGAGAAAAGAAAAGAAAACTAAAATTTCGACCTGCTCTCAACAAGGGTGAGGCTGCCCTTTTATAATACAAAAAGCTAATAAATAGGGGGACAGGTGTTACATTTTGACTCGACCGACGGTATTACACCTTATCCTATCTGCTGTTGTCATGCATGGCGTTTGCTGATATTATTAGGAATCGGATAATGAGAATCTGCTTTATGCAAAGTTGCTTGTCTGTTCTGCCGACACTTTAATCATGTCGTTTACCCTTTCGGTTGCTTTTGGCTAATTTTTCGGTAAGGACATCTGTCATGGCGTCCCAAAAATCACCAAAGTGGGTGTCATTATCTTCATCATCGGGTAGTTGACTCTCTCCAGCTAACACGTGTTCGGCTGGATCAGCATCTGGTTCGGATGGAGGCTGACTGGTTTCTGACCTCATTGAAACATCATCTTCTGGAGGCACAGTTTGGAGAAACTGTTCTTTCAGATAATTCATGCTTTTGATAATTATCTCATGGTCAGATAAATCAGGATATTTATTTTTAAATTCCTTTTGAATTTGGAGAATCGGATTTTGTGATAATGCTGATGAAACACTGGTGGATGGCTGTTTGACTGTTTCTCTACAGGCCTGAGCATGTTCCTGTATTTTAGTAACTGTTTCTTTGATAATCGGATTCATACCTTTATCCCACCATTTTACAAAGAAAATGCGTTTAAGGCGGGGTACTTTGTTCTGGTAATCACAGGCAAAATCCCACTTCCATATCCAAGGGATACTGAATCGGATTGAAAAGTGAACCAATGATTTACTGATTGATAAGTCTCGGTTTTTGTTTAGATAAGCATAAGCCCTGGAATAGGCATAATGCCAATCATTAT
This sequence comes from Camellia lanceoleosa, assembly GCA_025200525.1. NCBI lineage: Eukaryota > Viridiplantae > Streptophyta > Magnoliopsida > Ericales > Theaceae > Camellia > Camellia lanceoleosa. Next base: position 123,319,679 of record CM045760.1, read on the forward strand.
ATGCATGTCGGATTTCTTCTGGTAAAATGTCTAAAGATAACCCAAAACCCAAATTTATCCCACCACACGAGGAACAAATTTGGGACATCGTGTTTAAGGACATCAGGGCAAACCCGGATAAACCAAGAATGGGAACGGATAGGATTCTGGTAGTAAAACACCTGGGTAAAAGCGTCAATGTAATCCCAATAGGTGTATTTTGTCTGTTTGTTACGGAGATCAAGATCCCGTAAGGTATGCGGATGGATACCCCAATTAGTAATGGGCATAACATTGCGGATAGTAATTTTGCTGAAAGAGATGGGACTGGTAGATTTATTCGGATCATGGAGATGATGCTTGAATTCACAAGCTCCAGTTTCGGTTAAGATTTGTTCATAAATATACCGATACTGGTCAAAATGGGGCGGTGACTGTTGAGTGGTCAGATAGCGCTTTTTAAGCTCCCATGGATCTTGCATCCATTGTTCATCAGCTGAATCAATCCAGAGGACTGTTTCCTCAGTAATACTGTTTGGTGTATACGGATCTTCTGTTTTCAGAAGTATATCCTTGGCGGATTCAGTACTGGTCTGTCCTCGAGAGAGAACGGGATATTCTGTTTCATAGCGTGGGGTATGACCACCACGACCACGTCCGCGGCCTCGATGGCCTCTACTGGTCATGCTCCTCGTTGGGAGCAGATTGCTGGAGATATTCCCTGGTTAAAAAGTCAGGCAAAGAATTATTTTCACCTTTGATATGCTCAATGTCAAAATCAAAATTAGATAAATAACTTTGCCATGTAAGAAATATCTGTTTAGATGTTAAATTTTTGACATCTTTTTTGAAAATCTGTTTAGCAGCAGAGCAATCAACTTAAGAAATGCTGGTTTAAAAGATCATCTTGAAATTTTAAAACACATTTTACAATAGCTAAGCATTCCTGTTTAATGGTCGGATAATTTAAAGCGGCTTTATTCCAATGACCAGAATGGAATCTTAACAATTCTTCCTTCTGGGTTTTAGGATTAAGCTGTTTTAAAATCCCACCAAATCCTTCATTGGAAGCATCAGTTTCAACAATTTTCTTCCAAGTTGGATTAGGTAACTGTAAGCATGGTAACTGTTTAACTTTAGTTTTGATTTTCCTCACTGCTGCAGTATGTTCTTCACCCCAAGGGGGAGGATTTTTCCTGAGACGGTTAAATAAAATACTACAATCGGATGCAACATTAGGATAATAATCACGGATATAGTTAAGACTCCCCAAAAATCTTTGTAATTGAGTTTTATCCTTAATTTCATCAGGAAATTTAGAAGCAAACTCAATACTCCTGTTGATTGGAATAATACTGCCATTGGAAATATTATGTCCAAGATATCTGATGGTTGTTTGAAACAGTTGCATCTTTGGTGCTGAAAGTACAAGACCATTTTTATGGATAACATGCTTAAAAATATTAAGATGTTTAATATGCTGTTCTATGGATGAAGAATAGATTAATACATCATCAATATATGATAAAGTAAATTCAGAAAACGGGTTAAAAATATCATTCATGATATGCTGAAATTCGGATGGAGCATTTTTAAGTCCAAAGGGCATTACATTCCATTCATAATGTCCAAAGGGCACTGTAAATGCAGTTTTATAACGATCTTGTTCAGCAATTTCAATTTGCCAATATCCAGATTTTAAATCAAATTTGGAAAATATGATTGCATCCTGTAAACGATCCAATAGATCTTTTTTATTAGGAAGGGGATAACGGATCCATTTTAACTTATCATTTAACGGTTTATAATTGATAACAAGGCGAGGAACTCCTCGTTCAATTTCAGCATTTTTATTGACATAAAAAGCAGTACAACTCCAAGGAGATTGACTAGATCGGATGAGCTTTTTATCCAAAAGATTTTGAATTTCTGTTTTGCATAATTCCATATATTCCTTTTTCATTTGACTAGGGCGAGCTCTAGTTGGAATATATTTTTCATCAAAATCGGGTTCATATGGTAAAGTAACTGTATATTTTTTCCTATTCCAAAAAGCATTAGGAATAGTACCACAAACTTCTGTTTGAAATTCTTTTTCAATGATTTTAATTTTCTGTTGTAAAGAAGGTTGTTGTAATTTGTTTTCTTAGTAATAATAATAATAATAATAATATGTAAATAAATAAATAAAAATTTAAAAAATAAAAAATATTCCATTCTATTAATTTAAAGGCATAACTAAACATGAGAATAAGAATTATCATTCTATTTCTATCTCATTCCATGTTGGCAACCAAACAATGGAGTGGGAATGAACATTCCATTCCATTCAACCTTGCATTCCATTCCCACACTCATTCCATTCCTTCGTAACAAACATGCTCGAAGTGCTCAAGGTCTCTCATTGCGCACCCCCATCTGTAAGCCTGCTTTGGTCTTCTCTTTTTCCACCTCCGGTGCTCTCAAGCCACTAAAGTGCCCGTCATTTTCCCAAAGGTCCACAAGCGACCACCTTTAACCTCACTTATCCACAACTACCAAGCACACAAAATGCTATTTGAAACTTTCAAGTTTTCTTAGTGGTTGTATTCACCAATTTTCGCAATAACAACTTGGTTCACAGCCTCAAGGTTCAACCTATGTATACTAATATTATACAGAAAAGATAAAAGCTTAGCTATACAACATCTAAGGCACCTCTTTATACCGTAGTTTTAAGAAGCACGAACACTTTTTAGAAGGTGACGTATCCGTGTTATGTCCGTGTCAGACACCGACACTCTTTGGACACTCTTAGGACACGTGTCTGACATTCTTCAAAACGTGCCATATTTTTAAATTTTTTTTAAAGATCCAGACACTCTTTGGACACTTGGAGGACACACGTGTCAATTGCTTAAATACACGTGTCTATCGATTAGACACATGTGAAACTAATTATAAGTTTGAACAAAACAACTTAAGATACAATAATAAAACAAAAACATATAAATTTATAGGAATTAGTGTCATATTGCTCTTTTTTTATTATTTTTGAATGATATATTCATATATATAACATAACCAAACCAAGCCAAGCCAAGCCAAGCCTTAAGTCCCATCAAATGGGGTCGGCTACATGAATCCTTCTTCTCTACATGGTTCTATCAAAGGCCATTTCGTTAGTCAAATTAAGTAGATTCATATCTCTATTTACTACGCTAGCCAATGTTAATCTAGGTCTATCCCGTCCCCCTAACACTTTCATCTACCGTTACCACATTGCATCGCTTCACTGTTGCCTCTGTTGGTCTCTGTTGAATATGACCAAATATCTCAATCTATTCTCTCTAAACTTATCTTCTATCGGTGCTACTCCTACCCATTCTCAGATATACTCATTCTTAATTCTGTCTTTTCTAGTCTTGCCACACATCCACCTTAGCATCCTTATCTCAGCAACACTCATCTTATCTACATGTTGTTTCTTAGTTGCCCAACACTCCGTCTCATACAACATTACTGGTCTAATAGCCGTTCTATAAAAATTTTCCTTTAGTCTAGTGGGTACTCGTTTATCGCACAGTTCCCCAGACGTACTTCTCCACTTAAGCCACCTTGCTTTAATTCTATGGATCACATCCGCATCAATTTCTCCCGCCGTTGTGATAATCAACCCTAAATAACGAAAATGTTCACTCTTAGGTAATTCTTGGTTCTCAACCTTCACTTCTCCTCTGCTTTTGTTGTTATTGTTACTAAATTTATACTCTATATATTTTGTCTTAGTTCTGCTTATCCGAAATCCTTTAGATTCAAGTGCTTCTCTCCAAATCTCCAACTTTGTGTTAACTCCTTCTCTAGTCTCATCCACTAACACGATATCATCTGCAAAAAGTATACACCATGGCATATCATTCTGAATATTTCTTGTCAACTCATCCATAACTAAAGCAAAAAGATAAGGACTTAAGGTAGATTCTTGGTGTAACTTTACAGTAATTGGAAATTCATTTGTCACTCCAGCAGGCGATCTAATAGTGGTCACCACCCCTTCATACATGTCCCTAATCACATCGATGTAACCTTTTGTCACCCATTTCTTCTCTAACACCCACCAGATTATATCCCGAAACACTCTATCATATGCTTTTTCAAGATTGATAAACACCATATGAATATCTATTCATATATATATATATATATAACATATAACAAATACATAAAATTATATATTTCTTGCGTGTCCCCCACGTGTCGTGTCCTGCTTTTTTTGAAAATTAACGTGTTGGCGTGTCCGTATCGTATCCGTGTCATGTCACATGTCCGTATCCATGCTTCTTAGCCGTAGTTCTTCTCAATTCTATTTGATACCGCTTGACCAACATCTTATCTAATCCCAATCTTCAAACCACGTTGAGCTTTTCAATAATTTTCAACAAGGCACAATTTTATTTAACTTCTACTTTGGTTGTAGGGAGATACTTTAGAACTAGAAGCTTATACTTTACAAGAAGCACCTCTTGCAAAGGGGCAAGAAACTTTCGAGGCCCTCTCTTAACAGGTATTTGGCCGTGACTGGAAAATAGAGTTGGGCCCTGTTTGGGAAAAAGGGTTAGGGTTAAAATAGCCAATAAAGACAAAAAATGCTAAAATAGGCAATAAGACAAAATGTCACATCCTACACATCAATTAATCACTTTTCTCTTACAATCATCTATTCAACTACAAAAATATCCACTAATCATCACAAAAATAACTTTTTTTCATCTCATAAAATAGCCAAAAAAACCAAAAAGCCAACTAAAATAACCAAGTTCCCAAACAAGGCCTTAGGCGTCGTTTGGGAATAGGCTATTTTAATAACTTTTTGACTTTTTGGCTAAAATATGAGGTAAAAAAAAACTAGTATGTTTAGAATGACTTTTTGATTTTTTACGAAAAGATTTGCAAAAAGTAGAGGGAAAAGGAAATCTTTGACTTTTTGGTATAAGTTATAGGCTTTTTGGTTTTTTTAGAAACTTTTTGACTTTTAGGTTAAAATTGTTGCATACCAAACTAGGCCTTAGTGTTATTTTAGCCATTATGAGGTCAATAGAGTACCATTCCAATAAACCCCCACCTTTTGAAGGGAGAAAAATAACGATCAAACTACATATTTGCCTTCACAACAACCACATTGTATTGTTGTTTATGCTTGTCGCTTTCCATTGTCATGAATACTTTCTCATACTATACTAGTAGACAACTTAATCAAGTTCTGTGAATAAGCAGTGTGTTAAGTTTAGATCTTGAGGGAGTGAATTTTGATTCGTAGTTTAAATACATAATTTGTTTAAATGGCTCAAATCTTGAGGTTAGCTGCTTCCTTTGCAATATTTCTTGGCAGTTTTAGTTGCGTTGATTTTCATTTCTTCTTATTTTCTTGCCTTGTTACTTTTGTAGTTTATAGTTATCTTGGAAATTAAATTCCAATGCTTTTGCAGTCAGCATGTTGGGTGATGGCCAAGTCATGGCTTGATGTTCAGGTGGATCTTGAACTAGCCCGCTTCCAACCAGGTGGAATGGATCAATTTAAAACTTATGAAGATGCAATTGATAGAAGTCATGGACAAGGAGACGGTGTTTCTCCATCTACAGTTGGACCAGCAAATTGGCCACTACAAGTTCTGAATCAGCAACCTCGGCATCTCTCTGCGCTTCTTCAGAAAGTCCATTCAAGGCATACGTCGTCAATTTATTACGGTTTTCTGGTGGGGTATATTAGTATTTGATAATTCTATTTTCTGCATGATTTAGTGACTCAGTACATGAAGCTATTACTCAGGAATGCAAGGAACAACACTGGCAAATTGAAGTAAGAGCATCTTCTTAGCAGAAGACTTTAGCATACTTGAATATTCAAATGCCACTTCTTTATGTGAATTGGTTTTGAACTCTAAAATGATGTCTCAGGGGCCATCTGTTCCATTATAAATAAGGGTGGTTATGACTTGCTGGAAATGATGTCTTGTGGACAGTTAACTTGTTTGATGGACTGCCTAAAAAAGGATTGTGTTACAGTAATGTAAGGATCAAGCCACCAATTTACTGGTTTCAATCGTCAAAGTTTATTTTAGGCTATATTTGGATCATGGATTTGGGTTGGGATTTAGAAACGGAAAGGGAAAGGGTACAGGTTAGTGAATTGTGAATGAAATATAGCTATATTTCACCCGTCTTTTCCCTTTCTTTTACCAAACTCCTACCCAAATTTATGATCCAAACACAGGCTCAAGGAATTTAACTTGCTGATAATTCTAGTAATTGACCACCTGCTTGACTGGCTCTCACCTCCTAAACATGCATGAAAACTAATACATTGCACAATTACATAGTAATACTAATAACCAAATTAGCAATATTTAGACCATTCAATATCTCTATGTAGGAACAATATTTAGCCATGTTGAGTAGTAGATTATGAGTTCTATTCTACACAAATTATGCATATTCCAAAGTTAATTGGATGTAAAGAAACTTCACGGTCATTGCTGACTAGGTGACCAAACATGTTAGGACACATTTGATGTTCAACATGTGTGAGATGGTATGCAAATGATATCATTTAGTTGACAAATAAGCGGGGTAAACTCTTAGGTTAAAATTGTGGGGGACATTATTGAATCTAAAGGTTTTAGGTTAAATAGGACCAAAACAAATTATGTGGAGAGCAATTTTAGCAAACTTAGAAATAAAGGTAAAGATCGAGTAAAACTTGAGGGGTAAGTGGTACTGAAGAGTGGTCAATTTCTGATGTTTTGAGCCAATTATTCATATAGATTGAGGAAAATGTGGCTCATTGAAAGAATTAGAGTTGGTTGGATTGCTATAACTTGTAAGGCATTTTGAGAAAAAATAAATTATCCTTGATGTACGACTCAAATTCAAATAAATTTTGAGAATCTCAACCGTTGACAATAGGATTGTCGAAACCATCCGTAATGTGATCGGATTGGGCGGGTTGAGTGATTTTGTGTTTTGAACACCCCTAAGTTAAAAGTGGCACCATCTCATGATAAAATGGAAGAAGGCCGTTTGAGATGGTAGGACTATGAAGCAGAGTCCCACATTGCATGGGTATGAAACTAATATGCATTATATAAGCATGTGCAACCTGAATCAACATGCACACATGTAGAGAGGACTTATTTGATCCACATTGAGTGGTAAAAGAAGTAAAAGGCCTAAGAGGAGATGGATTGAGATGAAAAGACATAAGTGATTTAGAATTATTTGAGGCTATGACGTAAAATATTGCCAACTAGGGGAAATGACCATATATCCAACCACATGTAATAGCGGAAAAGTTGGTTGAGGTGAGTTGAGTAATTGGGTGCAGAAAGAACACAGTTCTGACATGTGTTATTTGGTCCTGTCATTTATGGGATGTTTTGTACTCTGTAGCTTAATAGAATTCGGTTTCAAACCCTATTTGGATGAGAAAAAGCAAAGGGTTTTCTATCATGACAAAAGTTCCCTTATTGGTGGCGAACCTATTGCTAGCAACTCATTGGTATCATACTGCCTTTACAATATTTTGCTGATTATCTGTTTAGCGCAGCAGGTCTATTGTGCATTCATTGGATTACTTGTGTATCTCCTTTCTCGCCTCTGTATGTATTCCCCTATAGAATGGAAGAATTTCGCGCCTTATCTTACTTTTGGCAGTTTTGTATTTTTTATTTTAAAAAAAAACCCTAATGTAGGTCCCTATACGCCATGTCATGAATCATGACATCCGTGTAACCTGTTGATGAATTACATATATTTTTTTGCTTCTTGTGTGTATTGTGTTGGGACACAAGGCTTAGTTTGGTTTGGTTCTTGTGTATATTATACCAAGAAACAAGTTTGGAGCACCACCATTTGTTTTATTCTTTTTCTCTTCCTCACTTCTCTTTTTTCAAAGTCCTTGCACTATATGTTTGCTTGTTCTGTTTAATTTTAATAAAAACAAAGTATATGTGCTTGGTCTTTTTTGCTTTCTACTATAGAAAGAATTTTTGCTTTTCTGTATACATAAGCAAATGTGGCAATTGTTTTAGTTTCCTCGGTTTGAATAACATGTCATTGGCTAGTCTTCTCTTACTGAACATTGATGTCCAGATGAATCTTATGGTGGGGGATATACTGCATCTACTAGACGTTATATGGTCATGGATATTACTATCCGAGGATGAGGAAAACGTCTTCAGGTGAATTTGTACTTTTTATCTGCATCTAAAGTTACAGTCCTGTTTCTAGAGACAAACTTTGTTTTCTTTAAGATGTTCGTGTGCCTATAACTTGTTACGGTCCTTCCAATTTGTGGCCACCTTTTATATTTGTTATATTCTTGTTGTGATTAATGAAATAGATATATAAATCCAAGTCGTCATTCACAGCTTTGTGTTGATCCATTTGAAAGCTAGACCACGATACGTGGCCAAAATATGCTGCCAAATGCTTAAAAGGAAAACATCTTAAAAATAACTCTGTTGATGTTTCTTACAGGCATTCCAAGTACCATTCTGTTTCACTATGGGCCATGTTTGGAACTTGTTCTTCCATTTTAAAAAAAAAATAAAAAATAAAAGTGAAGAACATACTGTGCACATGCATCCGTGTTTGCTTAAACACTATTTGTTATTATAAACATTCATCTGCTTGAGCATAGGATACTCATGTCGTTGAGCTGGATGTGCTTTTTGTTTTCTCTCAGGCCTCATGGTGATCCTCAGATGATTCGTTTTGGTGCACACTTGGTTCTTGTGCTTAGATGCTTACTTGTGGAACAAATGAGGGATGCTTTCAGAGAGAAGATCATGACTGTTGGTGACCTCATTCTTCATATGTAAGCATTTCTGAGCCATTCTTATTAATCATTGTTACAGATCAATAGATTGTAATACCTAAAATAATTGATTGTCACAGTGGAGTTATCGTTTTAACATGGTTAGAGTTGGACAATAATATTTTACATGTGTCTATTATTTTGATTTGTGCCTTTTGTTTTGTTGTTTGTCCTCAAAGTTATCAAGGTAGAGAGTCCAGCTATGTCATGTTCGTTTGCAATTATCATTTGAAAGCACATATAAAGATGATACAGTAGAACAATTCGTTTTCATATTCGTTTTTGATAAGTAAGATACTTGCACCAGTGGTAGGAGAAAGCACTCAAGCTAACAAGTAACAACTGATGATATTTAATTATTTATTAAAAATGAAAGAGTTACAGTTTTAACGCATAGAATCAAGTTGGTTTTTTTAGAGAGAGTAACTGTATTAAAGCTAATTAGCATTATCAAACACAAGTTACAACTGAAAGTGACCTATTGTATAGAAAACCAAATGTCAATTGTTGTAATGGATTTCAGTTAGAAATTTAGTGGTCCGTATTTGCTCTTTTTGTTTGTACGACCTTGGTCTTTAGAATCTATAAATTGTACCAGTAATTTTCTGCTAGTCCATTAGAAACGACATGATGGCATCCATGTGGTCAAGTTGATTCATTTGAGAATCTCTTGGATGAGATATGGCTTCATACCCCTGAAATGTGTGCCATCCGTAGAAAGGATGGCTTACTTGCTTTGTGAAGTATGACCGAGGTTATGTTTTTTTCCATTATATGATTTGGTAATATGTTAAACAAAGTCAGATACAATTGTTTACATTAGCTTCGTATTGCCATGCATTGGGAGACATTATGTGCAACCATTAACTGGGAAATGCAATTTCTAATTTTCCAGGTAGGTGATATTTCTATTTTCAAAGCATCATGAAGAGTTGGTTGGCATTTATGCTTCTCAACTTGCACATCATTGTTGCATTGACCTCTTTGTGCACATGATGGAGTTAAGGCTGAACAGAAGGCGTTTTTTCGAGGCAGAACTAAAATTTGTTTCATCTCTTTAATACTTTCGGAAAAATGCTATCCAAACTAACAAATCTTACAAATTTTTCTTGCTAACTGTACAATAATGAAACTTTGGAAGCTGGACTCACTTCAATGGTTTAAAAGGTGAGTTAAAAAGTTCATAAGATTTGTTTTGTGTATAGCATTACTCATTCTTTTGTTCTCCAACTTGTTCATTCCTTTTCCTTTATGTTTGATTTTTTTAGTCTTTTTTTTAAAAATATTTTTTTGCCTGGGGGGAGTTGATGCTTCTTTAGGCTTGTGCACAATTTACAGGTGCCTCAATTGTGCTTCACTATTTATTATTGGGGGAATCACCGAACAGTGGGACATAATTTTTTTTTCCACAAAATGGAGGGGTGCAAGTCCCCAATGTTTGAGTTGCAGCCAATCAGAACCGTGTTTTGTTAATTTTTTTTGGTCCTACACCTTGTATTGTAATTCACCCTAAATAAAACTGAAGACGGCAATATAGTTGGAGGTGGTAATTTCAACCCAGGACTGAGTATTTTTTCCAGATGTGTTACTGAAAGAAGAGATTTTCTAGAAAATATTACAGTTTGGAAGAAAACAGAATTGGTCTTTGTAATGGTCCTCTGTCCTCCATATATATTACAAAATGGGATTTTTTTTTTAATGCATATGGTTTACTTAGGTTTGTAGATATTTTTTGTTTCTAAACATGCTCATTATGTTTGCAAAATAGTGTACATTTAGTCTTCTGTATGTATTGTAAGCTATGTGAGGTAGGGTAGCAAAAGAAAAGGAAAAAAAGAAGATAAAACTACATATGTTCAGATATCGCTGAAGTTCGTCTGTTCAACTTGTTTATTTGCATTTGTATTGTTATATATTGATAGATATATTCTGTGAACAGATATAATTGCAGTACAAAGGGGAATACAGTGATAATGTTACTGTGCCCAGGTTTTCTCAACTAAACTATGTTAGTAAGATTAGCCATGTTGTCACTAAAGATGTGTATGGTTGTTTCTTTCGAAATGAGGAGCCTTGGCTTCTTTATTTCATTGGCCTATGAGTACTGTACTGTGAACAGTTTCATAACTGTTCTCTTCGTTCATTTGCTGTCCCACTAGCTGTGTGACAGAAGTTCTCACATGATCACTTATGTTCATGATAAACATGCTTCTAATTTCCCTTTTCAAGAGAAACAACAAATTGTATGTAGAACTGGGAGGGAGAATGCTGTGCTACCAACTATCCTAGACGCATAGAAAGATTATAAGATTCTTAAACATGAAGTTGTGAGTTTGTTTTTGATGTGGTAACTTGTTGCTTTTTCTTTGGCCATTGTGCATGTCAAGTATAAAATCTTCCTTTCTGCTATTGAGTACTTACCATTTCCTCCTGGAGATGATTCGAAAGGCAGTTTTGAAGAAATTGAGAGGTTTTTATCTATTTCCTTGACCGTAATTTTATTGTTTGAGACGGTGAATTGAATAGTATTATTTTCGTAACTGGGGAGTTCATTTACAATCTACTCTAACAGGGTTCTGTCAAGATCTCAGGAAATCAAACTTGGAAAATATGATAAATCATCTGATGTTGCTGAGCAACATCGGTTGCAGAGTCTTCAAAAGGCTATGGTTATACAATGGCTCTGCTTTACACCTCCCTCCACTATTAATGATGCTCAAGCTTCTAGTGCCAAACTTCTCCTTTGAGCACTGTTACACAGGTATATATATTTGATACGCAAGTACTTCTATTTGTATTGCTCCCATAAAAATTGCAACATGTCTCTTCTATTTACATGGACACTTTTCTACACGCACAAAAATCGGAAAAGAGGGAGGATTGTCTCAAATGTTAGAGAGGTCAATCAATATACATCTACCAACTCAAGTCTGTAGGTATTAGGTATCAGGTATCAGGTATCAGAGGTGGTGATGCAGAATATAAGAGGCTCAAGGAAGGCTAAATTCAAAGAAGCGATGATATTTAGACATTGGCATGATTTCAAAGAGAAACTTATAGGAATCTTATATAATTATATTTATAGTATTATTAGAGTCTAATTTTATATTTTTTTGTTTTCTAGTATTTTGAAGTCAGAGGTATTTTAGTAATTTCAAATTTGCTGACATGGGCTGTAAGGGTTGCCCATGAGTTGTCTTGTGGATCCAATTATTTAATTGGTTTTTACTTATGCTTTTTATTTGGTCTTAAATTGGTTTTGGAAGTCAAAAGTAGTTTTAGTAGTTTTCTTCTTTGGTTCTAGTTAGTTTAGGAAGTCTTCTAGTTCTATATAAAGCCATCTAATGCTTATAATTTAATGGAGTTGATATATTAAAAATATTTCAGTGCTTTGAAGCTTTCTTATGGACTGTGAAAGCTCCAAAATTCATTAGGGTTTTATAATAACTAAGAAAGCTTTCTTAGTAACCCAATAATAAAAAAGGGATTTTAGGATTGATTCCTAAACTTATCGTCTTCTTCTCTTTCTTCTTCTTTGCGCACATACCCTAGTTATCAATATCGGGTTACTATTTACTTCTTCTCAAAAAGTGCACTTTTCAACCTCAATGCCCTATCCAATCACCCCCAAATCAACTTTAATCCCTTCCCATACCTATTAGCTTTTAATTTAACTGTTAAAGCCTAAATTACTCAATGTTTAGGCCATCATAGGAGTTGCATGGGTAGGTATGATATCTTGGGAGGTGTATGAAGGCATGTAGCAGGTGAGAGTGAAAGGTCAACTTCCCCTCTCGTTAAGCCTAGTCAAGGTGTTGTTTTCTTAGGGTAGCTAGGCAACCTTGACGAACCCTTGATCCTTGCCTCCAATCTATAATCTGTAAATGATCTCGAGTAGTGAATGCCTAGGCAGACATAGGGAGTGCATAAGGGAGACATAGGCAAGCCGAGGACCAGGTTATGTTGACTGAGTTGAGATAGTCATTCTCGAGTGTTCCTAATGAGGTACAAAGAACAATGGTCAACATAGGCTCTAGGCAAGCTGGGTGCGCTAGAGCCATGGTGTTATCAAGTAGGTTATGGCTAAGTAGTGAACTTGGCTCTGCCACATATGCTCCCAACCATGCATACTTGGCTCTGCCACATATGCTCCCAACCATGCATCGTGCTCTTCATACTCCGACTCATTCACTTTGGAGCGCTTGCCTGTTAGGGCAGCACCTGCTCTAGTGAGCTAAGCATCCATACTTGGTGTGTATGTGTCCCTACTTAAGCTAGGCATACAACCTCAATTTGTCTTGTGAGGACATCGTTGGGTCTCGGAGCTTTGTCATGTAGAGGTATGGTGATAATGTCGTGGTGCTCATAGGGCTCGCCACATGTTGGGGTGGTATAAGTATTCTCAACGTCAAAATCCGTTTTGTGGTATTGCTTGACCAAAATTTCAAGTTCCATAACCCATGGCTGGTGGAATTGTGAGTCTTCTTTTGTCCCCTATATGCATGCTATATTAACTACGGGTGTTCACGAGTTGAGTTGGGTTTACCCTTAGCCCGTCGGCCGAACCGACACCATCGGGTGAGGAAATTAGTCAGCCGTTATCAATCGATATACTGTTCGAAATCAACCGAATCATAGACCTCGGTTTGATTGTCAGTGTAGTTGATTTTGAAGATCCAACAAAGGTAGAGAAAGAGTACAAAAAAATTTATAAAAAATGAAATTCAAATTTCAAAACAATACATCTTAAAACTTATATATTTATATCGATATATATAAGAACCACTTAAATACTTGAGATTTGTTTTTTCTTTTTGATTTTGCCCTTTCATTTTAAATAATTTTCTAATGGTGGCCTATATGTTGAGTGAAGGTTTTGTCGTAATTACACATTCTTGGTTAATTATGCAACAGGTTTTTTCGTAATTACGTAAATATTCTTTGTCAATTATGTAACAGGTTTTTTTTGTAATTACACAAACATTCTTGGTCAATTATGAAACATAAATCTTTTATTTTTTAACAAATTACAAACACACCCATAAGGTTAGTTTAAAATATGAATTGGTCTTATAATACTAGAAATTACAACTATCGTTTGTTATAAATTTTAATTTAACAAAATATTTAGGGGGGAAAAAAAAACTATTCTCCTATGCAATAATAAATTATCAAAATTGTTTATTGAAAAATATTTCTCATATCATTAAAAGCTGTTAATTGACTTAATGATTTACTTATTAACAAAATGGTTAACTGAAAAATATTTTCATATCATTAAAAATTGTTAATTTACTTATTAATAAAATTGGTCATTTGTTATGCGAGTATGATTTATGTATTAATAAAATTAGTTATTTGTATATATATGTATTTTCTTCTGCTTCTTTATTAGTTCAGTGAATTATCTTAGTAGTTTTTTTTAGATGGGAGAATTATCTTAATATTTGTTTTATATTTATCTGTTGAGAAAAACTATATACCATAATTTTTTTTTATGAATTTGGAAGAAATGTTAAAAGACTCATAAATTCACCCAAAATGATATGGTAATAGAATTAGAGTACATTATTAGGTGTATAACAAATCAAAAAATGATATATATCATACCACATAATTCTATCATATATCCAATGATTTATTCTATTCAATTTCATAGAACAATATTCTAATTTTAAAAAAAATTATCAAAATACAAAACTTAAACATACTGTAATATATGTTGAGTGAAGGTTTTTTCGTAATTACGCAAACATTCTTAGTCAATTATGCAACATGTTTTTCCGTAATTACGTAAACTTTCTTGGTCAATTATGAAACAGGTTTATCTATAATTATGCAAACATCCTTCGTCACTTATGAAATATAAATCTTTTATTTTTTAACAAATTACAAATGCACCCATAAGGTTTGTTTAAAATATGAATTGGTCCTATAATACTAGAAATTACAACTATTGTTTGTTATAAATTTTAATTTAACACTACTCAGGGGGAAAAAAATTATTCTCCTATGCAATAATAAATTATCAAAATTGTTTATTGAAAAATATTTCTCATATTATTAAAAATTGTTGATTGACTTAATGAGTTATTTATTAACAAAATGTTTTACTGAAAAATATTTTTGTTATCATTAAAAATTGTTGATTTACTTATTAATAAAATTGGTCATTTGTTATGTGAGTATGATTTATGTATTAATAAAATTAGTCATATGTATATATATGTATTTTCTTCTGCTTCTTTATTAGTTCAGTGAATTATCTTAGTAGTTTTTTTTTAGATGAGAGAATTATCTTAGTATTTGTTTTATATTTATCTGTTGAGAAAAATTATACACTACAATTTTTTTTCTATAAATTCAAAAGAAATGTTAAAGACTCGTAAATTCACCTAAAATGATACGGTAATAAAATTGGAGTCTACATCATTAGGTGTATAACAAATAAAAAAATAATACATATCAATCCACATAATTCTATCTTATATCTAATGATTTATTCTATTCAATTTCATAGAAAGTCTCTTCATTTTTTGGAAAAGTCTTTGGGTTTATGAGAGAGATATTGAATGGTTATGAGAAAGTGTGGCAGTCTGTCATAGAGAACTCACATTGACACAAGTGTACTTCCAAGGCCACCGATATAAAATGCTATATAATAATATTTATTTGGTCAGGTGTGTATTTTTTGTGTCCAGTTCTGAACGCAAACTCATGAAATAATATATTAGAAAATTGCAGCTGATCATTCACCTGCTTGAAATCGTGTCTAACATCATGAGGCAGTTTGGGTCAGACGATTTGTGCGGGTTAGCGGGTATAATGAACAACCCTACTATTAATCTCAACATCCCATCCTTAATAACTTCTACACCTAGGTATTTCTCAATTTGTTTTCAACTTGCCAATGTAATGGATGTTAACCTTTTTTTTTTTGCCAGGTGAAGCCTTTTTTTCCATTTGGTTTACACATTGCCAACTTCTCAATAACCATGTTTGGAAATGATAGTATTTGAAATGTTTTGGTTATTGTTTTCTCCATAGTGGATCCATTATTATTTGTAAAGGAATTTCCTGATTTTATATGTTAAGACTGCAGGTTTTATGAGAAATTTGTATATTCAATTGTATATATAGTTACATCAAGACCTCGGTATATATAACCGTAACTCCTAAAACTAAAAAGGAAATACAAAGATTACATAATCACTATTATACCTAATATTGCGTAATTACAACCATGCCTAAATCAAGCCTAATATATACAATCAGAAGTATGCCTAATATAGAATATATACAATATATTCTCACAAAAACATTTCAATAGTAGCTTTAAACTAAAGACCTTGCAATATGTGAAAATAAATTCTTTGGTTGGAAAAATATTTCATATGTGAAACACCTGGCAACAACTCCAGAAAGTGAAGTTTGTAAAGGCAGATCCTTCTATGAGGCTTTGAATCCACTTGAAAGTAGAAAAATTGTCTCATGAAAACTCATTCTAATACGAACATAAAGAAAAAGTCAAAAAAGAATAGCCTCCTTGCACAACTTGATGTCAAGCATATATTGTTATAGGAAAATGTTTCTTGAGAGAAATGGTTTAACAGAAAGGAAAGGAAAATAAAATAGAAATAATTTAATTTCCCATTATTTATTCAGTTTAAAAGAAAATTTATGTAAAAAAATAATTTTAACTTTTCCGTGATGCTAAATCCTGTACTTTTTATAGGAAAGGATTCAAGGAAAACTAGTTCCTTAAATAAAATAGTTATGGTGGAACCTACATTTTCTTGTAACAATTGAACACGTGTACACGACAGTAAAAGAAAATGGTTTTCCCATCCTTTCCTTTCTTGTCACTTGAAGCAGCCTAGGAGTTCTCAAGCCTTCAAAGGATGCGTCCATTAGAGTGAAATTCCATTTTTTCCCCTCCTATTGGTGCTTTATTGGGTGCAACTGGAAGTTGAGTTCAAAAATAAAACACCATGCTCAAAAAGAGGCTTTTCTGCATACCCCCAGATTCAACTTGGAAACAAGTGGTCCGTAAGCCCATGTACTCAAGTAATTATTGAAGCTTTAAATGAATTATAAATACTTCAGAAATGATCCCTATCTTTTATTTTTGTTTATATGCTTAATTGCACTCTAGGAAGCATGAACATGGACACGGGATATGGTGATCTCAAAAAATGGAACACAAACATGGTGGTGACACAACAATAAAATATTTTTTCATATATTTTTGTTTGCTATGTAGATTAATATTACATCTACAAACAATCAAAATTAAAAAAATCTAACACTAATTCTTTGAAGGGAAAAAAAAAAAATTAAATTAAATTAAATTAACACTTATCAATTATGCCTTTTTTATTTATTTTGATTTTTATTTTTTATATATAGATGATCTATTAATTATTTAAATCTAAGAAAAAAAAGAATAAACGTCCAACATTCATAAAAAGCACTTGTTTTGAAAATAAATAAGGGGACACGCCGTGCGTCCTATATGTGTCCCCAAATTGTTCCCATGTATCTCCGGAAAATAAATTAATTAAATAAAGGGAGGCGGCATGTGGCGTGTCCTATACGTGTCCCCGCCATGCCTGTGTGTCCAACATGGCTTTGGCGCACTTGTTTTGAAGTGTCGATGCTTCATAGATTGCACTGACATAATCAATGTGAATGGCTCTACCAATTTATGGATATATGTGGGTTATCAAGTGTGATTATGAAGGTTTGGGCGTGAGGATTTTCACTTTGTTGAAAAATTACAAAAGGTTGTGTTTGTACATATGCCAAATGTGAGGTTTGTTCCTAATTCAATCTGTTCCCCATATTGGAGAAATCAACACTAGGTAATTTCCTTTGCACCCAAACAGTTATTCTTAAATTTGACTTTCTCCTAATACTTTCAATAGGTCGAACCAACACCAGCTATACTTAAATTTGCCTTTGGCCTCACCCAGTTATAAATTTTCTTTATCCATCTGATGTCTACCAAGTTGCAGGAGTGTATTTAGTACAAGGTTAATGGAACTTAGATGAATACAATATGAGTACTTTTCCCCGTGTCTTGAATTGTGGGGTTTTCCATATCATACATTTGGTTCCAGTATTGACATTCAATACTTGTATACATGTCCACAAATCATGTAAAAAATGCCCTTTTTCAGTGAATGATGAGAACTAAGTGATTTTTTATTTTTATTTTTTATTCTTTACATGATTTAAAATTGGAAGCAATTACATTTGTGATATTGTCTTTAATGCTGGTGCTTCTGGGTTCTGAACATGTTTTTCTTGTTCCTTTGATTAAGCTTTACCATCTAGTTTCTCCCATTGTCTGCTACTGTGGTCTCTTCTTGCATTATTCTTATACATGCTTGACTAATTACTTTACTATGTTTCTTACCTACCTATTTTCTTGTTCTCATCTTGTTGGCTTGCTAAATACTGATATTTCATTGTTATTGTAGCAACATACTGATATTTCTTGCTGAACCTTTGAAACAGCCAACTGAAACTCTTCTTTCTACTGAGGATCATGATGTTTCTGAGAACCTAAGAGAGTTCCAGGACTGGGTATGGTTTATTTAGATCTGTATTTGTTCATTGCACTCAATGTTGTTTATGCTTTTCTTTTGGCCTTGATATATTATCACTTCTAAGACTGCAAGTTTGTACAATGTTTCATTAAATTAGAGCGAGTACTACTCCTGTGATGCAACTTATCGCAACTGGCTGAAAGTTGAGTTAGAGAATGTGGAAGTTTCTTCCCTTGAATTGTCAGTCGAGGAAAAGCAAAGAGCGATTGCAGCAGCTAAGGAAACACTAAATTCATCATTTTCACTGCTCTTCAGTGAGTTGATTTAACTATATGCTACAAACATTGCACGTAGAGATCTTTGGATTAGCCACCATGTTTATTTGTGTAGTTTTTATTATGGATCGTTGACTTGGTCACATCATTTTATGTTGTTCCACTTGTAAGCTTTCAGGTTTGAATTAATTGATATATTTTATTTTCTAGGAAAAGAAAATCCATGGTTGGTTCCCGTTGAAGATCATGTTTATGAATCAGTAGAACCTTTGTTCCTAGAATTGCATGCCATTGCAATGCTCTGTCTGCCTTCTGGTGAATGTATGTGCCCAGATGCCACCTTGTGTGCAACACTAATGAGTGCCCTTTATTCTTCAGTAAACGAGGAAGTTGTCTTAAACCGCCAGCTCATGGTATGTTGCTTCCTTTCATCCTGTCATATGATTCAGAGGGATGGAGCCAAATGAAATGGTATATTAGTTTTTTGGTAATTTGAGCATAGCTTTACACTTTTGTGCTTCATTGTGCCTTAAGGATCTATATGCCAAATTTGATTGCATTATTTTAAGTGGGATGGTCTGGTAATGTGCTAAGGTGCACTATTTTCCGAAGGTCACTACTACTTTATCCTTGATTAGGTCCATCTCTTGTACAGACACTTGACACGTGACAAATATACAACATGATTCGGATTTGCCAACACAACAATTTTCAAAAAAGCGAGACACGACATGTTGATGGACGCGTGAAAAAGACATTTTTATATATTTTATATGCCATATATATTACAATATTCATGAATTTCGAAAGTACTAAATTAATATTAAGTTTTAGTTTTTTTTTCTTTTTTATTGGATATGTTTTTATTTAATAATAAACTATTTATTTATTTTTTTGTTTGCAATATTTTTTTTCCACGTATCATCCTTTGAAATGATGGGCTTGATATCCAAATCTTAGTAGCAGAAAACTTCTACTTAGGTGATGCTTCTTATTGAGAAATGTGTTTCTGTGCTCCCAAGTAATAATTGACAAAAACAATTTATAATTGACATCAATCACAAATTCTTATTCATATTTTAACACATATTTTATGTCTACGTAGAAAATTAATTGTTAGAATATATTTATACATTTAATATATGAAATATATAGACGCTTCCATATGCAATCCCAACCTTAGAAACTTCTATATGCTCTCTCTGCCCCGCCCCCGCTTTGTGCAACTAACATCCAAATACAAAGCCTTGCACAATGAATTGGATCGATGGAAGTGTAGAATAAAACACCCAACAAATCCCATAATAGGTGTACAACATACCAACAAAAAAGAGTATTACAGCTTAGCCCATTTGGTGAGATGTAAAGATTACAAGCCCTAATAAAAAATTAAAGATTTGTTGAAGAAGACGAAGCTGAACCCAGGTAAGTACGTTTCTTTTTCTTTTGCCTTTTCTTTTTTTAACATTAATTGTGGTAATGCTGGCATGATTAGTTCTACTTTTTCTTTGAATCATAGACCTAGGGTTCCTGCAGGCTGCATGAACAAAATCAGTTTTTTTTGGGCCATCATTGTGTCCAAGGATTGTTCCAGAAAGGGACACACATCCGGAGAATGTCAGAGGTGTGTCCAACAACCAAAAAAAGTGAAAAAATGGGACACAGGAGTGTGTCCAACATGTATTTGCCACGTCTCCAAACATGTTTGTGTCCCGGACATGTTGGACACTAATATGTTAGGTCAGATGAAGTCTCCGTGCTTCATAGAATATGATGTATAAAGTGTGAACCTATGGTTTTTTGAAAAGTTCAAAGAATAATTAGCAGTATGGATTTATATATTTATCGATCATTTGGGTTTTTTAATATTTAGAACCCGGAACGTTTACAACTTCAAAATTGTTTGTGAATTTTGACTTCTAAAAGTAAAACATTTAGTTCTCTTCCTAATTCTTTTCAACATTTATATGTAGAACATGAACTATTTGTTATTATTTTCATCTAGTAAATACAAATTTTGCTATGTAAAAAAATGAATAATTTGTTTTTAATTTCATATTAAATATATAATTAGAGCCATGACTCAGCTGTGGATGTATCCTAATTATTTGGAACTTGCTGTGTTGTCTTTATCCTTACTTCTTGGGTTTCATACCACAACCAAAGTATTAAAAGGCTTTACTGAGGCTCGCCCTACTGTTCACCTTGCCTTGAGGCTAAGGTAAAACATATCAAGGCTTTGATTTTTAGACTATGTTTCCCAAAGGGTTGTGCATCACAGTCTATGGCATGCACCTTAGGTGAGCCTTGCACATCATAAGCATACGAGGGCATATGAAGAAGTTTCCCTAGGCTCTTGTTAAACTTAGTCTAGTAGATGAAACAAACATATAAAAAGAACTATTTTTGCAACTATATTCTATAAGAGGAAATGATCAATCAAGAAAAAAAACATAGTTAATGTTCAAGTGAGAAGTTCAATCACTAAAGCTAAGAATGTTAATTTCACTTTTAATGAAGGCAAGTTTTCTTCTCTGCAGTGAAATGTTTAATGCCCTAAGGAGAAAAGTATTTACACTTTTATATTTTAATAATTTTATTTATTTATTTAGTAATTTAAAATATTATTTAATAACTAAGGGTAAATCACAAATACACCCCTTGAGGTTTGCTTAAAATATGAATTGCCCCGTGTGGTTTGGAAAATTACAAATACCTTCCTGTCAGAACTTTTTATTTAACAGAATTAATTGAAAAAATAAAATTTCTAACGGTTCATCTATACAATAATAAAATTATCTGAATTATTAATTGAAATAAAATTTTAACATTATTAAAAACTGTTAATTAACTTAATAATTTATTAATAAAAGGACCTATTTGTTATGAAATTAGAAACTTTATGGGGCATAATGTAATTTCTAGAACCACAGGAGGTAATTTGTAATTTAAGTAAATTTCAGGGGGTGTGTGTTTGTAATTTACCCAATAACTAAATATTAAAATTTAAATTTTGAATGCTTATGCATCAATACCTTAAGGCTTACGCCTCCCCTCGAGTTAAACCCCAAGGGGTTGGCTTGGTGGCGAGGCCTTGAGTCTTGGGGGTGTGCTCTCTCCAAAGTTCAAGGATCGAAACCTCTTAGGTGCTAACAATTCCTTGGGGCCATCGAACTGGGGGAAAACCCTTGAATTAACCATGGTCCACTTGCGGAAAACTCCTTGCCGAGGGCCTGTGCACCCCTGGGAATTAGTTGGGCTTTGATCCGGACACCCGGTGCCAATTTAAAAAAAAAAAAAAAAACCCTCGAGTTATGCATTCGCCTTTAAAAACTTTGACAACAACGCAAATTGAACCTGTTAGTTCTCGAAACAATGCCATTACATATCAGTTGATTTGTTTATGAATCCCTTGATACTTAAGTCCTGTATAATCTACATAGTTTGATGAGGTGATGTAGAATATAATTATGTAATATGTAAAATTTGCTTCTGCCAAACTATTTTTCATCACATAAGCTTTTTAAGTTGGGTCTCTCTCTCTCTCTCTCTCTATATATATATACACACATCTTTTTTGTCTGACATTTTTCCTTGACGGGAAGGTGAGCATCTCTATCTCATCAACAGACAATTAATGCATTGAGGTTGTTCTTGTGAGAATATTGTGTATTTTCTATTATTTTCCAAATTAGGAATGATTGTGGTTGTACAAATTAGAGTCCTATTAGAGGTGTGTTAGAGTCCTATTAGAGGCATAATTGTATTCTCCCTTTTGGTTTAGGATTTAGGGCTATATAATCTAAGGTCTGATTGTAATCATTCACACATTGAATATACGAAATGCAAAAAAGCTTTCAGGAATCTTACATGGTATCAGAGCCACTTTGAACTGATACCCTAGAAGCTGTCCATTGTCTCTTGGAAATCAACCCTTTGGTTTTATCTCTCTGAGTCGCAGGTCGTGACTCCCTCTTCTTCTTTTGTGTTCGTCTAGTTCGAGCGAAGGTCCTGAGTTGTCCTTTGTCTGGTCATCTGGTTCGTTTCTCAGGTTCTCTGCCTCACGGGTCATTCGCGAAAACCCTAGCCTTTGGTTCATGATCTTTCTGGTTCGTGATCTGTCACTGGACTTGTGAAGTTGAGTCGTCGTCATCATCGCTGGTTCTCTCCTGCTTCGATTCACACGATTGAAGAGCTGTCTACCCTTGTTCCTCTCGATTTGCTTCAACTTCGGCCCTTTGCTCTGTGCTGGCTGCTCCAGAGTCGACTTTGACTCTTGCCTCTCTGTTTCTCTCTCTCTCTCTCTCTGGTTCGAAGTTGACCCACCTGGTTATGAAATTACCCAGTTCTCTTTTATTCTTATTTGGACCAAACAAGTTCCTTGTTATTATAGTTTGACCCATTTCCTTCTGAGGTACCGTCTGATGAGTATATCTCCACAGTTCCTCTTGAGCTTGTTTCATCTTCTCTTCCTGCTTCACCTCTGGCTGTTTCTCCTTCTTCAGTTCTTCTCCTTCTCCGTTGTTAGTTTATTCTCGTCGTAAGGCTTCTCCTCTACCAATTGTCTCCACCCCTACTGCTGATCCTCCTGCTTCTGACGACTCTGATCCTACTGCACACCGATATCCTCCTCGAGCACGTCATCCTCCAAACAGGTTGGGTTGGTCTAATACTTGTTTTTCTGCTTCCTATCGTACTTTTTTGTCTGCTATTCACTCTTTTGTAGAACCTCAGTCTTACAAGGAGGCTTGTCAAGATCCTCATTGGGTTCAAGCTATGGAGGATGAGTTGTCTGCTTTACAGAAAACTAGTACGTGGGAATTGGTTCCTTTACCTGCTGGTAAGAACCTGGTTGGTTGCAAATGGGTTTACAAAGTCAAGACTCATTCTGATGACTCTCTTGAGCGTTACAAAGCTCGTCTGGTTGCCAAAGGTTTCTCTCAGGAGTATGGTATTGATTATGAGGAGACATTTGCTCCTGTTGCCAAAATGACTACTGTCCGTACTTTGATCTCTGTCGCTGCTGTTCGTTCTTGGCCTCTTTATCAGATGGATGTTAAGAATGCTTTTCTTAATGGCCATCTCACTGAGGAGGTTTACATGCGTGCTCCCCTTGGCGTTCACCATCCCTCTGGACAGGTTTGTCGTCTTCGGTGTGCTCTGTATGGTCTGAAACAGTCTCCTCGTGCTTGGTATGATCGATTTCAGATTGCTGTTACCGAGCTTGGGTTTCATCCTTCTGCTTCCGACTCTGCTTTATTTCTACGACTTACCTCGGTTGGTTTTGTTGCTCTCTTGCTCTATGTGGATGATATGGTCATCACTGGTTCGGACTCTTCTGTTATCTCTGAGGTCAAGCAGCATTTCTTCCGCACCTTCGAAATGAAGGATCTGGGTTCATTACGGTATTTTCTTGGCATTGAGGTTGCTTCTTCTCCCAAAGGCTATTTTCTGTCTCAGGCTAAGTATGCTAATGAAGTCATTCATCGCGCTGGTCTTACTGATACTAAGGTTTCTGATACACCTATTGAGCTTAATGTGAAGCTTAACTCTACTGATGGTGTCTCTCTGGATGATCCCACTTTATATCGCGAGCTTGTGGGTTGTTTAGTTTATCTGACTGTCACTCGTCCTGACCTTGCTTATGCTATTCATGTGGTTAGTCAGTTTATTTCTGCTCCTCGCTCTACCCATTGGGCTGCTTTGGTTCGCATTCTTTGCTATCTCAGGGGTACTATCTTTCAGGGCTTATTGTTGTTCTCTATTTCCTCTTTGGACTTGGTGGCCTATGCCGACTCTTATTGGGCGGGTGATGTTACTGATCGTAAGTCTACGTCTGGTTTCTGTATGTTTCTTGGAGATTCCTTAATCTCTTGGAAAAGCAAGAAATAATCAGTCGTTGCTCGCTCTACTGCCGAAGCTGAGTATCGTGCTATGGCTCATGCCACTGTTGAGATTGTTTAGCTTCGTTGTCTCTTGTCTGATTTGGGTGTCTCTCAGTCTTCTCCGACCTCTCTCTATTGTTCAGATTGCTCACAATACTGTCTTTCATGAGCGGACGAAACATATTGAGATTGATTGTCACTTTATTCGCTAACATCTGCAGTCTGTCTCTATCTCGCTTCCTTTCATCCCTTTGGCTTTGCAACTTGCGGACTTCTTCACCAAGACTCACACTACCGCTCGGTTTCAGTTTCTTCTTAGCAAACTCTCAGTGTTTTCTGCTAAAACACCTTGAGTTTGAGCGGGGGTGTGAGAATATTGTGTATTTTCTATTATTTTCCAAATTAGGCATGATTGTGGTTGTACAAATTAGAGTCCTATTAGAGGTGTGTTAGAGTCCTATTAGAGGCATAATTGTATTCTCCCTTTTGGTTTAGGATTTAGAACTATATAATCTAAGGTCTGATTGTAATCATTCACACATTGAATATACGATATACAGAAAAGCTTTCAGGAATCTTACAGTTCTTTGTTGCTTGGCAACAAACGGTGATGGACTTGGTCCACATGAACTTAATGATGGTGGTATTCTTGCTACAGTGATTGCTGCTGGCTTTAAAGGTAAGGAATGGTTGTAACTGCATTATCCTTTCAAAATTCATTATTTTGGAACTTAAATCTGATAAGTGGAATTGGTTGAAGACTCCTATTTTACTTGATGGCTCAATTTTTTAGGAGATCAACTTTTACTTCAGATTCCACGTGATGTGCAATAGAACTAATCAAATTTGAGGGGACATCCAAATACACCTTGAAAAAATAAAAGCTTGTTATTTGTATGTATGAACATGTATACATAGTTGCAAGCTTGTGGCTTTAATTAAATACTTTTTTGTTTCCAAAAAAATCATGCCATGTTTATGTGTTGAGTAGAATTTACAAGTAACTAAAATACAAAGGATGACGAGATATATTCGAACATGCTAATTTGAAAGTCTACAAAAGTTTCTTGGCCCTTTCTGCACGTTGCTTGAAAAAAGGATATTGGCAGTTGGATTGTTGGCTCTTCTGTCAAAAATTGGCCAATACCTTCAGGTTCTTGTCTAAATTTGCTGAAATCAATTTGGTTCTATATGTTGGATTGGGTCAAGTCTAATACAAGGCATCCAATGGTATTTAGTAAATGGAGATGTAAACACAATGCAAAACCTGGATGTGGGCAGCTAGTTATAGGTTGTGTATTGTTTAAAACAACATTGACTTTCTTTTGGGTTATATAATGTATGAATGCAGGAGAGCTTGTTCGATTTCAAGCTGATGTAACAATGGATATCTCGCGATTAGATGCCTGGTATTCAAGCAAAGATGGTTCCCTAGAAGGCCCAGCTACATACATCGTGTGGGGCCTTTGTCGAAGGTGCTGCATTCCAGAAGTTATTCTTAGATGTATGCAGGTAAAGTTCTTTTCTGGAAGCCGGAAGTCCTTTTGTGGTTCTTCAAATTAGTTGGTTTACCATGTAACATTCTACCATTTTGCTAATTTCTTCCTTCTAAAAATAATATATTTTTTCCTTTGCAATCTCAAGGAAATTTGTAAGAGAAACAAAGGATCTACAGTAAAGAATAGTAGTTTTTAGTTTTTGTTTCTTGCTAAATTCACAGGTTTCTGTTTCGCTCGTGGAGTCAGGCAATCCACCTAAAAGCCATGATGAGCTGATTGAACTAGTTGCATCGCCTAAAACTGGTTTCTCCATTTATTTAGTCAGCAACAATTGCAGGTAATCTAATTATCTGGATAACGAGTCTTTACTTGCTTGGGGTGGCTATTATCGCATTTTCTCTTTTCATTCTGACCTTCCCTAACAGGAGAATTGACTTGGATGGCAGTTTTGTCAATTCAACATAATTTTTGCCTTGGCAATAGTGTCGCCCTCCTAAATTTTGTCCATCCACCCTTTTTTATTATTATTATTATTATTTTTCTTTTGGTTTCTGGTAAAGTTACCAAGATTAGGGCCTACTATAATATTTAGGCTTAATTACATTTTTGGTCCTCAATATTTAATGTATGAAAGTGTTTCAATTTGGTCCTCGATGTTTAATTGTGTCCATCGTTTCCCCAATGTATAATTTTTTTTCCAATTTACTCATATTTTGGGAACTAAAAATGTAATTAACCCATAATCTTACTACGTTAGAAATTCGCCTGAAAGATAAAAGGTGTTTTATTTTTCATCAGATTGAGAATTTTTTAGGTCCCACAAACAATCCATTTTTGTATTGTAACTACTTGTAATTTTGGTTGACACAACAATTAAATACCATTGATTGTGCTGATAATCTGGTTTGTTTTTAGGAATTTTTATTATTAGAGAGAGAATATTGGATATGCAAATTGGAGCTTGGAGAGGAACTTCCTTGTTGATTTGTGTGTAAATTATGAGGTGCTGATTTAGGGTTTAATTATGACGGGCTGATTTAGTAGTAGTTGTATAATGCTTTGCTGATACAGTGATATTTTTGTGGAATGGATGAAGGGTTGAAGTTTTTTTTTTATTTTATTTTTTTTTTTTTTTTAAAGTGGCTTGTTTTGGATAGTTCTTTTCTATGCAACAGGTAGATCCTGGTCCTGTATTTGTTCTTTTCTACGCAAGGGAAATACCATTGTAATGAAAAGTTGGAAAAAATAATATTAATTTAGTGGAAACTTTGCAATATGAAAAGAAAATTTAATTAACTTTAACCACTAAATTGAAAATATTTTTTGTACTGATATTAAAATGATATTTCCCCCTTGAACTACTAACTATTATTTTTCAATTTAAAAAAAAAATTTAATTCGTCGAAAACTAATTATTTTAAGCATAATTATTTAGTAGAATTCTCACTTTTATTCCATTAAAAGTTCTCAAGTCCATGTTTGGTAGGGGATGGTAAGTTAATTAATCCTCTTTGGAGAATCAATGGATTCCAACTATTTGTAGTTCTTTAACATGCTCGAATCTATCTCATTTCATTGATACTCAGAATCATGCTTGAAGGATCGATCTTCTACGAGTATTCTTTCCACTAGAGTGCATAGATTATATTAGGGGTATTCATTTACCAGTGGTGCCTTAGCGAGATCAAATTATTTGGGGTTTTACTAAATTCGACCAATACACCATTAAGGCAGGTTATTTATATGCAGCAAGCTCAAGCCGTAGGGGTACAAGTCACCATTCTAGTGATCCCATTTGGAAGCGATTGTAGAATCTTAGACTACCCAAGTGGACATTCTTCTTATATTTATTGTATCTTTTCGGTTTGATAGGTGTTATATGGGAGAGGAGTTTCCATTGATCCTAGTTGTCCACGATGTGATAAAGGGATCGAGGCTGTGGAACACTGTTTCTTTGAATGTCAGTATTCTCAATGGGTTTGGCGAGCTTCTTCATTAGGCCTCATTTTTATGGAGGAAATCCCATGTTTTTTTGGGACTGGATCAAACAATAGATTAAGAAGGTTTGGAATTATGAAATTATTGTTCAATCCATTGCTATTCTTTGGATCGTTTGGTGTCAGAGAAATAGTTGTGTTTGAAGGCATGAATATGACACAAGTACAAGCAAATCTTCTTGCTCAAGAGCTTACCTCTAATGTTACTTGAAGATCATCCCCATGTTTAGATTAGGCTTTAATACCTCAAGATCTGCTGTTGATGTTTGTAATAATGATGATATATGTATGCTTGCAAATTCTCTCTCTAATGCGACTGATTACTAGGTGTGGACTTTTGTCATTGATGGTTCGTGGCGGGCAGCTGATCAAAGTGCGGGCATGGCATGTGTTTTCAACATAGATCAACCATGTGTTCAAGATTATGCTTCTAGGATGCAGCTTCCTTCTCCATTGCTGGCCGAAGTTAAAGCGTGCTGGTAAGCTATTCATTGGGGTAAAGGCCAGCACCTGTTAAGCATCTCCATTTTCACGGATAGTCAAGTTTTGGTATCAACTTTGCAACGACAAGGCATTCTTGATTGGAGCATCATGGCTATTAGTGATGATATTAAGCTAATTAATAAGGATTTTGATTTTCTTTGTATTTCTAAAGTTAATCTGGACTCATGTACTAACTAGACAAGTAAATGGCTACTCAAGCTAATATATATCTATTTCTTTGCTTCTCACAAAAAAAAAAAAAAAAAAAAACTAATTTATAATCACCAAAAAGGCTTGGTATGCACATCAAAGTATGGGTTTCATTTAATGTAGGGAGTGATATGTATGGGTGAGCATGGTCCGGATTGGTTCGGATTAGGGTAAAATCAGAACTAGCCCATTATTTACGGTTCTTAAAAAATTGAAACCAATCCAATCCGTTTAAATTGTGGAACCAATCCGAACCAATCCATTTAAATACGGATTGGATTGGTTTAGGACCACGGATTCGCATAATTAAATAATAAAAATATATATAACATTTCAATTTCATAAAAATATAAACATAGTATTATATTAGTTCCACAATAGCAACATACTATTCTAGAGATTAAACAATTATAAGAAAATTGGTTCCACCATAAGTATCATTACAAATTAAAACTAAAAACTAACAAACAAAATATACTATGCGGGTTTAGGTTGGGTTTAGGTTTTATATACAATAAGAGAAGACATTATTGTATAATATAAATATAGGCTATTCTGTATACGGTCCGGATCGATTCCAATCCGGAACCGTGAGGTTTAATTCGGAACCAATCCGTGGATTACGGATTTTTAATTTTTCAATCTAGAACCGAACCACAGATTCAAAAAACCAATTCAAACCTACTGGATTTGACTGAACTGGATTGCGAATTTTACGGATTCTTTGCTCAGCCCTAGTGATATGTATGTGCAATATACAAATTAATTTTGGGGGTTCCTAAAAAGTCAATTTGCTTCAAAATTCTTGATTAATTTTATGATTTTTTTGGAACAAATTGATTTTTTAATCAATTTTGGGTTTTGTTTATTTGATTTTTATATTTCAAATTATAAGAAATTTGATATAATAATTAAAATGTGTTATGATTATTGTGGTCGTTAGTGAAGGTGGTGGTTGGATTTTATTGTCTAAGCTAACATTAACATAGTAAAATCTCAATTGGTTAAAATTCATAACGTTATGGTTTTGAAAATAAAAGCTTGTAAAAATGGAATTATGGCAAAAAAATAAAAAATAAATAAAACAATTGGTCGGATGAAATAGTAACTCTGCCTCTTATAAAAAAGCAACAATATTACAAACTCACCCTTATCTACCTAGAATTTACAAGGAAAAAAAAAATAAAAAATAAAAATCAATGGCTTAGATTCATTTCGTATGTAGACCTCATATTTTATCAATACAATTTTTACTACACAAACACATTCGAGGTAAATTCGGGGTCCATAAGGGTGGTTCCTAGCATTTTTCATAAAAAAAAAAAAAGGGAAGTAGTCACACAAACACACACTCTTGTCTCACACAAGGTGCATGCACGATGAATTGGTCACAATATTGGGGACATAAGGATTGTATTGTGCCATATATGCTTCTCTGCCTTTACTTAGTAAGGAAGTCGTGGTCATGAAGGAATTGGATGCCACATCATAAAAGATCTCTACATTGGTGCCTTCTATGGCTGGTATGATGTCCTCTGAAGTGAAGGTGTCAGAGTCCGCATGCAATCTGGTACCATGACAGGCACTCTGGGGGCGGCCATTCCCATAGACTAGCAGCATCCCTGCTTGCCGAAATACCGAACTCGATAGAAAGGGCCCTCTAGCAAAATCCTCTCCAACTCACCAGAGTGATGCGAGCACTGCTATGAAGAACATCACGATATCTGATGCCACACCTGCCCACAACACCCAAGTCACAAACAAGACAAAGTATGAAGTTTAGAAATCTCAGAGCATAATGAATGAGAGCAACAGAGTACATGATTGAAGAGGGATTAAGCCAATTACCTGATGGGGGGTCACTATGTCGAAATACTATCTAAACTTGTAAAAGCTAGACAACTGTGGGGCCTGGCGGCGATGCTAATAGAAGTACTGTCGGGATGACGTGCTAGTCCATCTTCTGAGCATCAGCGGCATTCTCCCTGAAATACTCAAAGCTCTAGATCTACAATTTAGAGAGTTGATTAGTACAAGATGAGGCAAAAATTTCAGAATAAATGCATAAATGACATGTGCAATGTAGAAATGACATAAAACAGTAAATTGTATCTTCTATCATTTCTAATGCCCTTCGATGGTCATCTCTCAGCTGCGCATGACAACACTAGCGTATCTATAAAAGGTGACTAGAGCAGCGCCACCCCAATCATAGTCGTCGATGTGGTCAATGTCCGCCATCATCGCTAAGTAGTGGAGATGTATCTTGTTTAGGGGTGACTCCACATAGTAACCAATGGGGTTCGAGTAACCCATCAAACTATCAAAAAAAAAAAAATTAAAAAAGATATTTCTGTTATCCATATTTTGTTTGATATAAATTAATCTCATTAAAAAGTTAAAAGACCCCTATCAAATATAAATTCACGATCTATTGTTTTGAGAAGTTTAAATCACACTTAAAATTATTAAAAATAGTTTTTGAGTTTTTTATTTTTCATTTTTTAGTGAACTTTTTAAATATTTTAAGTAATTCACAATATTGTCCGCTTTTGAGTTAGGCAAAAACCAGCAATTAACCCCTCACGGCTTTAAAAGGCCTCATACTAGTCTAAGGGAGTTAGTCCACTTATGTAGTGGAGCTATGATCTCTCACAGAGTGATGTGGAATAATGCACCTACATAACTTATGATCTCTCACAGAGTGATGTGGAATAATGCACCTACATAACTCCTCAGTCGACTGGCTGCCTGAGCAGGGAGTTCCCATAGACGGTGCCAAATGAAGCAGTTAACCCTCCCCGACTAGCACGATATTGTTCGTTTTGGAGTTAGGCAAAACCCCTCATGGTTTTAAAAGGTCTCATACTATTCTAAGGAAGTTAGTTCACTTATGTAGTGGAGCTGTGATCTCTCACAGAGCGATGTGGGATAGTGCATCCACATTGCTCTTCCTTAATATTCGCTATATCAAATGTCAACTTAGACTAGCCAATGATATTATTCCTGTGGCACTGATTACCCCAACAAAGAGAAATATCAACTAGAGGGCAATGAGGCCCACTCCAAGCCTCCTGGTAGGACGCATAACATATCTTGGTAAAACAATAAGTGCCTAAATAGGTCCTGAGATGAGAAATCCCATAGTATAGAAGAGGCTTCTGTCTTGTGGATCAATGTACAAGCTAGGTTTCTCTGACCAGGCTCTAAGCAGCACTGAGATCCCCAAACCAATAAGTGTGTTGAACAACAGATTTGCATAGCATCCAGACAAGGCGATCTGCACACCATCCCCACCATTCATTGCCAATGCAACATTTGACACTAAATCACCCATCGAGTTGCCCCATGCCAATAAATTTAATCCCAAGATTGATGGATTAACAACCCTTAGAATTACACCCAATCCTAACAACAGAACAACAAGCTTGTTTGCAATCATGTAGAACCAAACGATACTCATCAAAATCCACCCAAAACCAATGGAAGTAAAAACTTCTGAGGTGGACGATGTGATCTAGTGTACCGAAATGCAAGAACACCAAATGCACAACCAATGGAAACACCAAGTATATAAGCAACCTTTCTGCTTTTAGAATCCACAGTCTTGAGTACTCCAGAGAAATGCCAGAAGAATGGGAGCAAGTGAAGTACTGCCTACAACGTAGTGACTTTTGACCGAGATTCCTCAACTAGAGGAATTGTCAACCGGCATGGCACTGTTAAAGACAACTCCATTGTCGAACATAGTTTAGAATAGGAGAATGACAAGTGCTCAGTTTCTATGCCATCATCAATCCAGCCCCCACACATGCCTCTTATTGTCAGACACCTTAGCTGACTGATTTGAATATATTGCGACAATTGATGCCCACATCTACTGAGGCAATGCACTATGGGATATGATTGTATCACTTTCTATGTCCATGTCAAGCAAAGTACTATAGATAGAGTCGTCCTCTTGGTTCCCTTGAGAGAACACACTTCATTTGATAGGAAGCCACAATGTAACAACATCCAATTTCAACCTCTGAACATGTTTCCTCAAAATCTCATTCGCAGCAACAAGAAATGAATAAACTGCATAAATCAAGACAAATGCGATGGCTCCCTCCACACTCACCTTACCAACATACAAAATCAATGAAAGTGACACAAGAGTAACGAGCTGCACGTGGAATATGTGGCATGGGATACACCTCTCACATTGCTCCAACTTGCATCTCCATATAAGTGCGATTACTTTAAGTTATTCACACTTTAATGTATTTTATTCTATACATTATGTTGTTGGTGTTAATATTTAAATAAATTACCCTTATATGTGATTTGAAACAAGTTTGCTTGATTTAGGTTGCACAAACTGCTTATAATCTAAAATAAATTCTAATGCTAACCATGTTAGCATTGTCACATTCGGATTGATATGATCACAAGTAGGTTAGGTCTGTGTCTTGATATTTGACACGTTTAATTAAATGGATCATGTTAGTGTTGGGTGTTTTGGACACAAACCCACGATGACACGACGCAACATGACATGATTCCTGCCTCACTTGGGATGAGGATATTCTTAGAGAGCATTTGGATCAAGGATTTGCGGGCGATTTGTGGAAGGAAAGAAAAAAAGAAGGGAAAAAATGTATGAAATAGAAGCTAAATTTTTTCACTTCCATATCTTTTCTCTCCTCCATAATCCTGCACTCAATCTAAACACAGTCTTAAAAGTTTCAAAGTGATGCTGGAAATAGCAATCTTGACGAGCGGCAATACATGAGATCAATGGTTCACTTGGACTAAAAAACAAGAAAAAAGAAAAACCCAGCAAGTTAGATAGAGTATTAGTTAATAATACCCAATGGATTCAAGTTTTTAAATATCATTGTCCTAATTTAAATGCCCAAAATTAAATTGAGAAAACTTTTCAAATTCTTGAATTTTTGGATGAAGCATGGATATATCAAGGAGATTTGTCAAAATTCAACAAGTATCAGGTTCTCTGAGTGTTGAGAATGAGTTTAAAATTAAAAGACTTGAGTTTGTACTCAGAAAAGTGAACAAAAAACACTACTTGTTTGAGAGTCATTAAAGTAAAAGAGAAACTAAATTAGATCCACATGTTTTAACTCTCTGTATAACCATAAAAAAAAAAAAACAAGAGGCCCTTCAGGATTATATTAATCCGTATGTTGCAAAAGAATCATTCCACAACTACAATGCCAGAATGAGATTAAAGTTGACAGCCATAGAATGAGGAATAGTACTATCAGCCATTATGACAATAATGGGAAGAAATTATAATAAATAAATGAGATTAAGGCTTTGAATACACACACACACATATATACATTTGGTATAGATATATTATGTATGTCCACATATACGTATTTCGTCTTTTTCCTTTAGACAATTTTATACTCGACTCAATAGGATTTATTTTATTTTATTTATTTATTTTGGGCAGGTATTATGTTCCCAGTGCCAAACTAGCATTTTGCTTCAGAACATCAACTAAATACAAGATCAGGACTTTGTTCAAGTAATTGTGCTTTACATCATTTATATGAGCAAGTAACAAAACATACTCTCTCTCAAGAATGCTCTTGAAAGTGAATACCATGTGAAAGTTAAATTCTACAAATGAAGATGTGTTGTGTCAAGAGACTTAAAAAGGGCCCAGAACTGCATTGATCCACAAATTCTGTTGGGTGCAAAAGTGAATGACTACAATGCTAACATTGTTAATCACATTGTAAGCTAACTCAAACCACCAAAAACAGCACTAATGTACAATAACAGTCATCAAATTTAATTACTTTGCACCTACTCAAGTTTCACTAAACAGGAAGGATATTCGAACATATTTTCCATCCAAAGATTTTCAATTTATTCAGAACTTTCAGCAGCCAAATCTTCTTCCAAAATGCCCTTCCAAAACTCGCCCCATTTGAAGAACTGACCCGTGTTTGTCTTCTTTGCAAATCCATCTCCAAATGATATGCCGATTAACAGAAAAAAGGCAGCCATTTTTAGTAAAGTGCCAAACCAATTTGTCATCAGCAAGCCTTGGGGAAAAAGGGATTTTACATATCAACTCAGCTTCAAAATCCAAAAAGCACTATGTGATGAGAGCTTCATTGCATTCCAGACCTCAGTGCTTTCATCAATAAGGGAGCAAACTTTAGCATCAGCATGGAATCCGTCTAACTTTCCAAATCATCACACACCAAACATTCAAATCACTTCAAATCCTTTCTTGAAGATTGCGTACATAATTTATTGCCTTTGACGACGAGGGAACTCTCAAATGTGCATGGGTATTTTAGCCTGCACTATCATTTTTTTTTAGTTTTCCCATAACAAAGCTCAATCTTGTTGTGGAGAGTCTCAAGCATCCTCAAAAGTTACCCGCAAGATAAGGAAACAAAACCATAAGTTGATAAGAGGTTCAAAGTAATATACATGAACACAATTGTAGTAGAGATGAGAAGGCAAGCGAATTTGCTTAATGACAAATAAATTGAAATTAGCAACCAAACTCAAACTCACATAAAGGAAAACGGACCAAACTTCATCATTTTATTAACTATTATTGTAGAGTCTTAGCTACTCTATCAAGTAAAAGATGAAATGACTGATTCTTCCATATTGCCATTTTTGGAGTGGTAAAGTAACTATGGATTCCCCACATGGATTTGGACCAGACTAGATGGCTTATCAATTGTCAAATGCAGAATAGCATGCAAGGAGAAAGGCTTAAAAACACAAAGTGAGTTTTTGCCAGATCTGGAAATTTGAATGATCAAAAGTCTTGCCTAAGATTGTGTTGGAGAGAGGATTTTTCAATTATGGAAAGGACTTCTCAATTATCTTGAAATATCTCTTACTCCTTTATCATTTTTTTTTCCTGTCTCTTAATGCTTTATCATTTTTTTTTTCTGTCTCTTAATCCTTTATCGCCTATGAGAGTTTTCTATATTATTGGATAAAGCCTTATTTTAGAATACAGCATCCAAAGTACTTATCAAGCAAATTTCTGGCATACCTTGAAAAGAGGAGCAAAAACTCGCAATGCAGTTTAGATGATGAGCATGCATACATCCTAAAGTTTGTTTCCACAACAACAAAGCCATCAGAACAAAAAGGTAATGACAAAAGTCAGTAAATTTTTCTATTTAAATTTTCAACAAAACATTAAAAAAATACAGAAAATCACAATTTTACAAGCTGTAACTGCAAGTTTGTAATAGACTGAGGAAGTTGTCCTCTTTAGGGTTAAAAATATTGTCGATGCTCATGGAGGTGTGTTTGTATTTGGTGGAGTAGGCGAACATACTCATGAAGCAGATGAAAAACAATATCAACATTCCAAGTGAAATGGAACCACTCATTAGCTCTTGTCTTGGCAATTTCAAAAAAGAACAAATAACTCGAACTAATACAAATTACTGAACCATTTATTTTGTAGCCATTGGAAACATTATGCAACTAGCTAATACATCATATGTCAACATTTCAATTGTTGATGTAATAGATTAATTTTCCCAAAATATATTCCATGCTGCCATGGATATGATACATTATGCTGTCTCTGGCACTGCTATATGTTCTGCATAAATGGGACACACCAAATTTTTATGTCCCACCTACGTCCA
The DNA here is from genome assembly GCA_025200525.1 of Camellia lanceoleosa. Classification (NCBI taxonomy): domain Eukaryota; kingdom Viridiplantae; phylum Streptophyta; class Magnoliopsida; order Ericales; family Theaceae; genus Camellia; species Camellia lanceoleosa. The sequence goes on from CM045760.1 coordinate 123,356,070, forward strand.
AAAAATTGCAAAAGTGGAATACATAATTCTAATTCTATTGAAATGAAACTCGAAGCCACGGTATGGACTACAAATGGATAACATAATGAAATTAAAGACAAAGGAAATTTTGTTTGCCAATTACCTGGAATCAAAGTAGCAGTACAGGAAAAATGAAAGATCAAGAGAAAAGGCACCGTCTAGCTTGGATTGTGAATGAAGAACCTAGACAAAAAAATATTTTTTGCGTGAGTTGGTGACAAGGATGAATTAGAGAACTAATGTATTCCTAAAGTAAAAGTGAACCTTCAGAACGTACAGAGTAGATTTTGATTGTCATCCATAGGTGAGCATGGAAGACCATGAACATAGTGACTAAGATTTTGGATGATTGATGAGCTCCACATCTTTAGAGATTGTCACTTATACAGTTTGGGAGAGAAGCATTGTTGTCTTTTTAAGGATAATAAAATTCTTCAATTTGCCAGCTATTCAGTCTAAGCAAGACCCTCAAATCTGAAACTCAAAATTTATGCATAAGCTTATCATCAGTAAATTTCAAATTTACTAAAGTCAGAACTTGAATCAACTCAAAATTACAATGATGGTAACAATAGAAGAATTATGTTTGAGTGAGTTATTGTCGTGAAGAGTATCAAAAATTGATGCTATACTTTGCAATAGACTTCAAAAAACCAGATTTATAAAGTTCAAAGCTTGTACATGCATATTTTTTCAGACTGATATGGAATGCATGTTAAATGCACAACAGTAAAATAAAGATTCTCTTAAGGTCCTAACAAAAATGCAAACTCGAAATATAACTGAAACATGGTGCAAAAGTAAAAATTTTCCTTCTGTGGGGATATATTTCTGAGTACCAACACGTGGCAAGGTGACGCCGACGTGTCAACCGAGGTGCCACGTGTCGCGGTAAGTTTTGCCGAGGTAATCTAAGATTTGCCGAGGTTATCTCCGAAGATGTCTTAATCCGGGATAAGCGGATAGAGGCCTCTCCTTTCTCTTACCTCGGCTTAACATGCAAAGGCCGAGCTACCCGTAGAAGAATTGAGCCGAGGTAACCGTTAGATCGGCCATACCTGCCTATATAGTATGGCAATATTATCGCGGTCAGATGGACGTTTAGCCATGAGAAGAAAGCTATGAGGCAAACACCTCACCAACTAGCTGGTCATGAGGCCATGTGAGTTGGCCATGAGGCCACGAGAGGCCATGTGAAGCAATGAGAAGCTTTTATCTAGAAAGCTGCCAAAAGCACAACAATGGGCTGGCAGGCAGCTCAAAAGTTGATGGCCTCTCCATCTCTATTCTCGTGTATATATAGAGAGGTTGAGACAGAGAAAAGAGAGGACGGAGAGGACTGATAATTAGAAGCTTAGAGAGTGAAGAGAGGAAGAGAATTACAGAGAGTTAATTGTAATTCTTACTATTCATTCCATATAGTGAATCTGCTGCCCGTGGACATAGGCAATGAGGCCGAACCACGTTAAATTCTTTGTGTTATTATTTGTGCCATCTATTCTGCCTGTGTTCTACAGTTGAATTACTAAGGTGGGCAGTGTGATCAGAAAATCACTCACACACCTTCCATTCAAGTAATTGTAGAACAAAAGTGCAAGGATTCTATTGTTTACTTAAACATGGATGAATTAATGTGGGATCAAGTAGAATTTTAGAAGAATGGCAGTTGATTACGCATGAATTGAGCTCAGGGTGAGTAAAAACAGGGGAACAAACTTGATACAGAAACTTGAAACCAAACAACCATCAATAGCCACCCCTTTGACAGAATATGTGCTAAACCTAGAAAAAATTCACTCTTATGCTCTGTTTGTTTTGGCGGAAAATATTTTTTGAAAAAATGTTTGTCACATTTTCTAGCGGTTAGTATGATAGTAAATAAAAGTTAAATGGAAAATGTTTTCTATGGTCAATAAAAAAATAAGCCTTTTTGAGTGAAAAATGCTTTACACTTTTGAAGGTGAAATTTTTTTCCTGAAGTGCAAAACATTTTTTGGTCTAAAGTCTTACCAACACCACCACACTGTCACCGCTGCCGCTGCCACCGCCACTAGCCCTACTACAACCGACACCACCGTTAATACAACCACTAGTACATCAGGTACTCTAAGTTATGATAAAAATCTGAGATGATATTGGTAATGAGGAAATAAATAAGTAAAAATGGTATGACAGATTTTGTGTTTGTTTGTTCGTACCTTGCAGTTGGCTGCTTATACTCATAAAAGTACTAGAGGAATGTATTGGATGATGGGCCAATATTCTTTCCCCTTTTCACACTTCTGTTTCAGTATTGGATTACATCCCCAGATCGCCAGCGACAAAAGCGAGGGAGGGAATCCTTGTTCTGGAAAGGTCGCAAGCTCAGGGCACCCACGGATCAGTAGATGCAAAAGAGAGGGAGGCAACCCATCCTTTGGAAAGGACGCGAGCCTAGGGCAATACCAGATAGCAAGTGTCTGGAGAGAGGTGAGGTTTTGAAACTCCTCATAAGAGAGTCTTTCCAGATTTGGGAATTTCCTGATGGTCAAATTGATGAGAGAGGTGGGCAGGAACATCCCTTCTTCTGGAAAGGACACCATATCTCCCCACGGCCAATCTGGGCCTTCAAGTACGAGTGTGGTAAGAGAAGAGAGTTTGTGCAAACCCCACTCTAATGGAGATGGAGGCGGAACTGGAAGTTGACCGACGAATTCCCCGATTTCAAGTGAAGTGATGTTGGTGGGGAAACTCCCTTCCTTGACAAAGTAGGAGACCATTCCTGCTCTGCAACCAGCTAAACCCAGCTTTTGAAGCGAAGTGAGTTGGTTGATGTTGTTGTTCTCATCACGACCACCAAGTGACAGGGGCTTCAGATTCTCACAACAGCTTATATGAAATTGACTGAGATTCCTAAGATCATTGGCTTCAGGTAAAGATTTGAGACTCGTGCAATTCCAAATTTTAATAGTTTCAAGGGATGGACAATCAATTTTGATCCCTTCCTCTGCAAAAACTGACTCCAAATTTCTGCAATTCCCAATCACAAGTTGTTTTAGTGTGGATGGTAGCCCACCCCTTGACAATAAATATGTGAGTGATTTACAGCTACAAACCCACAACTCTAGCAGATTATTGAGTGTCATCAACTCGGGTAAGGACTCCAAAGCATCACACTTTGTAACCCTAAGTTCTCTCAGCATAGATGGCAAACCTTTCATTGGAAAAGAGATGAGACTTGCACAATAGTCGATTATAAGCACCCCAAGAGATGTGTATGTGTGCAGATCTTGTGGCAGCTTCTTCAGCATTCCACACTCTTCAATTGTTAAATACTCGAGTCTCGTCATGCAAGGCAGCCCCTCATGTTGCTGCTTTTTCGAACATTCTCCTCCTTTTTCTTGCTCTTCTTCAAACAAGCAATCGAGTTTGGGGCAATGAGAAATCTTCAAATCGCAGAGGGAAGGGAGACATATTTGTATTCCCACCTTACTCCACCACAACGTTATGAGTTCTTGGCAGTTACTAATGTCCAATTTCACTAGTCCCTTCAAATCTCGAGTAAACCATGTCGGTAGGAACACCAATTTTTCAACATGAGAAATGCTCAAAGTAGTTATTGAAGTCAAATGCTTAGACATTTGGTTAGCTAGTAACTCTTCATCAGTTGTGCTTGGATCGCAGAGGGAGTCGAGAACTGTAACATGTCTAATATCCAAGGTGAGGAAACCAAGTCCAATCGTGTTCTTCGTCCCTAAGAGTGCTGGAAGGCTTGGGAGCACAACATTATTCATTGACAAGGACGCAAGCGATGGCTGAATGAGGCTCGAAACATCAATCAACAACTGTGGACAACCATCAATTTTGAGAGAATTGAGACAAGGAAGATCATTTGGTAATCTTCCAACAAGTTTGGGACAATTTATGATGGAAAGCTCACTGAGATGACAGAACGGCTGAACTCCCTCTGTTTCAAAAGCAGACCAATCCTCCCATTCTGGCATAAACTCAAAGCTCAGTCTCTCTAGAGAGGGGAAAGGTTTGGCACCACACTGCTGCCCATAGAACTCACAACCCAAGAACTTTATTGCACTCATTCCTTCAATGTAAAGGTCTTTAAGCAAGGGTAGTTGTCCAAGTGGTGGCAAAGATCTGCAACATTTGCTACCTTTTAATCGCATGAATACCATTTTGGAGAACGAAATATCTCCAACCCAGTTTGGAAATTTTGTACTGCCATACCCACTGATGGTTAGTCGTTCCAACAATTTGAAAGGTCTCATCACATCAAGCACATCCCTATCAACTATGTCATTTTGTGAACGGTGAGATTCATCCCATTCTAGCGATAGCTCTTTTAACTCCTCCTTAGACATAAAATTGGCATCCCTTGCATCCTTAACACCACTGACATTCTCCAATCTTGATATGTGTATTGCCCCTCGAATGTTTGATAGGTTTTTCAACTCTCCTATTTTACGCCCACAATCTTTACCCACCATAAAATTTGACAATGTTTGGAGACCAGTTAATTTACCTATATGTGGCGACATCTCTTCTGATGATGGAATATTCACGCCAGTCATGTCAAAATGGCGCAAGTTCACCAGCCTCCCTATGTTTAGAGGCAACTTCTGAAGTCGAGAACAAAATTTCAAAAACAAGACTTGTAAATTGTAGAGAGTTACCACTGTGTCAGGCAACCTTGTAATCCTAGAATGGGATACATCAAGGTACCGCAAGTGCTTTAGATCTCCAATGGAATCTGGTAGTTCATCCATCGAATCACAATGTAAACGCAACTCACGTAAGCTTTTTAACTTTGGCAACAAATCATGAAACAAGTACCTCGATGCATACATAGTCCGTGGAAAAAACTGTAAGAATGTTCGTAAGCATTTGGCATCATCAAAAACTTTAAATTTTTTGATTCCTTCACAATGGCTACCAACGTAAGATGAATGTCGAGCTTTTTCCGAAATCATGTTATGCCTGCCATACTCCAAATTATTCTTGAACCTAAAACATTTGTCTCCTGCAACATCTTGAGCCAAATCATTGATGAGGTCATGCATTATGAATTTCAATTTGTTACCACTTGACGGTTGAAAAAATGATCTTGATACCAATTCGTGAAAATACTTGCGGCCTAAATCCTCCATTTGCTCTCTACCTTTTGGTTGGTCAATTAAACCTTCAGCCATCCATAGCAAGACTAATTCCTCCTCCTCGAATTTGTAGTCCATTGGGATAATTCCGCAGTAAGAAAAGCACCTCTTCAAATGGGAAGGGAGATGAAGGTAGCTCAATTTCAATGCTGAGAGAATGCCACTTTCCTCATTCCATACATTGCTATTTAGTATTTCTTTCCATTCACGCTCTTCTTGTTTACATCGTAATAAGTCATTAAGGGCCCTAGCTGCCAAGGGCAAGCCTCCGCACCTATGCTTAACAATTTTCTTCCCAATTGATACCAATTCTGGGCATTCCATGATATTTCTATTCTCAAATGCATGATGGGCAAAGATTAACCAACAATCATCATATAATAAGTTTTTCAAATTGAAATATTCATCCATACCCATCTGCTTTACAACACCTCCTTCTCGCGTTGTCACAATGATTTTACTTCCGTGTGCTCGGCTTCAAATGGCAATCGTAGCGAATTCCACCCATCATGTCCGTAGTGCCACACATCATCTAGAACAAGCAAAAACTTTTTTTCTGCCAGTGTGTTTCTTAGTTGGACTTGAACCTCATTTAACTTGCCCAAATCACATGGACGGTGAGTGAATGACTCGAGAATTGCCTTTGTTGTTCCCAAAATGTAAAGTCATGTAAACACAAACCCATGCTTTCATATTGAAATGCTTTTGCACTTTGTCGTGATCATAAATGTGCTGAACTAGCGTAGTCTTGCCGATCCCACCCATGCCTACAATAGGAATTACATCAAACTTTTTTGCATTACGTGCATCCCCAAGTAGCAATTCGATAATTTGCTTCATGTCTTCATCTCTGCCATGAATGTGAGGCTCCTTCAAACATGTAGTTTGTGATCTCTGCCATAGATGTGTAGACATCCTCCCAACAAGTCTTTTATCTAGACCAAGATCTTTTCCTTTTGTAGCAACTTCTTGTAATTGACTAGTAATCTCATTTAGCTTTGACCCAGTTTTAAAATTGAATGGAACAATAGAAGAGAGACATGGAAACTTAGCTGGTCTTCTTTCCAACGTCGTCTCCTCCGCCATTAGCTTCCTTTCCAGAGCTTCAGTGGCAAAATCATCCAATAAGTCATCTGCATCGTAAGCCAAAGGTTGAACCTCTTCTAGCCACTTTTTGATATCCTTGTCGTGCACTTGTTTGTTCTCTGCATCAGCCAACAGAGTCTCTAAATCCTCTAATGCCTTCTTGATTACGGATGCGGTGCCAGCGTCATTGTGCTCACTAAGTTGATTAAATAAGAGGACAATTTATCAACCGTAGCTTGCACAAATGGAGAGATAAAGATCCCAAATACGTCCATGGTGTTTGTTCTGAAAGAAGGAAAGGTAATGAAACCAAGCAATACAGATATCAAAAACAGGTTGAAGAACCTCTACAAACTTGGAACAGACTTTGGTGGTAAAGGTAAGAAACTGAGTCGAAATGAAGCAATACACAGATCAAGAACAGGCAGAACCTCTACAAACTTGGAACAACTTTGGCAGATAAAAGATATGAAAGGTAAGAAACGAAGCAATACAGAGATCTAAACCAGGCTGAAACTCTGCATACTTCAAACAACTTTGGAATTGTAAAGGATATGAAAAGTCAGAAACTCATCAAAAACAAAGCAATACAGAGATAAAACAAACAAACAGTTTGAAGAAGCTCTGAAAATGTGTAGTAGCTGAAGATTGTAAGTTTTGACCAAAAGCACATGAGAAAGTGGTGAAAGAAGAGGTATGAAGTAATTAGAAATCAACAATAATGGAGTCTCATCTCATTGGCCATTTTACCAGTTTGTTTGCTACCTACTTTTTTATTAATTTCTCTGTATAATTGGTGGATGTGATCAGGAAGAGATAGGAATAGAAAGAGACAGAGAGGCCGGCCTTTTATGGATAATGTTTAATATTTCATTGTCCTTGGACTTCTTGGTTTCTAGTCTTTTTTAATTTTTACTTTTAAAATCATTTTTCTAGTTCTTTTATGGATTAGGTACAAATGTAAGAGTATGATAAAGCATAGTCTCACTAACCATTTATATTCCATCACAAGTGCCTCTATAATAATCAAATTTCTGAAAAGTTAAACATTTAAAAGTTAGCAACTTCTCTAGATTTGAGTTGTGTGGTCCCGATGTTCTGTCCCAATAATTTGTTAGTCATCTCACCTAGTGGCTTATTGAAAATTTAGTTTGGCAAGTTGCCAAAAAGTCAAAAAGTCAAAAAGTTACTCAAAAAGTTGAAAAGTTATCACTATTTACCAAAAGTCAAAAATTACGGCTGCACAATTCTCAATCCTAATTTTTTCTTACACATTAATTTATATAATTTTTTAATACACATTTTTTCATAAAAAGTCAAAAAGTTAACCCAAACATCCATATTTTTTTTTCTCAATTTTTTAGTCAAAAAGACAAAAAGTGTACTTATTTAGGACACTCCAAACAATCTCTTAATTAACAGTTTTAACATTTCATTTAAAGAAAGGTATATATTTACACATGTATACATCTCAAATTGTCAATCTTTTTCAGTACCGAAACTATGCAAACTAACTTTACAAAAATGAGCAGCTGTGTCTTTTCAATACCCTCTAATTTGTATCCTCTTTCAACCCCACAATGTGCAGAGGTCATAAACAACACAATACAACACACTCACCCAAGCCAAACAAAATGTTCCTTATTCACACTGATGCAATAGTTTCAATTCAAAGAGTAGTAGTATTCACTGAGATCTCATTTCAAGTCAAACTGTAAAGGTATCTTCAGACACTGCAATGGCTTTAGTGCCACCATTAGATTCGCAAACAAAGGCCACAAGTTCAGATCACTGCACACACAATAGTGGGAAGAAATTAGAAGAGATAAATGAGATTAAGAGGATATATATATATATATATATGGTATGGATATATTATGTATGTCCACATACATGTATTTCCGTCTTTTTCCTTTTGAAAATCCCTTGTCTAAAAAAACATTTTAGACTCGACTCCATAGTTTTTTTATGGGAAAATTATGCAAATAGTTCCTGTAGTTTACACGATGTGTCAATTTAGTCCATGTTGTTTCAATTTGCTCGATCTTGCCCCTTAATTTAACGGATTGTGTCATTTTATTCCAATAAATAACGGTTGTTAAATTAATTTAACAGAAAGTCAAACAATGTGTCAATTTGATCCTTGTCAAAATCGAGTTATAACAACAGAGACCAAATTGACACATCTTGTAAAGTACAGAGACCAAATTGACACATTGTTTGACTTTTTCGTTAAATTAACTTAACAACCGTTATTTATTGGACTAAAATGACACAATCTGTTAAATTAAGAGGCAAAATCGAACAAATTGAAACAACAGGAATCAAATTGATACATCATATAAATTACAGGGACCAGTTGCATAATTTACCCTTTTTATTTTTATTTTGGAAGGTGTTATGTCCAAGGGCCTGACTAGCACTATGCCTCTGAACATCAACTTATCTAAAATAAGAATCAGAACTTTGTTCGAGTAATTGCGCTTCTACATCATTTATTTGATCAAGTAACAAAACATACTCTCTCTAAAGAATGCTCTTGAAAAGTAAATTCTAATAAATCAGCCACCTAACCAGCTACAAATGAAGACATGTGTTATGTGACTTAACTCTTTTTTTTTAAAAGAAAAAAATCAATATCAATATCAAAATCAAAATCAAAACCAAAACCGTGAAATAGGGTATAAGCATAATTATAATGAAAGAAGTAAATAGTGGCATCTGGTTTCACTCAGTGGTCCATTTTCCAACCAGGTTTTGCTACTTTTTTACTCATATCTGTATCTATACTTCAATGGCAGCTAGCAGGAGTGGAAAAAATAAAATTAAAAGAGCTGTTAGAGAAGTCAATAATGGCATCTCATCTCATGTCATCTCATCTTCAGTGGCTCATTTTCCAATCAGGTTTGCTACTCTTTTTTTTACTCATATCACGTGTACTTCAATGACAACTTGCAAGACTAAAGAAAATTGATTAAAAATAAAAAGAGCTGTTAGAGAATCTTTGAGGAGTTCAGATCCTCTGTAGCGTTTCTGTCTGTAGCTTGTGTAGTGTACCAAAACGACGTTATTTTAGTGGAAAAAATAAAAAATAAAATAACAACCAGAGCTCCTTCTTCCCCTTCCCAATCAGCCACCATGACCACCTCCTGTCCGTGGTGATTGGCTATCAATCAATGCACTGCTTTGATGCTGTACCATACACGCGTTGTGTGGCGTCTTTTGGTTGGATGTTCCATATGCTTTTGTTAGAAATCTATTCTCCGAAAATATTTATTTTACAGAATACTAAACACAGATATTAAATAAAACACAGAACTTACCTGTTTCTGCAGAATCAAACTAGGATTAAATTTGTGATTGAGGCCAGTGTTTGGACACTGTGTCTTTAAGACAGAAATTCGTCCTCTCCTAAGTGCTTGAGAATAACAGACGTCCTGCCTCCAGGATTCAACAATCACCCCAAACAGATGCAGATCTGACCTTTAAGCCCAGATATCTGCGAACCGCAGATTTTCGAACTCACAGACAATGCAAAAATGAAGAAGAAGAACCGAAGCAGATAATAGAAAAGACAGGTTACGGGTTAAAACTCTATATCCCTATTGGAATAGAGGGTAGATATATATAGGCTGAGAAGAATCCATTCAGAATAGAAGACCATTAGAGAAGAACGGTAACCCAGTAGGAGACGCGACTGTCCGGAAGGATTAAAACCGAAAATTTTGAATTTCAAAATTTCCCGCAGAATTTATTTGAACCATTTCAAATAATTTTGGAGCAAAAATTAAAGGACGGATTAGACCCATACCCGCGCCCGCCCCGGCCGGACGGCGGCGGTGGCGCGCGCGTGTGGTGATGGTTTTGGATTTGTCCATAACTCCTCCTCCTACAAAACTTGGGTACCCCTTGGGGCCCATCCCAAGGTCTCCAACTTAGAGCTTATAAACACTTTGAAACTCTTTCAAGTTTCCTATGTGGGACAAGGTTTTAGATACCAACCCATGGGAACCATACCAAACATTCTCATGTTTTATAAGGCTCACTTCGGTATCAATTTGTCATTCACTCGTAAATGGTTTCGACCACCCGAGTATAGATTCTTGTTCACCACATGGCAAGGAACGTATTGCCACTCGGACCCACCCAAACCGAGGTGTGGGACCTATATTAATTCAAGCTCAAAATTACCGGAAATTAATGGTGATTAACCATTTTCTCTAACACTTTGGTCATGTGGCACTTTGTGATTAGTTGAAATGTTTCATAGCCAAAATCTCATTCTATGAGTGATTAAATTCAACGGGAACATGTTTCTTAAGGTCTTTGGTCATTCCGAATTCAATGATGAGCTCCATTTCAACAAATTCTGAATATTTTTGTGAGTATTAAAATAAATAGAATAAAATAATAAAAAATAAAGATATTAAAATAAAATACCGCCCTTATTAAAATTGGGGGAAAATGGGATGTCAACCATAACCAAACTGTTTTGTGGGAAAAAAGTTTTAAACCAACTTATATTTTTATATTATTATTATATTAAGCTAACATCTCATTTTTGTGTGAACACAAAAAGAAGCTATATGTAACGCAATTTTAAAAACCAAAATTGTATAGGAAAGAGGGGGAAAAAACACATTTTAACTAGTTCGATAATTTTAACTTTCATTAATTGGAAGGGCAAAAAAGGAAAAAATCTCACACTACACGTGTGTAGAATTTCTTCGTTTTTGAGATTATTAATCTTTCATTCAATTACTGAAACAACTCCGATGTCATGTATTGATAATTATAATATATTTTCTTCAAAACTATATCAATATACACTTGCAGCATGCATTGCGTGTGCCACGAGTCTCTTATAATAGTGTGTGTGTGTATATATATATATATGTATTTTGTGGTATCAAGAGGTTGGGCTGATTTGGATTCCCATATTCTATACTATGCAATTTATTCTAATAAGGAATTACCCTTCAAACTCATGAAGAAATGCTAGTTTTCTTTTTCTTTTTCTTTTTTTAACTTTTTAAGGAGGGAATGGAGAAGAGGAACTTGGAAATTTGCATAGCACAACTGTCACATCCCAAATCCAGACATGACCGGCAGTGGCCCACGGGGACTTAGCCCAAGGCACAAGTAAGCCTAAACATGAACCCAAAATCACAAAGAATAAATGTGAAGATAGCCCAGAAATAAATAAATCAAAACCCAATCCAGTGACAAGTCACAAGTATAAATGGTAAAACCAGCCATAACCAACTTTCAAAAATATATACTAAATAGAACACAAACTGCCCACAAAATAAAATAATTCTAAATAAAATCCAACCACAATATATGCACAAAACCGACATAACAAGCTAAAACAAAATAATGAATGTCCTAGAGGTCCATGCAATTGAGTCCCCACTACGCCATGAGTCCACTCTAGTCGTTCTATCACCTGGAAATGATAAACAACTAAATCAGCTGATAGCTCAGTGAGTAGAAGTATGGATAGTAAATACAGTTTTGAAAAATAGGGTTCAATTCCAAAATAAGAAATATATCACAGAACTATATTGGCGTACAATTTTGATAAAGATAATATGTTTCAAAAAGAAGATTCTACAGTTCAACAGTTAAAAATACTCATGTCTCTCAAGAACATTACAAATGACATTCTCCACTTAAAACAGATTACAACATGGTCATCAATAATTTTCTAAGTACCAAGAACAATAAGTAACATGTCACAAAGTTCTCAAGGCAATAAGCCCGTTGGATCCAATATCGAACCAAGAGTCATCCTCGAGATGGCAACCGGGCCCTTTCTCTAAAAGGATCCGATTGAAGGTCACCTAGCCTAGCCCAAGTCTTTTCCTTACAATCGTTGAGCACTAGAGTCATCATAACCCAACGTGAATCTGTTCCCTAGTGGCCAGAGTCACCACACACAATGGAATAATTTCCCTAGACTTTTATATACAGATGATCCCAATAATCAATACAATTCAATTTCACAAAACATGATAATTCACCATTATAGACATGAGACCATAACAAATAGTTTACAGTATGCCAAGTTTACACATATTTTAGAAATAATTTAATTCCATTGATAATATAATAATTTATCAAAATAGTTTAGTCCTGAAACAACAATTTAATTTTTCAACAGTTCAGGGTAGGGAAACATTTATAAAAATATGTAGCATACAACTACTCACTTGAAAATGAAATAATTTAATCCTCAAATAGAGTATAAAAGTTTAACTAGTATCCTGAACTAAGTATGGAAACTACATGTCGCTACTAATTCAAAATTTCTAAAAAGAATATTAATCTAAGTACCCCATACTAAAACGCACTAACACAGTTTAACCCCACTTACCGTTTCTCATAAATAATATCTAAGTTCATTTCTTCAAGGTCTAAAATTACCCAAGACATGGGTTCAGATCGAAACTTAATTAAAAGTAACTTTAAAATAAAACAGAATTTTAAACAAGTTTTCTTAATCTATTCGCTAACTTTGAAAATTAAAAACTCACTCTACGCTGTTCGAAAAATTTCAAAACCCTCCAGATATCAACTAATATATCTTAAGTTTCAAACCCAATTGGTTTCACTTGATTTGCTTATCAAAATAATTATTAACAATTAATTATATCCAAACAGGTTGTTTTCTGCAACACTTTAAAGAAATTAATGGTTCTCTTAGTATACACGAGCAATCAACACAAGGCCAAAAATGTAAGAAACTGAACTCATAACCAGTTCTAACGACACTAATTTGATAATTTTCAGATTTACAACCAAAGAGAACGACACTTCTGAAATTACTATTTTGTACTAATTTTCTGGACAGATTTGAATACATCAATTTATATGGATTTTGATTCCCAAAAATATAAGAAAATTCTAATATGAAATTAAATATGTAATAAAGTTACAGTAAAAATTCATTTCAAAATTCATTCGCCAGATATAGTTTCTTGATTTTTAAAGTTTGTGATTTTAGAATCAAGATTTTCCATCCACCATTGTAACCCAAAACTTCCCATAAAAAGAGTGTTTTTTGCGACCACCACAAGCCGTCGCAAATAATGAAAATACAGTCGCAAAAGACTTTTTGCGACGGTCCATGCGACCGCAAATTGGAGACGCTAAATGGAGGTGACAAATACTTTTTACGACCGCAAAATAACAGTCACAAATTATTTGCAACTGCCTAACCTACTTTTTGCAACAACTATTTTGCCGTCACCAAAAAAAAAAAAAAATCAAAAACACTTGGCGACTATTTTTTTTACCGTCGCAAATCATTATTTTTATAATAAAATCATATATACCTTTGCTACAACAAAAAAATCAATTGCAAACACCTAACAATTTTTTTTCAATAAAAAATAGCAAAATTAACAAATTAATTTAAACTCATAATAGAAATATTAACCTATTCACATATAAGTGTGCAAACAAAATATACACTTTCATACATGCAAAACAAATATCCATCAATCATCCTTAAAATATATTGTACTAAAAGATTCAAGTCCTCAAAAAATAAAAAATAAAATTAAAAAAAAAAGAGAAACATAATCTCAGTTTGGCTCCCAAACATCACCCGCTAGATTATATCAACTGCTCCCTCAACAAAACCTGCAAAAACATATACACGTGACTTGAAAAGTTGACATAGTTTAACTTGAAACAATAAAAATAAAACTATTTCAAAAGAAATTGTCAAGAGAAAATGGCAATACTATACTGTAACCAAGTAAAATGAGGTAAATTCATATAAAATAAAGTCATGATCATCAACTTGTTGGTATAACAAATAGATATAAAATTCCAGGGAGTAGTCAATTGAGTATTTCTAGTAGTTAACTTTGTGTTTTTCAGTTGCAAATATTTAAATGATTACTTGTATCTGTTCCTTGTTTCTAGCAGTAATGTTTGAGATTGTTCAACAGGCTTCTTTCTTGATGCTCTTCTTATGATTATGGGTCAACAGATTCAGCAAGCACAGAAGTGCACCACGCTCAATTATGGATTGGAGAAAGGAGGTTTCCATTAATAAATGCAAAATCATGGTACATTGAAAGCAAAGACAAATTCCACATCATGCTTCGAGTTCTCTAATCTCCAGCACTTTCAGGATTCAAAAATCAAATACAATCCCTGCTAATGTAATTAAATTTAACCACAAAAAAGGAAAATTCATCAAATCATCGATCCATGTTTGGGAGATAATTCATCAAGTTCATCAAATCCTTGGTTAAGCACAAGCATATAAAAATCACATACTGCAACCCAGATCCAACATGATAAACAATAATTCTCTTCTCCCTCCTCCAACACTGAGTGATTTTGGCCACCATCTTCTAGAGACAAAACTACAGTCTGCAGACTGTAGGTTACAAATTGAGTTCTCAAATCTCCTGGCATTACTCATTTATGCAATTATTTTCCAAAAAACATTGGAAATTTTGAACAGGGTAGATTTTCACATCACATGGCATCATATGTTCCAACATTGATTTCCAGTTACCATTTACATCCCGACATTAGTAACTAATGTACTTTTGGGTAAGCATGGGAAATTTTGAACGGCGTAGATTTTCACATCACATTGCATTATATTTTTTTTGATCAGCAACAAAAGCTTTATTAATAAAACTGAAAAAGGAGAGAAGAGGATGAGGCATCCTCTGAATACAAAACAGTGAAAAGACAACAAGAAAAAGCTCCTAACTGACTAAAAACAATCAAAAGCTTACAAAGCATACACCGCCAACCAATCTCTAACTAACAAAAAGAGTGGAACTCCTTTAAATAAAGAGTTCCCCGACGCCCAAAAAGAAGATAAGTGACAAACATGATCCCATAAACAATCCACCTCCCGAAACTTATCTTCAAACAACCTCTGATTTCGCTCCCACCATAGCACCCAAAAAGTTGCAAAGACCACACAAGTCCATAAAATTTTGGCTCTCTTCGATCCTCCAAATGTATGAAAATCAATTAAGAGCATATGCACACTCCTTTTTGGGGCCACCCACATACTGTTTCCAACACGAAACAATCTATGCCATAGATTCAAAGCTATTGGACAATGCAAGAATAAGTGATCCACGGATTCCCCGCTCTTACAACACAGAATACACCACTGAAGATTTAAAACACGATTTGGTCTCCTTTTCTGCAATGTATCATTAGTCAAAATTCTCCCATGAACCAAGGCCCACATGAACACCTTTACCTTTAAGGGAACACAAGCCTTCCAAACTTTTTTACAAAAAAGGAATTGAGGGATTTGAGGATTATCAATGATGTAATCAAAAAAAGACTTGCAAGAAAATATGCCGGACGAATGATATCTTTGGTTAATCACAACAGTAATTTCCAGTTACCAGTTTCAACCACAGATTAGCAATTAATATCTTTGGTTAAGCACAAGCATGAAATTCAGGGTCATTGAGTTCAAGAGTAAGCACTTACCACTTGAGGAAAAAAACCATAAAAGAAGAAGATGGAAATGAAAATGTATGGTGCGGCCAACATGTGATTTTAAAGACACTCATGGATTGTCAAAGCACAAGAAAAATATCTTGTATTTAATCCATACACTAACTCTGCACTATAGTAATGACCTTGAGAGAAACAAAATACAGTAACTAACAAAACCACAAATCAGCCCAGAGCTCAAAACCTACCTGAAACTCATCCAAGTTGGAATAACACCCCTCCTCTAGTTTCATCCTGACAATTCGAAAATCCATCGGACCCTCAATAATTTCATGGTAATCAGGAAGCTGCATAAAGACTGTTTCAGTACCAATTTAACAAAAGGGGCAATTAAGAATCATCATTATATATGCAACATTTTCCAAAAGAAGCACCTCGTTCGGATCAACAGGTTCTGAATGAGAATAATCTTCAACCTTCAACACAAGTTGTGTTGTGGAAGAGCTTGCTCCAAGAAGTCTCGAAATTCATGCGCTTGTGAAAGGTATAAACCTCATCCACTTAGTGTAGTTTGTACACTAATTATATCACATTACATTTTGTCTCATGTAAAGACGTGGGCTTGAGGGAATGGGTTTCCTTCTCGAAGTTCATTTCATGGGTTTTAATCCAGTGTAGTGTTAAGTTTGAGATTTGGAGGTTGTGATTTTGGGTGGGCTTAAACCCATTGTATTGTTGTATGTGAAACGGGTTTAGGATGGAATAATGCAGGTAAGGTACATTCGGAGTGGATGTAGGCAAATAACCGAACCACTATAATATCTTGTGGTCATCTCTAAACTTCATGAGTTTTACATTGTTTTGTATGTTTCCATGTTATTGAGATGACTATGATTCATGCATAAATTTGCCATGAATGTTAGTGAACTTTAAATTCTTCCTAAATGCTAAATGGAGGAAGAAAGGGAGCTCTTTCTACCTAAAGATAACCTCCCCACGGATAGCTAGATCTGGCATTCATCTCTACCATTAAGTGTATGATGCATCAGTGGTACTCTTATGCTATGTTACATGGACTCTTCTACTTTCCTAGTGTACTCGTGTCTACCAAATATTATAAGGATAAGAGTGTGGAATATGTGTTCAATAACTTTACACACTTGAATCCTCTACTTTTATATTTGAAAAAGCAGACACTCACATTTGCAAGTAAATAAACATTTCTAGCTTCTTACAAGAAATGGGATATATAAATTCCATATTTCTCTAAATCTCATTTAATTTGAAACACAATTCTAAATAATTTACATGTTATCCAATAATATTATACAATATGCAATATATGTAAGTGATTGAAACAAGTTCCCATACTTATACCCAACTTCTAGATGTATATCCCACTATCATAATATTTGAAGTTTAGGAAAAATGATGCTTGGACACGCAGCCGCATGGAATACTCGTACCCAAATCCATGTAACATATAGCTCTAATGTGAAAAGTAAAATATTATGATTGAGAATAAGTGTGATGATTAAGCACTAATTGGTCTATAATTTGAATTGAAGAAATAATAAATTTAAAATTTTGCATAGCTTGGGTTTGGGAAATAAATCGAAGAAAACAAATTGTTCTACCCAACCAAACACTTAACTTGAGTGAAAAAGTTGCATATCAAATTCAACAGAAGCACATAAAAAGTTGAAATAGGCTCAATGCAAGACAGGAAAGGTAAGTTAGGAAGAAAGATTGAAATAATGCCTAAAAATTTAGGTTTCCCTATTCAACCCCCTCCCCCTTCTAGAACACATTCACACGCATTGTGTGTGTGTGTGTGTGTGTGTGTGAGAGAGAGAGAGAGAGAGAGAGAGTTGTCATTACCTGTCTGTAAAATAGAATGCTTCTTCAACACCATCACCATGATGCACATCTATATCAATGTATAGAATGCGTGGATGATATTTTAGAAGCTCCAAAATCCCCAAAACCAAGTCATTGATTTAACAAAAACCAGATGCCTCACACTTCTTGGCATGATGTAGTCCACCAGCCCAATTTATGGCAATGTCACAAAGCTGATTGTTCAATCTGCGTGCAGCATCTGCCAAAAAACTTCAATCCCTAGTCAAGGAAAACTTAATGCCACTCAAGTTTAAATTACAATACCATTTGATCATAATTTACCTATAGTTCCACCAGCATAAATTTGACAGAACTCAAACAGGTTTTCAAAGACGGGGCAACCTTCTCCAAGATTATCTGAAAAGGTGAGGTGGACAAACAAAACTTGACATTATTTGATAGTCAATAAAACTGAATATTAAACCAATATAGTGCCAAACTCATCACTTGGTCCGATCCACCCAATTTGCACATTAATTCAGAGGCAGTGATGAAAGAACTAAAAATTATCAGCAGAATCATAGCGAATAATTATTGCAGTCAGTCCCTCAGGTATGGTAATCACACCCCAATTTAATAATTTCCACACCAGTAATTTGTTACAAAAGATTAGCTAGAAGTTATCCACTCAGTCAACTTCCATTTACACCTAAACTTCATCAAGTTCTTAAAGTACATACCTTGATGCAAAATAACTAAGACAGTCATTCTTTCACACAACTATGGAAACAATGGTGGTGTTTGGGAAGCAAGTTCCCAAATTTTTTTCTCATTTTTTCCACTAAAAGACAAAAGTTTTACAAAACCAAAAAAAACACATCCAAACAAAATATCACATCCAACCCCATAATCATTTCACTTTTTCTCTCACAAACATCACATCCAACCACATAAAAACCCAACTATCTTCCCAAACACTAAAAATTTTTTATCTCATAAAAACCTACATCTAATAAAATCTACATAAAAACTCACTTCCCAAACACCCACAATGTGTTCCCTTATAGATATTGTAACAAGGACACATATGGCAGTGCCCAACATCAATATTTAACAAATTAACAGAATCAATTAATTGCACACAAAGATTTCACAAAATGAAAAACAGATGACAGATAAAATGCAATGCCCAACCTAATGTTTAACATGAATATTTTTCTATAAATAGAGATCACTGCTTATAGTTGTTAGATCAATAATGTTAACAGATGAGCAATACATTTAAATATGCATAGTTTATCATCGTTGATATTTGACCTTTCTCAGACCTGAATTACAGATGCTGCTACAGATATGGAATCTGATTCTAGAAACAAGCGCCCTGTGCTACAAACTGCTGCGGCGCTTGCAGTTTCACCAAATTATCTGGAATTAAAGGAGGTGAAATCAAGCATGTGAGAGCAATGCTATATATCTATATATATATAGAGAGAGAGAGGTGAGAATTGGAAGGTGAAGCGATAACAATTAAGAATTGAATGGTTCAACTTATACCTGTAGTAGATGAGGAAGGATTGATTCAAACCAAAGCTTGTTTCCAGAATTAGACTACCTGGTGGAAAAATCAATAGATTGACGAAAAAGTTCGAATTACAGTGAGTTCAAATGAAGAAGTTGAATACGAATTAAAGTGAGTTCAGTGAGTTCAAGTGATCGAAGTAGAGAGATGAATAAGTTGAAATACGAATGAATGATTCGAAGAGACTCACTGAGAGAGAGAGAGAGAGAGAGAGAGAGGGAGAGTTCATACCGTTGGAGATCTCTTCTTCAAACAACCATGGTGATCTCTTCTTCAGATTCTCTTACTCAGACACGATCGAGCGAAATTAGATTTGGGGGGAAATAAGAGTCTAGGGCAAGTTTTACACAATCAGATTTGGGGGAAATGAGAGTTCAAGAAAAAAGGAAAATATAAATTGGGCTGAGTGGGTTCCAATAGTGGGCTCGCAAGTTTTTGCTTAGGCTGAGTGGGTTCAAAAGTTTTTGCTTGGCTGATTTGCCGTTGCAAATAATTTTTTTTTGCGACGGTTAAATAATCAGTCGCAAAAAAAATAGATGCAAAAAGTTATTTTTCTAGTAGTGTATATTATTGAATATTTCTTCGAGTGGTTGTTGGGCTATTGCTTAGGGTGACTTTTAGGCATTGTTGGACTTTAATTGTCCAGCATGATGTAATATTTCTCATATTTGTTAATCTCCTACCTATTGAAAAAATAAAAATAAAAAATAACAGAGAGAGAGAGAGAGAAATCCTCATTTGCTAATTAAGTAGGCAATAATAATGAACATGATGGTTTCCACACACATGCATGCATTTTAATTAGAGGCTAGCTGCAACTATAATAAATTCAAACCCTTGCTAGTAAGCCTTTTTATTTCAATTTAAAAACCTTGTTCATCTTTAATTCATTTTTGAGAACGAGTTTAGCTTATTCTTTACTGGTGGTTTGTTCTTGAATTTGAATCAACAAATAATTTTTTTTAATTAACAAATCCAGCAATACACGAGACTTGTACACAATAGCACACATAAATCCTGATACACAATATGTGTTCTCACATTACTAAGCACTCATGTCATACACAAGCACACACCAACTTCACCAACATTCACACCACACTACTATCCTAGAGTCTATGTTGAATACACAGACCTACACCACTACTAGACAATTCAACACACTTTATTTGTGTTCTCACTTTTATATGTGACTTTCCATTTATCTCTCACATTTGTAAATCTATACAGATGAAAAGATGGCATCATGGTGAAAGCAAGAGAATGTCACAAAACTTGGCACTGCAAGGGTGAAGACCATTGCAGGGATGACTGCAAAAACCAGTTCAATGGAGCAGGGCAATGCGATGATTTCACTGCACCCCTGGTTCCGAGGCAATGTTTTTGTGCTTTCAATTGTTGATCTCTCATCTCCATATCAATGGAATGCCAAATTATTGGAATAAATCAGAATTTCATGTGGTAAAAAGAATTACTGTATTATAAATAAAATTTCCAAATTTTCTAATTTCTTGGTGAGAACCCTTTTTGACAATATTGTTGTCATAACTAACATGGTTAATAAACCATAAGAATGTCACAATTAATCCATTCCATTTCAAGAACTCATTGATAAAAGAGACAAAGACAAGAGTTTAACCAGACCATACTAGATTAAACATGACAAACAAAACAGGAAAATAGAGCTTAGAACAAAAACTTGAAAAACACAAGAGCTACAAAGGCTACAACTAGAAGAATAGCAAAAAGACTGAACATTTCAGAAATAGAGGAGCTAGCTGATTGAATTCTAGATGAAGCCGCAAAACCAGATGGAGCTTAGCTTGAGAGAAGAAGCTATTGTTTGCCATAGTAAAGCTGAAAAGCTAAAATAACTTAGCTAGGAAGTAGATGTCATACATCCATGGAGCTAAATCAACATGAATATCCTTACTGCCTTTCAACTGCCCAAACAATTAATCTCAACATACCAACCCCTACTAAAGGAAAGTGAGGCAAAGAAGCACAACATGAATCCACTAAAGAAAACAAACAAACAAAAAAAAGGAAAGATCAAATCCAACTTGTGAGGAGGAAACTAAAGACAGGAGAGAACCTATACAAGTCTTTTCTAATTTACAATTTACTTGTGAGGCTGGCAAATGTGTTGTTCTTTGCACATAACCAGAATATGTGCTAACCCATTTATAGCATTGTGCGAACTTGTAAAGTCTTTTCTAACTTACAATTTACTTGTTCAAAATAAGAGGTGAAAAAAATATTAAAAAACCTACCATGCAGTTGTTGAATGGAAAAGAATGCTAAATATGTCATTAGTTCTCTTTTTGGGGGGTGGGTGGGGGGGATTACATTAGCAGTGCCTCTTATGCCAATTTTGCACTTCTATTTTTAAATTTTTTGTCAATTTGGTCAAAAATGACACAAATACTTCAATACTCCAACAAGACACAAAATGATAAAAAATATGGGTAGGGTAAAATTCAGGAAATTTAATAGCGTTGTGTCATTTTGGATTGTATGAAGATTCAAGTGGACAACAATTAGACGGATGCACCCAAATTTTATTGGAAAAGGAATTGAAATGGAGCACTCTTTTATATATTTGATCACCACAAAACAAGTAGAGAAGCATGACAAACCAAGGTTCACAGTAATTTATGCTTTCCTGAGATCATGGGTGCCAATTGGTACATCACAATTTGAAGTGGAAGGCCAGTGGTGAAGTTCACAAGTATGTGAATAAAAGTACAATAAAAAAAAAAACAAAAAAAAAAAAACAAAAGCAAAAGGCAGCATTTTGAACAGCCAAAAAACAACTTTGTACATTTTCTCACATCTCTACTTCCTCCTTTTCTTCTTTTCTTTTTTTCTTGTTTCCTCATTCATTTCTGGTATTTTGCGTCCTCTAATGGAAAAAGGTGTGTTTTTTCAAGTATTCAAATCCCTTATGAGTGTCTCTGCCTTCACTACCATATTTTCTCATGCAAAGTCACAAGCATCTGCAAAAACTTCCTGTGCCAGAAGGGAACTCATCATAAACATGAGATGGTGTCATCCCAACCTTATCCACAACTTAATATGTTAAAGAAAATTGAATTTCAGATCATTGTCAAACAGATTAAGATATAAATCACTTTGTAAATGTTAATCATTTGAAAAATAGGATATGTCTTCAAGAACTTGATGAATCACAAAAACATAACTAATTCACTTTTCATTGGGAGCTGACATGTACTAAATATTGAACCTAAATAGAATCAACAATATTTTGGTTTTCAAATGATCAGAAACATTTTCTGGTACAGAGGGCATTCTTTCTACAACACGAGGATGTGCTTTCTGTTGAAAAAAATAAATTATTTGCAAATACAATGGTTCAAATTTCAAAGAAGCAAATTATATTCTAATAGAACAAACAAACAAACAAACAAATTTCTTTTTTTATTATTGGCCTCTGTAGGTAACAAAAAAATTATGGCTAGCTTTATATAAGAACAAAAATACGGGTGGGATTGTATACTTCAGTTCTACACCTAAGAGAACATAGAAAATGTAAAAATATATTTGGTGGAACACACATAGATTGGTATATGAGCAGCAATATCCACATATTACATATTAGTCATAAAGTTAGTCCTACATAACCATCCAACTCATCCGCATTCCGGCAGCTTAGAGCATCCCTATTAGGTTTTTATTCTTGGCAATCCCGTTTGACAAAACTCCTTTCAGTTGTACTTTTATTTGCTCTTTTATTTCAATGAGGTTATGAGTATTTAGATGCGAATCCAACCCAAATTGTGTCTTGCAGAGATGTTTCAGAAGTTAATTCTTTCATGTTTGCCACTTCGCTGACTATGTCGGGGATCGAGCTGCCTAATCCGCTCGCGAGAATCCAGGGGGCAGCGCCCCTTAGCAGGTCCGGGGCAGTACCCAAGCAGGGTCGAGGGGCAGCGCCCCCGAAACAAAATGCAAAAATGCATTCGAAATTGCTTGCCCGCTCGAGCGGCCATTTGTGCGCTCAAACGGAAAATGTTTGGTTCCAAAAGTTTAACCTGTCTGCAAAAGTATTGGAAGTTGGAATTTTACACTCGAGCGAACTTTTCTGCACTTGAGCAAGGTCCGCTCGAGCGGCCATTCCTGCGCTCGAGCAGAGAACACGATTCAATTTTCTATAAATATGTGTTTCAGTCAGATTTTAGGGTACGACTTCCAGATCTTCTTCTTGGATATTATGGTTTATATCTGGGACTATTTTGTTAGTTTTCTTTGATGTTTGATTGAGTATTCAACTCATGGTTTAAGAAGTATACATCAAAGGATTGTTTGTTTATTCTATACAAAAGAGAGTGTTCTTTTTCGGTGGATTCTAGAGAATTCGGGCCTGAAACTTTGGTGAATTCCGGAGTGACTCATCGTCGTGATTCGACATCAGCATTGTGGATTCAACGTTGGGCAAGACAGTTCCGAGGTAAAGACCATGGTGGAAGAGGCATATGGGGGTCCGTTCAATTCGGGCGTAGATTCGCTAGGTAATTGAAAGTACACAAGTGTAATTCCTTTATGTCTTCTTAGTGGATTGTTTTGTGGCTTTTGCCCGTGATTTTTTTATGACAATTGGAGGCGCTCCAGTAGTGGTTTTTCCACGTAAAATCATTGTGTTGATTTGTCTTGATTGTTTGGTTGGAATTGTTATTTATTGTTAAAATTGATACATAATCACAAATCAATATCTAAGGAATTTTTAGATTTTTCAATCCCATTAAGGGCTTTGAAAGAAAGCAAGATTTCACGTTGATCAACAAAAAAAAGCAGAAGCAAGATTTCACCATTAATTATAATTTGAAAAACTCTGCTTATTATCAACAACTCCCACCTCACACCCATCCCCACACACAAATATACATACCAAGAAAACAAAAAAAAAACAAAAACCACCCAAATAAAAAAAGGAAACAAAAGAAAACTATTTATCAAAAGAAGAAAACAAAACAAATAAAACATACCCTTTCCCTGTTTCAATACCCTTCAAATAAAACATACCTGCTAACTTTTCAAAGCAACCAAGGCCGCATGCAAGAGAGTCCCATGCACTCGCAATGGCATAGTTGTTTCCTGTGACAAAAAGTCCAGAAAAGGCAAGAGAATTTGGTTAATAACAAATAAAGTAAAATTAGCAACCAAGTTCAAGCTCTTTTAAAGAAAAACACAAGTAAAGGACCGAAGCTTTTGATTTCAATAGCTATTACTGTAAAGTCTTAGCTTCTGTTAAAAGATGAAATAATTTCTTAAAATTTCCCAAAAGATAACATGATGTTATAGACAACTAGGCATCGATACTTGCATGTTTTCTTTGAAAGCATTATACAAGTATCAGCTTCCAAATCTTTTTGTAACTACAATTACAAAGAAACCTTCTATAATGCACCTATGTTTGGTTTCAATTTTCTCTATTTAATTTTCTAAAAATTGAGTTTTTTGTTTTTCGTATTTTTTTGTTTTTAGTGAATATTGTTTAAAATTTTAAGCAATTTTTTTACTTTTTTAGATGCATCTTACTTAGATGTATCCAAAAAGTAAAATATTTGTAAAAAAAAATTTTAAAAAATCAATAAATACACAAGAATACGAAAAATGTACTGAATTCTAATTTTATTTTATTTTTGTGCGTTTTTGGTATTTAGTGAATTTTCTAAAGACTTTTTTGACCAATATTATACTTTTTAAGTGTATTTATGTTAGGTGTATCTAAAAATTAAAAAAAATCCTTGAAAACAAACGAAAAATAAAAAATTTCAATTTTCTAAAAAGTGAATCATCAAAAAACCAAACCAAACCAAACAATTGTTCCATCAATGAATGGCAAATATAAGAATAGAATTTAGACGAATACAAACAATGAGCAATGACTTCCTAATTTGCCACCAAGCTAGTAAATGGTAAATGGCAATGACTTCAATTTTTATATATATATATATATAACAATCTAGTAGAATAAATATATCTGAAGGGAAAGTCTCTCATTCCAAACATTTTTTACCATGTCATGTTTTGGAGTTTGCCCAAAGAATTCTGGAGCAACAAAGTAACCAGGGATTTCACTCTAGTGTTTAAGATGCTGGTCTTTGGTCAACCTCATTATCTGGAAAAGAAACCCATTTTATCAAAAGATTAGAGACCATTTGTTACTATTAAATGAATTTCCCCTTTTGATTTCTTCTTGTTCTTTGTCGTATCACCCACTCCCCCAACGAGTTTAGATAGATCAATATGTAAATTTGAAAGGGGAAAAAAAAAAAAAACTCTATAAGACTATATGGTATACCAATTTCAAATAGTTTCAACTCTTTTTTCAATATATGCCGTGGCAGAACTACTTTCCACATCAATGTGGGTATATTTAGAAATAATGTCTTAAAAACACTAAATATATTGCAGATGAATTATATTTATCTGTGAAGAATAAAATAGAAGCAGCTACACTCTAATAAATATCAATGTCAAAAAAAATATAACTCATTTGATTTGTAAAAACATCAAAAATATAATAATCAATAATAAACATTAAATCTCAACTCATGTTAACTTTCAAAAATAAAATAAAAACAAAAACAAAAACAGCTCTAAAAAAAAAAACAAAAAAAGCTGAAAATGTTGGGTCATCACACACATTTTTTGGTTCTATCCATACTATTTACTTTTGAACATGTAATGTTGTTAAGTTATTACCTTATGGTCATCAGTATTTATTGTGGAAGTCACTGCCTATGGAGTTAAAACTCAAATCAAGACCTCAAAAGCTTTTTATTCATTGAAATTTTCTCCAAAAAAATAATTATTACATGAATGGTACTATTAAAATCTACTTTTTATTTTCTCAATATTAAGGGAAAAATGAATGTTAGAGCAATAGATTCTTAAATGACACTAGTTTTTGGGCACACCCACGGGTGTGCAAGTAATTTTTTAAGCGGCTGGTTGGGATAACCATTAGAATGAGATGTGTTTAAAATTTTTCTAAAAATTAAAATAGTTGTGCAAATAAATTTCCACAGTTACCTTTCCATTAGTCTGATGACAAAAAAATTGTTTAGAAAGTCAAAAATGATTTTTCTTTGGATAATTTGGGTAAAAGAAATTCTATTCAACCATTTTATTTTCATATCCACACCATTTGTGTTGTTCAATTTTTAATCTTTAAGTTGCACGTGTATTTTGTCCTAACAGTTGTGTAGTACCACTTTGTGGTATGAAATTGTGGGTACAACTCTTAAGGAGAGGAGTTTGAAATCATTTGAGAGTGTCTATTTCTCCTCCATTAATAGGGGGTTATAGTTATTGAATATTTCTTCGAGTGGTTGTTGGGCTATTGCTTAGGGTGACTTTTGGGCATTGTTGGACTTTAATTGTCCAACGTGACTTAATATTTCTTATATTTGTTAATTTCATACCTATTGAAAAAGTAAAAATAACAGATAGAGAAAGAAATCCTCATTTGCTAATTAAGTAGGCAATAATAATGAACATGATGGTTTCCACACACATGCATGCATTTTAATTAGAAGCTAGCTGCAAATGTAATAAATTCAAACCCTTGCTAGTAAGCCTTTTTATTTCAATTTAAAAACCTTGTTCATCTTTAATTCATTTTTGAGAACTAGTTTAGCTTATTCTTTACTGGTGGTTTGTTGTTGAATTTGAATCAACAAATATATATATTTTTTAATTAACAAATCCAACAATACACAAGAGACTTGTACACAATAGCACACATAAATCCTGATTCACAATTTGTGTTCTCACACCACTAAGCACTTGTAACGCCCCGAAATAAATACAATATATACATCTCATAACAACCAATAAATGGCAACATATATGAATTGATAAGCTTTCATTAATTAGAATTTGATATACAAAAGGTGACATATGCGATATACATTCATAAACAGTATATCCTGCATTTACAGCATGTGTTACAAGATGGTGAAAAGAAATGAAAGCTAAACAGATAATCATGTGCCTTAAGGGTTTACATCTTTCCAAGTCAATGCTTGAGTACATTAAAAGTGAGTCTTAAACTCAACACATATAAAGCCTGTAACACTTGGATGTTTTAATATATTAGAAGGTGTATTTAATCCCTTTATTTTCTTTATTAGGAGTCTTTGGGGTTGTTGTATATTGGTTTTGAAGGAGTACAATTCGATTTAAAGTCGTTGGGTTTGTTCGCTCACGCTTGTTCTTGTCGAAAAGTTCCTTGGGAACTTAGAAATTCTGTTCTGGGGTTGACACCAGCATTCCTAAGGGTCGACCCTTACCTGTTGCTGTGTTCTGGAAGTGTTGCTGAAATTTAGTGTCGACACCAGCCTTGGTGGTGTCGACACCTGTCTTTTGTTGTTGGCCTCAAGGGTCGACACCAGTCTGGGAAGGGTCTATTCTTGTATATTGCAAAATCTGGGTTTAGTTGCTGAAATTTAGTGTCGACCCATCTAGTCCAAGGGTCAACACCTTACCTGCTGCCAGCGTTGTCTTTTCTTCCTGAAGGGTTGACACCAGCACACCAGGAGTCGACCCCTGCGTGTTTATTTCCAGAATTTTGGGTACGAATGGGCCCTACTTTTGGGGGGTTTTGGACTTATTCTTTTTAATAACCTTAGGGCTACTTTTTTACTACTATAAATAGACCCAAAACACTTCTCTCTCATGATTTTCTTCTCCTCTTTCCTCTCAAATCGTGAGCCTCTCTTCTTCTCTCTCTAAACTCAACTTTTTCCCACTTAGATCTTTAGATCTACTCATCTAGAAGCATCTTCTCACCTAGGTCCTTTGAGGAAGATTGTAGATCTTGTCAAGGGCTTTCTATTGATCCGAGAAGTCCGTGGTTTCGTTGACTTTGGGTTTTCCGAGTTTTCCTCTTCACAACTTGAGGTAGGGATGCTTTTACCCTTGTATTTCTTTATTTTGAAGAGATTTAATGGTGTTGTGGTGACTTATGAGCTAATTTGAAGTTATTGTTGGATCAAACCCATGTTTTGCTTAAATAGCCATTTTAATTGACTTTTGCTTGAAATTTCTTAACTCTTTGTTGTTAAAACATGTATTTGAATGTTGTCAACACCCATATCTATGATGAAGAAGAAAAACCCTAAATTTGGCAAAACCCTACATTCTCAATGTGAGTAGAAAACACTAAATTGAATGAAATTTCCTTTGATTCAAGGAATATTGTAAATAATAACGAAATGAAAGATGTGGATGTTGACATGGTGAAGAAATTGTGGCTCGGATGTTATTTTTCTTTGAAGGTTGTGTTGTATTCTATTCCTTTGTAATGTGGATGCTTGTTGATGGAACAAAATGTGATTGAATTGTTAATTGTGCAGGAGTCTGGGTAAGAGTCGGTTTTGGAAATGTGGTGTTGTGTTGGTACCCGCAACGGAAGTTTAAAAAGTGCCCAAATACCCTGTCTAGGCTTATCGCTGGACGAATGTAAGAAAAATGTTTTTAGGTGTCCACAAAATCCTGCCGTATTATAACCGGCAAAAGTGAAAAAATAGATGGTTTTCTTTGGGTGCCCACTCCCTACCATATAATAGCCGGCAAATGTGGGGGACGGTTCTTAAAACAAAAGCAAAGGGTGTTTTGAATTGGACTCTTACAGGTGGACTCATGGTTTGCTTTTCATGGTTGTAATTGTTTAATTGTTGTGCTTGAAGACATGAAATGTGATTGTCACTATTTAGTTATCATGTATATATATGATTGATAAAGATTACTTGTGAAAACAAATCCCCTTGAAATTTTTTTGTCGCAAGGATACCATAATCTTATTCAAACGATAAAATACTTAGTTAAGTGTATTCCTACTGGGCATATAGCTCAACTCTATTTTATTTTTCAGGAGTTGACGAAGTACCACCTCACTGATGGATTGAAACAAACAATAGCTCCTTTGGGAAAAGTTGATTCGTAGGCGTTTTGTTAGTTTATCAAATTTATTTTGTTGTTGTTATACACCTAAGAGGCTTATATTTTGTAAGGCTATCTAGTTCATTGAACTGAAATACGAATCTCGAATATTGTGGAGATGTACATGATGATCTGTAATCTCTTAACCCTTACTTTCATGAGAAAGATGACTTTTTGGGGTACATTATTGTATTTATCTTGGCATGTTCTTGTGAGAAAATTGCAGGGCGTTACAAAGCCCTAGGCTTGTACAAAATTAAATACAAAATACAACATTGAGCCGTGAGCTCCACAATCCTCCCAAGCTAAGTCCTTGGTAGAGACATATCACCAGCACCTGAAAATGACTACATAGGGTGAGCCAAAGCCCAATAGAAATACTACAACACAATGTATAAATCTTAACAAAGCCATAAGGTTGCCAAAACATTTTAAATTTCTTTTCAAAACCATGCCATGCCAAGTTTACATCTCGAATCATATCCTTTACAATAGAAAAACAAGGGGGAAATCTCAAACCAGTACAACCTTTCACAGATATTTCGTCCACGGGAAATCATCAAACAGCACCCATGCAAACGTAGTCTATACAAGCACTACTATTGCCATTTTACGGATATTTCTTCCGCAAGAACCGACACCCATGTATATGTGCATTTTTCGGAACTTTCACCCTGGACACACAGGCCAACTTATTTTGGTGATACACACCTCTTTCCAACGTTCACCCTTTTTTCTCAAAATCATATACATTTTCAATGTATTAAATGAGCAACAATGTTCAATGGACATAGACGATAAATTAGTTTTAGTTCACCTAATTCTCATGTAATTTCTACAACACTCATAGCTATTCTTCACCAATAACCCAAAACAGATATCTCTAAACAAGAAAATAAATTTCATTAAAGATACACTTTTCCAAAATTTCAAAATGAGAGTGATTATACATATCCAACTCCGCCATCATCATCAACATTATTTCAATTTCATAATTCTCAACATCAATTCCATTCTCTCTTTACAATCTCAAACATTCACATTTTTAGGGCAAAATCCTTTCTCTTTGAAAATCAATTTCAATGTAGGAAATACCTCATTTCAACATATATCAACTCCACTTTCATACACACGACCATTTGAAAACCCCTCCTTTTCATTTTTGATTTCAAACCCTAGGTTTTACCAAAAACCCCCCAAACCACTATAATCTTTTGAAATAGCTAATAACTAACGTAAAACTCATACAAGAGTGAAAACTCCTTACCTCAAGCTTAGAAGAGAAAAAAGGAAGAAAAGCCCGAAAGTTGACGGTGACGAAACAACGATTTGCTCTTATCAAAATGAAGCCATCGACAAGCTCTACACTTAATCTCAAAGGAGTAAGATGAGAAGATGCTTCTAAATAAATAGATTTGAAGATCTTTGAGTGAAAAAGTGAGTTTAGAGAGAGAGAAGAGTGACTCACATTTTAAAGAGGGAAGAGAAGATAAAGTGAAGAAAAGGGTAAGTGAGGGCCCTATTTATAAAGCTAGGTTAAAGTGAAATAAAGTCTCAAAGTCAACCCAAAAGAACAAGTCAAAATTCCTAAGAAGTAGGGCCCAAAACCAAACCAAAATCTGGAAAAAAAAAAAAATCACAGGGGTCGACCCTTGTGTCGGTGGTGTCAACCCTGCAGGAAGAATTGACAAAAATTGACAATGCTGGCAACAGACAAGGTGTCGACCCTTGGACTAGAGGTGTCGACACTAAATTTCAGCAACAAAACCCAGATTCTGCAGTAGATAAGGGTCGACCCTTCCTAAACTGGTGTCGACCCTTGAGGCCAACAACAAAAGACAAGTGTTAACACCACAAAGGTTGGTGTCGACCCTAAATTTCAACAGCTATTCCAAGAACATAGCAATAAGATGGTGTCGACACCTCCAAGGCTAGTGTTGACCCTTGGAGCGGAACAAGGCAAGGAAAAGAAGGTAGCGTCGACACCAGCAAGGATGGTGTCAACCCCTAAAACCAAAACTAAACATGAAAAAAAGGGAACGACTATCACGAATATGGTTTCTCGGATTTAGAAGTAATAAATGGGTCGGGTCTAAATCAGGATCGCTATAACACTCATGTCATACACAAGCACACACCAACTTTACTAACACTCACACCACACTAGTAGCTTAGAGTCTGTTGAATACACAGACCTGCACCACTACTAGACAATTCACTCAACACACTTTATTTGTGTTCTCACTTTTATGTGACTTTCCATTTATCTCTCACATTTGAAAATCTATACAGATGAAAAGATGGTGGCCATGGTGAAAGCAAAAGACTGTCACAAAACTTAGCGCTACAATTGCGACGACCGTTGCAGGGATGACTGCAAAAACTAGTTCAATGGAGCAGGGCAGTGCGATGATTTCATTGCACCCCTAGTTCCGAGGCAATGTTTTTGTGCTTTCAATTGTTGATCTCTCATCTCCATATCAATGGAATGCCAAATTATTGGAATAAATCAGAATTTCATGTGGTAAAAAGAATTACAGTATTTCATGTAAGTATGAGATGCATGAATGGTGTTATAAATAAAATTTTCCAAATTTTCTAATTTCTTGGTGAGAACCCTTTTTGACAATATTGTTGTGATAACTAGCATGGTTAATAAACCATAAGAATGTCACAATTAGTCCATTCCATTTCAAGCACTTCATTGATAAAAGAGACGAAGCACAAGAGTTTAACCAGACCATACTAGATTAAACATGACAAACAAAACAGGAAAATAGAGCTTAGAACAAAAACTTGAAAAACACAAGAACTACAGAGGCCTACAACTAGTAGAATAGCAAAAAGAACGAACATCTCAGAAATAGAGGAGCTAGCTGATTGAATTCTTTATGTAGCTGCAAAACTAGATGGAGCTTAGCTTGAGAGAAGAAGCTATTGTTTGCCATAGTAAAGCTGAAAAGCTAAAAAGACTCAGCTACGAAGTAGATGTCATACATCCATGGAGCTAAATCAACATGAATATCCTTACTGCCTTTTAACTGCCCAAACAATTAATCTTAACATACCAACACCTACTGAAGGAAAGTGAGGCAAAGAAGCACAACATGAATCCACTGGAGAAAACAAACAAACAAAAAAAGGAAAGATCAAAGCTAACTTGCGAGGAGGAAACTAAAGACAGCGGAGATAACTTATACATGTCTTTTCTGACTTACGATTTACTTGTGAGACTGACAAATGTGTTGTTCTTTGCACATTACCAGAATATGTGCTAACCCATTTATAGTATTGTGCAAACTTATACAAGTCTTTTCTAACTTACAAATTACTTGTTCAAAATAATAGGTGAAAAAAATATTAAAAAACCTACTATGCAGTTGTTGAATGGAAAACAATGCTATATATGTCAGTTTTTTTTGGGGGGGGGGAATTACAGCGCAGTGCCTCTTATGTCAATTTTGCACTTTAATTTTTAAATTTGTATCAATTTGGTCCAAAATGACACAAATACTTCAATACTCCAACAAGACACAAAATGATAGAAAATATGGGTAGGGTAACATTCAGGAAATTTAATATCATTGTGTCATTTTGGATTGTATAAAGATTCGAAAGGAGAATAGATAAGATGGATGCACCCAAATTTTATTGGGAAACGAATTGAAATGGAACACTCTTTTATATATTTGATCACCTCAAACCTAATAGAGAAGCATGACAAACCAAGGTACACAATAATACATGCTTTCCTGAGATTGTGGGTGCCAATTGGTACTTCACAATTTGAAGTGGGAGAAGTTAACAATGGGTTTGCCAACGGTGAAGTTCACAATTATGTGAACAAAAGTATAGAAAAAAAAAAAAACCAAAACAAAACGAAACAAAAGTGAAATGCAGCAATTTGAACAGCCAAAAAACAACTTTGTACATTTTCTCACCTCTCTACTTCCTCCTTTTCTCCTTTCTTTTTTTCTTGTTTCCTCATTCATTTCTAGTATTTTGAGTCCTCTAATGGAGAAAGGTATGCTTTTTCAAGTATTCAAATCCCTTCATGAGTGTCTCTGCCTTCACTACCATCTTTTCTCATGCAAAGTCACAAGCATCCGCAAAAACTTCCTACCCCATAAGGGAACTCATCATAAAGATGAGATGGTGTCATCCCAACCTTATCCACAACCTAATTTGTTAAAGAAAATTGAATTTCAAATCATTATCAAACAGATTAAGATATAAATCACTTTGTAAATGTTAATCTTTTGAAAAACAGGATATGTCTTCAAGAACTTGGTGATTCACAAAAACAGCATAACTAAATTCACTTTTCATTGGAAGCTGACATGTACTAAATATTGAACCTAAATAGAATCAACAATATTTTGGTTTGCAAATGTATCTAAACATTGAGAAAAATGTAAGCCTGATCAGAAACATTTTCTGGTACAGAGGGCATTCTTTCTGTGACAGGAGGATGTGCTTTTTATTGAAAAAAATAAATTATTTGCAAATACAATGGTTCAAATTTCAAAGAAGCAAATTATATTCTAATAGAACAAACAAACAAACAATTTCTGTTTTTTTTTTTTTTTTGGCCTCAGCAGGTAACAAAAAAATTATGGCTAGCTTTATATACGAACAAAAATAGGGGTGGCATTGTATACTTCAGTTCTACACCTAAGAGAACATAGAAAATGTAAAAATATATTTGGTGGAACACACATAGATTGGTATATGAGCAGCAATATCCACATATGACATATAAGTCATAAAGTTAGTCCTACATAACCATCCAAGTCATCCACATTCCGGTAGGTTAGAGCATCCCACTAAGGGCTTTGAAAGAAAGCAAGATTTCACATTGATCAACAAAAAAAAAAGCAAAAGCAAGATTTCACCATTAATTATAACTTGAAAAACTCCGCTTATTATCAACAACTCCCACCTCACACCCATCCACACACACACAAATACACATACCAAGAAAACCAAAAAACAAAAACCACCCAAATAAAAAAAGGAAACAAAAGAAAACTATTTATCAAAAGAAGAAAACAAAACAAATAAAACATACCCTTTTCCTGTTTCAATACACTTCAAATAAAACATACCTGCTAACTTTTCAAAGCAACCAAGGCCGCATGCAAGAGAGTCCCATGCACTCGCAATGGCATAGTTGTTTCCTATGAAAAAAACATCCAGAAAAGGCAAGAGAATTTGGTTAATAACAAATAAAATAAAATTAGCAACCAAGTTCAAGCTCTTTTACAGAAAAACACAAGTAAAGGACCAAAGTTTTTTATTTCATTAGCTATTACTGCGAAGTCTTAGTTACTCTAGCTGTTAAAAGATGAAATAATTTCTTAAAATGTCCCAACAGATAACATGGTGTTACAGACAACTAGGCATCAATACTTGCATGTTTTCTTTGTAAGCATTATACAAGGTTTCTTTGTAATTGCAGTTACAATAAGATTTGGAAGCTGATATTCTACCCTGCATTTTTAGCTCAAAAATTGATTCTTCCATCAATGAATGGCAAATATAAGAATAGAATTTAGACGAATACAAACAATGAGCAATGACTTCCTAATTTGGTACCAAGCCAGTAAATGGTAAATGGCAATGACTTCAATTTATATATATATATATATAACAATCTAGTAGAATAAATATATCTGAAGGAAAAGTCTCTCATTCCAAACATTTTTTTACCATGTCATGTTTTGGAGTTTGCCCAAAGAATTCTGGAGCGACAAAGTAACCAGGGATTTCACTCCAGTGTTTAAGATGATGCTGGTCTTTGGTCAACCTCATTATCTGGAAAAGAAACCCATTTTATCAATTGATTAGAGACCATTTGTTACTATTAAATGAATTTCCCCTTTTGATTTCTTCTTGGTCTTTGTCATATTGCCCACTCCCCAACAAGTTTAAACAGATCAATGTGTAAATTTGAAAGAAAAAAAAAAAAAAAAAAAAAAAACTCTATAAGACTATATGGTATACCAATTTCAAAAAGTTTCATCTCTTTTTTCAATATATGCCTTGAATTTTGAAATGTAAATAATACTCCCAGGTAGGGTAGGTGGCCTGTCAACTCCCCTTTACTCAAGGAAACCTAAATTCCTCCAACTGCAACAGATTGCCTTCATGAATTTTGACCAAACTAGGTGGCTTCATAATTGTCGAATGTAATCTAGCATGCAAGGAGAAAGGTTTAAAAACTCAACGTGATATTAAACAAAGTTTTGCTTCTTGCAAAGGCGTGGAAGTCTAAATGATCAAAAGTCTTGCCTAAGTGTGTGTGGTAGGGAGGATTTTCAATTGTGGTATGTGGAAAGGAATTCCTTGTCAATTTTCTTGATATATCTCTTATTCCTTTATCATATATGAGATTTTTCACCATGCCTGCATAAAAGTATGTCACTATATTCAATAAAAAAAACCTCATGACATTTCTATAACTCATAAAATAGCAACCCATTCCATTTAAAGTTTGTAGTTCTCTATAGAGACAAGAAGCCTTATTTTAAATCAGAGCATCCAAAGTACTTTTCAAGCAAATTTGTGGCATACCTTGAGAAGAGTACAAAATCTTGCAATGCGGTTTATACAATGATTATGAATACATCCTAAAGTTTGTTTCCACAACAACAAAGGCCTGGAGAACAAAAAGGTAATAACAACAATAGTTAGTAGATTTTGCTATTTAAACTGTCCGCATATCCTTTCTATTATTTTTTTCACAATACACTGAGAAAATACAGAAAAATACACTTCTACAAGCTGAAACTAGAAAAGAGCACTATCAAAAAAAATTTAAACAAACCTTCCATCAAAGCTCTCCAACTGGCAACTGGAAACATCTTTTTGCTGAACAGGATTAGTGATCTTGAGCTGTATATTGGTATAACCTTGTAAGTAATCAGCGACGTGCCTAGCAACATCCTCTGTTGATTGACTCTTCTAGTTAAAACCCAATCATTGTGATTGTTCAAAATACTTCAGCAAATGAAAAACAATAATCTCAAACGCAACACATCCATTTGTTGGCTAAACTCCTGAATCAAGAAAAGAAAATTTTGGGCCAGGCCTATATGGAGAACAGAGTAAAGAGAGCTTAAAGACCAAACTTGTGCAGCAAAAGGGAAATAGTGAAGTCATCAAATTGAATTACTTTGCACCTCCTCAACTTTGATTGAACAGGAAAGACATTCGAACATGTTTTCCATGCTAATATTTTCACTTTATTCAGAATTTTCAGCTGCCAAATCTTCCTTGAAAATGCCATTTCAAAACTCCCACCATCTGAACTGACCAGTGTTTCTCTGCTTCACAAATCCATCTCCAAATGATATGCCAACTTAACAGAAAAAAAGGCCACTTTTAGTGAAGTGCCAAACCAGTATGTCATGAGAAAGCCTTAGCATCAGCATGGAGGACTTTGGAAACACAAATAGGTTTGTAAGAGTAGGGCCTTGGAATCTATCTATCTTTCCAAATCTTCATAGACCTGCCATTTCCAATAAGCCAACGCAGCGCAACCTCCAGAAGAGACTTTGCATTCCAAATACTCCTCCAAACATTGGGTTACTACTCAAGCTAAAAGAGCTTTATTAAAAGCCCATCCCACAAAGATAAACAAACAAAAAGCAAGTTCATACAATTTCTTTCATCTCTCCTTCCTTTCCTTTTCCTTTGATGATGGGGGAATTCTCAGATGTGGACGAGCATTTCTGTTTTCACCGTGATTTTTTTTGAGTCT
The DNA here is from genome assembly GCA_025200525.1 of Camellia lanceoleosa. Classification (NCBI taxonomy): domain Eukaryota; kingdom Viridiplantae; phylum Streptophyta; class Magnoliopsida; order Ericales; family Theaceae; genus Camellia; species Camellia lanceoleosa. The sequence continues at coordinate 123,392,941 of CM045760.1, forward strand.
TTCCATAACAAACCGCCATATTCTCATGTGAAGACTTACTGCAAGATAAGGAAACAAATCCATAAGTTTATAAGATGTTCGAATAAATATACATGAACACTAAAGATAAGATAAAGTTGATACTTGATAAGAGTAACTAAGATAAAGTTTGGGCTCAAAAGATAAGATTAAGTTACAGACAACTAGGATTGATACTTGCACATTTTGCCATAAATTCATTTTTTAAAGCATCATAAAAGTTTTCTTTTGTAATTTCATAAACAAGGAGATTTGGAAGCTGATATTCTACCCTACATTGATGATGAACTTATCCCTTCATTGATGAATAGCATTTAAGCAAATACAAACTATGAGCAATGACTTCACAATGTGGCACCAAGCTAGTACAGAGTAATTGACTACATTTTAAATGTCCTATGATCTAGTAGAATAAATATATCTAAAGCAAAGTCTCTCATTCCAAACATTTTTCAATATTTCACGTTTTGGAGTTCGCCAGAAGATTTTTGTAGTGGCTAAGTAACTAGTGATTTCTCTCTAGTGTCTGCTAAGATGCTTCGGTCTTAGGTCAACCCCAAAATCTGGAAAAGAACCCCATTTTATCAAAGACAAGAGAACCATTTGTTACTATTAGATGAACTTCCCCTTCTGTTTTCTTCTTAGACAAGAGAATCATTTCATCACCCACTTCACGACAAGTCTAAACAGATCAACATGCAAATTTAAACAAACAAACATATAAACTCTATGTGGTATACCAATTTCAAATAGCGTCATATATTTTTTTTGAATATTTGCCTTGGATTTGAATTCTAAATAATACTCCAAGTAGGGTAGGTGGCTTCTCAACTTCCCTTTAATCAAGCCTAAATCCCTCCAACTACTACAGATTGCCCACATGGATTTTGACCAAACTAGCTGACTCCGAAACTATCAAATTTAGTCTAGCATGCATGGAGAATGGTATAAAAATACAACGTGATATTAAATAAAATTTCCTTAGCAATGGAAGTCTTGCACGATAGTGTGCAATCGGAGATTTTTCAATTGCGATCTATGGAAAGGAATTCATTCTCAATTTTCTTGATTTATCTCTTACTCCTCCATCACTTACGAGAGCTTTCACTATGACTAGACAGAAGTAAATCAATATATTAAAAGAAATTTTAAAAATAATTAAAAACCTCATGACAATTGTAAAACTCAAAACATACCAACCCATTGCATCCAAAATTGTAGTTCTCTCCAAAGCCAAGAAGCATTAAGTTAAATCAGAGCAGCCAAAGTCTACATCAAGCATATTTCTGGCATACCTTGAAAAGAGGCAGAAAATCTCGCAATGCAGTTTAGACAATGAGTATGAATACATCCTAAAGTTTGTTTCCACAACAACAAAGCCCTGGATAACAAAGAGGTAATAACAATAGTTGGTGGGTTTCACTATTTAAACTGTCCACAAATCTTTTTCTAAATTTTTACACAGAACACTAAGAAAATATAGAAAAATACACTTTTACAAGCTGAACAACAAAAATAATGTAGTATTCGAAGCCACAACTGCATGTTTGTAGTAGAGTCAGGGTAAAGATAAAATAAAAAACAGAATGAAATTCATCCATTCAGTAGAGGTTTATAGATAGAAAAGGAAAAGAAAATATATGAAAGGAAAAGAAAAGGAATGAATGTAAAAACATTGTTGTGTGTTGATACAGGCAAAAAATACAAGTTGTATATCCGAATTTTCAGAGCTGATGTGAAGATATAGTTGAAGACACAAGCTGATCAATTTGAGTTGACCACACCTTAGTAGCAGGAGACTCCTAATTCGGTGACTTTTTTACTAAGAAATGCGATTCCATGCTCCTAAGTAGGAAACCTGTAATAAACTTGCTCCCAACTGAGATAGAACCTCTCAAGCATACAAATCTTAACACTGTGTTTGGTTGGAAGATTTTGGAAAGGAAAGGGAAAAGATAGGTAAAATATGAATAAAATATACTTACATTTCACCAAATTTTACACACCTTTTTCCTTTTCCTTTCCCTTTCCCTTTCCAAATCCCTTCCTAAATCCTCCAACCAAACAGAGGATAAGAAATAAAATTATAGTACTTTCTATTTACATAATATTTGTTTATACTTAACAAAGACAATATGTAGTTGACATCAATCTCCAACAAAAATTCATATTTTAACAAATATATTAAAACTAAGTAGAAAAATAATTTTAGAATATAGTTATATATTTACTTTTTAATATATAAAATATATACACGATCCAAGTGGCTGAGTGAGTCTAGTTTGAGCTGAAGTTATAGAGTTAGTTAGCAAGGTAGTTAAAAGATTAGTTAACTTTTTATCCAAAGAGGGTATAAAGCTTTTTTGTTAGGGTTGTATCAGAGGGACATATGATTGTAACGAAGGTTCCCCCCCCCCCCCCCTCAATTCTTTTCTCTGAAATCTTTTTCTTCTGTGCTTCTTCCTTGCATCTTTCCATTGCTGAAGCTTAGTTTGCCCTGTTTTTTCTTCTCTGTTTCCTATTGGAATATTTTAGGGCTTCCTCATGTGTTCTATCACTGTACTTGAAATTTCGTCATTCACAACAAATTGGAACCCTCAGTTGTGTTAAAGTTCCAAAAAGAAGAAGAAAAAAAAAAAAAAACCTCTGTTGTAATAGAGATATGAGATGATGCTGGTATTGAGAAATAAACAAACAAAAAAAATGGTATGACAGATATTTATTTGTACCTGGAGTTGGGTGCTTATACATATACATGTACACAGATCTTGAAGCGAAGTGAGTCGGTTGATGTTGTTGTTGTTCTCGTCAAGAGCACCAAGTGACAGGGACTCCAGATTATAACATGATCTTATCTCCAAGTGACCCAGATTTCTGAGATCGTTGGCATTGGGTAGAGATTTGGGCCTCTCACAATATTGGATACGAATAGATTCAAGAGATGGAACATCAATTTTGATCCCTTCCTCGGCAAAAAGTGACTCTAATTTTCTGCAAATCTCAATCTGAAGTTGAGTTAGTGTGGACGGTAGCCCACCTCTTGGTGTTAAAATATTGAGTGTCCATCAGGTAGGGACTCCAAAGCATTGCTAGTATCAATCACAAGCCTAGGTGCCAAACCTTTCTTTGGAAAAGAGCCGAGACTTCTACAATTATCGATTTTAAGCACCCCAAGAAATACACGTAGGGAGCGTTTGGCAGGTTTTCTGAATATAATTTAATAATAGAGTTATATTTTAAACTTGTGAGTTTTAAAATGATGATTTGAGTGTGTAAAATTTATTTAGTTATGCGTTTTGAATTGAGTTTTAAACTGAATATTGAATTGAGTTTTGAATATTTGATGTGATATGTAAAATAAGAATATTTGTTTAGTTATGAATTTTGAAAACTTAATTCAAAAAATTATAATTTATAACCAAGCACATAACTCAAAATTCTATTAAAATTTCTTATCAACACTCATAACTAAATTCTTTTTAAAAGTCAATTCAAAAAATTAATTATTAACAAAAAATAACACTCATAAGCAAATTCTTTTTAAAATTCAATTCAAAAAATTAATTATTAACAAAAAAAATAACACTCATAACTAAACTCTTCTTAAAATTTAATTTAAAAAATTAATTATTAACAAAAAAATAATATAAAATTATTTTAATTGAAAATAACTCAAAAGGTTATAATTTATAACCAAATACACAACTCAAAACTCTATTGAAAATTTTATTTAAAACTCATAACCAAACTCTTTTTAACATTCAAATAAAAAAAAAGGTCATTTTGATTTAAAAAAATAATTTTTATATTTAAAAAATATCAAAAACAAATATATTTTTTTTCCAAATAACAAGTGGCGAATCTGGCGATTAGTGATTGGCAATTGGCGATTGAAAAAATGTATATATATATTACACTGTTCCGGTCAACTGAGCGAATGTCTGGGAGGATGATTGGGTAGACCCAAAATTCAAAAATCTTATGCTTTTCAAAATGGAGAACACGAAAGAAAGAGAGTAGCGAAACGTGAAGGAAAATTACATTTTGAAATGTGTGGTAGAATCACATTTTGAAAACTCTATCTAAACATGAAATGCAAATGGAGGGGTGGAATTACATTTCCAGAACACAACCAAACATAGCCGTATGTGTGCAAATCATGTGGCTGTCTCTCCAGCACTCCATAATCACTAATATGTAAGGCCTCGTCCATTTGTTTTTTATATAGAGGGAAGGGCAAATTACCAACACCATTCAAGATTTGACTAAAATACGAATTTTTTAAAAATTTGAGAAATTATAAATTACCCTCTAAGGTTTATATTTGCATAACAAATGAGGGGACAATTTATTATATAAATATAAATCTCGAGGGATAGTTTGTTATGCAAATATAAATTTTAGAGGGCGGGATGTAATTTTTCAAACCTCATGGAAGAATCCGTATGTTAGTCAAACCTTTAGAGGTGTTGGTAATTTGGCCTAGAGGGAGGAATGTGATTAGGATAGAGGTAGGACTCATTGAATGTTGTGTTTGTTTGTAGATTTGGGAAAGAGATTGAAATGGAGGAGGGGATTAGGTTAGGCCTTGGAAGGGGGATTAGGATGGAGGAAGTGGAGGTGACATTAGCAAAATAGTCCGTTGGACTAGAATATTTTATTTATTTATTTATTTTTTACATGTTGGCCATTTTTTTTTAACATTGATGTTTAATTTTTTGTATTTTTTGTTAAGTAAAATTTTTTTTTTTCTCTGGAAATTTTTTATTTTTGAAATTGTTTTTAATTTTTTACATGTTGAGCATTTTTTCATGAACATTAATGTTTAATGTTTTTGTATTTTTTATTTGTTTTATTATTTTATATTTATTTTATATAAAAATAATTTAACAATCTCTACACTAACAACTATTATCAATACAAACACAATTTTACTTAATCCCGTTACTATCAATCCTCTCACTATTAATCCTCTCACTATAAATCCCCTCCATTTTACCTCTGAAAACAAACGGGGACCTAAATACTCGAGTCTCGTCATGAAAGAAAGCCTCTCATGTTGCTTCTTTTTCCAACCTTCTCCTTCTTCTTTTTCTTGCTCATCTTCAAAAAAGCAAATGAATTTGTCACATCCATAAATCTTCAAATGCCGGAGGTTGGGGTGTAAAAATAGCCTGCAGCCCAAAGCTCGACTGCAGCTCGATGTAGGCTTGGCTCAATTAGGCTCAGGCCGTCATTTTGAAGCTTGGTCTGTGAGCTCAACCTACTTAGGCCCCACCCGTGCCCTGACCCATCAACCTACTCAAGGCTCGGCCCACCTTGCTCGCACCAAGGCCCATTGTCATTTTTTTGTGGAAAAACTAGCAAAAAAATATATAAACAAATGTTCAGGCCCGCCCAAGGCCCGAATACCCCCGTGGGTCGACCCCGCTTGGTCCTAATTTTGACGAGAACCCGCGCGGCCCAACATGGGCCTACTCGAGCAGGAACCTGGGTAGGTGCGGGTTAGGTGAAATTTACACCCTTACCAAAGGTATGAGAGACACTGTTATAGTCGTACATTATTCTCCCACAACATCACGAATTCTTTACAGTTACTAATGTCCAATTTCTCGAGTCCCGTTAAACCTCGAGTAAACCATGTCGATAAGAACACAAAATTTTCAACCTAAGAAATGTCCAAAGCAATTATTGAAGTCAGATTCTTAGACGTTGCATTATATGATAACACTTCATCAGCTACGCTTAAATAGTAAAAGGAATCAGGAATTGTAACAAATCTAATGTCCAAGGTGAATGAACCGAAGTCAAGCATATTCTTTAGCTCTAAGAGTGCTGGAAGTCTTCATCTCTAAAAGTACTGGAAGGCTTTGGAGTGTGACATGACTCATAAACAATGACGTAAGTGATAGAAAAATGAGTCTTGAAGCATCAATCAACAATTGTGAGCAACGACTAATCTCAAGAGATTTACTACAAGAAAGATCATTGGGTCATCTTCCAACAAATTTGAGACAATCATCAATTTTATGAGATTTCAAACAAGGAAGATCATTGGGTAATCTTCCTTTGAGTCTCGTACACGATAGGATGGAAAGCTCACTAAGCTAACCAAACGGCCGAACTTCCTCGATTTCAAAAACAGACCAATCTTCTAATTTTGGCATATTCACAAAGCTCAATCTCTCTAGAGAGGGGAAATGTTTGGTACCACATTGCTGTCCATAAAACTCACAGCCGAGGCGCTTTATTGCACTCATTTTGTAACAACTCTTACCCATGATTAAGGTTAATCTATGGTTTAATATGCCTAATAAGTTCTTGAGATCAAAACCTGAATTAAATTGCATGTGTGTTGCCTTATCTGTTCAACATAGAATGATATGTTCACGTTTCCGATCTGTTCTGCAAATTGAAGGTCTTATCGGCATTCGATTCAGAAATTGACTTGATTTATGTGTTAATTAGAATTTTGAGAATTTTGTGGTAGGTCTAATTGAAATTCAATTTAGAATGAAATAATTAGAATGATTAATACTCAATTAAGCCCAAATTAATGAATTTATTAGTCAAGCCTATATAAGGCTATCTCATTGACTTTTGCATGTCTTTACATTTCCATTTCCGCTTACTTGATCATCAAAACGTGAGAGGGGGAGAAAGAAGAGAAGTTAAGCTCAAATTATAGGGATTACTAAAGAACTTGTGAATTTGGACTTGGGAACTCAAGGACAAAACTTATAGCCCTCATCTTGACAAGTTTAGGTAAGAATCCAACCCTTTGATTGAGCAACTATGAAGTGTAAGACATGAACTCTAGAGAATTGAGTTGATTAATGTAAGAATTGAGTTAGAAATGAAGAGTATTGAGCCATACCATGCATGCATACATATTTTCTCATATTTTGAGTTTAATTTCCAAAAATTCCCTCATGCATGTCTTGAATTCACCTTAATTTTGGGAAATCATCAAGTTTCATGTTGTTTTGTAGCATTTGATCATGTTTTGAGAAGCTTTAGTTCAAAGAAATTCATACATGTCATGTTCATGGAATATTCGTAAATTTTAAGTTAAATTTTTGCATAATTGGCAAGCTATTGGGCCATGATTTCTTGAAATGATCTTTAATTCATGATGTTTTATGAGTTTCTAAGTGTTTCCTCAAGTTTTGGCCCAGAAAAAATCAAGTTTTGATGCTTTAAGATTGAGTTTTGAACTTCGGAAGCAAATCTGGAAATTCCGAAATTTGCACCCTCTGCTCAAGTGAAGTATTCTACGCTCGAGTGACTACCTTTGTTTTTGCACCTCCGCTCAAGCGACCAGAAGTCCGCTTGAGCGTGAAATGCATACTTCCAGAAGTTCAAGTGTTTTTGCAAATCGCTCGAGCGACAAAAGTCACGCTCGAGCAAGAGTCTGAGTCTCACGTTCGAGCAAGGATCGAGCGTCCGTCGAGTGTGAAAATCAAGTAACCAGTACTTTTTCAAAGTTTGCAGACCACTTGAGCAAAGGAAGGTACGCTCGAACGGACCCTCACATTTGGCATGTCCACTCGAGCGAGGAAAGCCACGCTTGAGCGTGGACCCTGTTTTCAGTAAGTTTTGAAAAATGTTTTCAATTATATTTTTGTATTCTTATTCCATCCTAGGCATTCCTAGGCCAAGATTAAGACATTATAATTAAGATAAAGGCTAGGAACACACTAAGAACAAATGAAATAAGTTTTGTACAATCCGAGCGTGTGTTCCAATGTATGTATCTGTCATGTTATGTAAGTCACGCGCCTCAAGTTAAGTGAATTGCCTACTTTACTCGTCTATTTGGAGCCACCGGTTATCTGTGAGTAATAACTTTGTAAAGATGAACTGTTTTTTGAAATATTATTTTCTGCATAAATAAATGGTTGTCCAATATTTCTAAAATGTATTCATGGCATTCTTAGCTTCAGATAACATCTGTTATCTGTTCTGTTATGTCCCAATGATAGGTCAACTGCACGTCTCATGAGCCAACTGTTATGGATTTTTCTGTATACATCCCAATTATGGGCCAACTGTACCGTCTCCATGCACGTGAGTCAACTATATGCCTTTATGGTCGTTCCCTTATGGGCCAACTATTCTGCTAGTGCTAATGGATGTACCATGTATGATAAATTGCAAATTCTGATTATGAGTATGATTCTAAATCTGTTTTTGTTATGAACTTTGATTTCTGAACATGATCATGAACCTATTTCTGTCTTTTGTAACTGTATGGACAACATTCATTAAAACCCCTTTACTTCTTTCTTATTTACTGGGCGCCCGTTCACTATTTATATTATGTATGTAGGTGATCAGGCGCGTGACCAAGCTTAAAGTTAATGGCATGTAATTCTGTTTTGTCAGCCACCCTTCACACCTCCCGAGGAGGTTCCAGATCATGTCAAGTCCCGTGGCCACATTTTTGTATTTCATAATTTGGTTCTTTTGTTTTGACTATGGACAAGTCCTACTTGTATATATAGTGTATGGAGTGACGTGTAATATCTATGCCTTTTGACGTCACTTGTAAATTTATAAAAGTTTAAAATTATCTATCTCATGTATGTCTTCACAGCTCAATGGACTATGTATGTTTATATATTTGCTTCCGCAGCCCATAATTACATGAAATTTTGCTAAGAGGCCATTGGTAATCCAAGGATTACTAGTCGGTTATGACGCTAACCTATAGGGGCAGGTTTGGATCGTGACATATTTCTTCAATGTAAAGGTCTTTAAGTGAGGATACTATTTCAAAGAACGAAGTATTTTCACCCAATTAGATAATCTTGAATTGTCATACCCACAGATGGTAAGTCGTTCCAACAAATCGTTAGGCATTTTCATGTCAAGCATTTTGCTCTCAATTTTATCATTTTGTGGATTATGAGAGTCATCTCATTCTAGTGATAACTCTTTTAACTTCTCCTTAGATATTAAATTGGCATCCCTTGTATCATTAGCATAACTTATATTCTCCAGTTTTGATATGTGTATAGCCTTACGAACGTGTGATAAATTTTTCAACTCTCCTACTCTATGCCCACTACTTTTACCCACGATAAAATTCAACAACGTTTGTAGCTTTGTTAATTTACCTATCTATAGCGGCATCTCTTCTAATGATCGAGTATTCGCACAATTCATATCAAAATGGCGTAGGTTCACCAAGTTACCTATTGTAACAACCCTCACACTGTTTACCGATTAATGACTGATTAACTACTGATTACTGCTAAACTGGGACTGAATCTGATTGATAATGGAATTATTGGAATATTGAACTGTCCGACTGAGATCGGAACCTGATTGACTGACTGTATCTGTCTAAATGCATTTTCTATCTGTTGAGTGTGTGATTATCTGTTCATGTTTATATGTTTGAATTGCGAATTAAAGGCCTTATCGGCGGCCGAATCTGGAACCGACTGAAGTTTTATGCTCATCGTAATTTATGTGATTTTATGGCATATTTAATTAAAATGTGATTAGGTATGATTAAATTAGATTAAAATGAGCCAATTACAAGATTTGCCTTAGGCCTCGTTTGGGAACCCTCCTTTTTAGCCAAAAAGTCAAAAAGTTACTAAATTAGCCAAAAAGCCAACAACCCATACCAAAAAGTCAAAGATTCTCTTTTCTCTCTACTTTTTGCACATTTTTTCGTAAAAAGCCAAAAAGTCATCCAAAACATACTAGTTTTTTTTAGCTCATATTTTAGCCAAATAGTCAAAAAGTTACTAAATTAGCCTGTTCCCAAACGAGGCCTTAATTACTATTTTGCCACTTAGTGGCCCACTAGCTTGAACTTGTTTGAGCCTTGTACACATGATCAAAACAAACAATTCTTCAGTCCAATTCCCTTGTTCTTGCCGACATTAGAGAGAGAGATAGGAAAGAGGGCTTGAGTTCTTGAGATTTGGCTTGGAGGTTGAGAGAATTGAAGAGATTCTTGCATTTTTGAGCTCTCTAACCTTGAATACGAGACTAATGTAATAACCCCGACCCTGATTAACGCTAAATGGAACTTAATTAAGCCTAATAATAATTAAGGGGAAATTAGAGACTAAATTGCATGTGCATTGCATGAATTATGTGTTTCTATCTGTTCGGTGTTGAAACATCTGTTTGTGTTCTAAACTTTAAACTACAAATTGGAAGCCTTATTGGCGCCCGATTCCGAAATTGACTAGTGTTTTGGACTAGTTAGATTTTATGTGATTTTATGGTAGGTTCAATTAAATTTCGATTTGGAATGTTTAACTCTAATTAAATAACATTTTAATAATGAATCTAGTGTAATTACCATTATGCCATTGTTAGAGGGTCTTGTAGGCAACTTGTAATGAGTTCATTGCACTTAAACAAAACTCTCTCCCCAGCCATTTCTTGGTTTCAAAACTGACTAGGGAAAGAGGAGAAGGAAAATTGGTGTAGAATTGGGAATTTTGAACTCAACAAGTGATTTGGCTTGATCTTGGAGAGGATTGAAGAAGTGTGTGTGTGTGTTAGAGCCTCTAAGCTTGACATTCTAGACTTAAAGGTAAGAATTCATCCCCTTATTCATGTGATTAAACTAGTTCTTGCATATTTTCATGACATATAGAAGATTAAAGTCTAGATTTAGCTTGAATTTGTGGAATTGGGTAGTACACCATGCATGCATGTTTTTACTCTTGCCATTTGAGTTTATTTTCATCACAACTTGTCATGCATGCCAATATTGTGGTTAGAGGTCATAAATTCATCAAAATTCTGAGTTTAATGTTGCTTTGGATCATGTTTTGAAGCTTTGAAATGCACTTGAGTTCATGCATGTTTGTTTAAACTTGGTTCTTGAAAATTTATGGAATTGATGCTCAAAATTGACTCACTCTTGGGCAATGATTTTATAAATTGGCTTTTGGAACTTGATGTACTATGTGTTTAAAGTGTTTTTCCAGAATTTGGGCCCAAGAGGTTGAGTTTTGGGTTGTAGAATGCTTGGTTCGAACTTGGGAGGCAAATCTGGAAATTCCAGATTTGGCTTCCTCGCTCGAGCGACCAACGTTTACTCTGAGCCACACTCGAGCGAAGGATTGGTGGCTCGAGCGTAAAATTCGAGCATCCAAGATTTCTTTGTTTCATCGACCGCTCGGCGAAGCCTTTGATTTTAAGCTTCGCCGAGCGAAGGCTCGCTTCGAGCAAGGCCCCTGCCAAAGAACTTTTGAAAAACATTTTCTAAGGCATTTTTACACCCCCATTCCATCCTAGGCATTCCTAGGCCATGATTAAGACTCCATACTAAGGGTAAGGGGTTAGGTACACACTTAGAATCGTTGATGTAAGTTTTGTACGTTTGGAGAGCGTGTTTCAAAGTGTGTATCCGTGATGTGTTATGTAGGTCACGAGGCGCAATCTGTTGACCCTTTGACTTCGTCTACGTGTATCAACGGCCACTGTGAGTAATAACTTTGTAAAGTTATGTTCAATGTTATGTATTTTCAGTACACTATGATACGAAATGATTGGTTCTTGAAAAGCTATGATATGTTGGAAATGAATGAATGAACGTCCAGTTTTCTGAAAAGTATTTATGGCACCCTTAGTTCGGATGGCCCTCGCCCGGGGGTAACAATATCGTGGCCTATGGCCCTTGCCTGGGGGTAACAATACCATGGCTATTTGCGCGCAAGATATGGACCTTTATGGTTGTTGGTACCAACTTTGTGGTCTTTGGACCTGCCTGTTGTGGTCTTAGGACCTACCTGTTGTGGTCTTCGGACCTGCCTGTTGTGGTTTTAGGACCTGTCTGATCTGATAACTAATGGGTGTACCACATATGATCTTATGCAAAATCTGAGTTTGATTATGAATATGAGCATGTACCTGAATCTATTTCTGATGGAAAATCTGAATATGCATAAGACTCTAATTCTGATAAGACTGTGTTTCTGATATAAACTCTGATTTCTAACTCTGTGATGGACATCATTCATTAAACCCCTTTACTCTGTTATTATTCAATCGGACTTTCGCCACGCTTTATTATATATATGTAGGTGAGCCAAGACAAAACCCCGCCGAGTTGATGGCCCTCTATTTTGTTTTTGGTTAGCCACCTGTTGCGCCTCCCGAGGAGGTTCCGCCTGAAGCCGGATGTTATGGCAGTTTTGCACCTCATGCTAGTCTTTGTACTTGTTTGTTTAAGTTGAACCTTGGGATGTACCGATGTAAATATTTTGTACATATGGATGTACCCGACTAGCATGTTTATGTTTATAAATAAGTTTTAAAACTTTCTGTCCCATGTATGTCATCACAGCTCATTGGACCTTGTTTATTTTACATTATTGCTTCCGTAGCCCCTTAATATTTGTTAATGACTTCAGAGGCCGTAGGTAATCCACGGATTACTGGCCGGTTACGTCGCTAATCCTATAAGGGCGGGTTTGGGTCGTGACAACTAAGATAGGAAATTCATCTTTTTATTATTGTCATTGAGCTAGTTTTTGCATGTTTCATGCTTCATTGTAGAACTAAGTCATGATTTAGTTCATACATGTTAGATCATGTTAGAATTCATGCATGCATGGTTGTATTGTTGAATTTTTAGTTGATTTCATGGCAAATTGTCACATGCATGTTCATAAGTAAGCTTGAGTTCATGTCTTCAACTTGTTTTGAAAAGAATGAGCTCGATAGAGCATGTTTTGAAGCCTTGAATTGATTTAAAGTCTTGCATGTCATTTTTGAGTATTGTTCATGGAAAATAAGTTTGAAAATGAGTTTAATTGAAACACCCTTGGGCCTTGATTTCTTGAATTGACCTTTGAAACATGTTATTCTATGTGTTTACAAGAGTTTTCTAGAAAATGGGCCCAGGAGGGTCGAATTTGGTGTTGGAAATTGGAGTTTTGAACTTAGAACACAAACCTGGATTTTTCCAGATTTTTGCATCCCGCTCGAGCGGAAGAAGTAGCGCTCGAGCGGGGAAATCAAGCTCCCAGTACTTTGACCTGTTTTACAGTCCGCTCGAGCAGAGTGATGCACGCTCGAGTGGAGAAATCGAGCATCCAGTACTTTGCACTGTTCATCAGTCTGCTCGAGCGGAGGAATGTACGCTCGAGCGGAGTATTGAGTGACACGCTCGAGCGGGGAAACCTACGCTCGAGCGGAACCCTGTTTCACTGAAAATTCTGAAAATGTTTTATGTGTACATCTTTGCATCCTCATTCCATCCTAGGCATTCTTAGGCCTAGTTTTAGACATCTTAATGAGGATATAGATGTAGAACACACCGAGGCATAATAGGGAGTTAATAATTATCTTTCCCAACTGTGAAACTTAGAGTGTGTTCAATCTGTTAACTGTATAGGGTTGGCATTCTGAGGAGACGCTCTAGCCTCAGAGCCCGTAACTCGTGAGTAACAATTGTGTAAAGATATATTCAATCGATTATCTTTTGAATCTCGAATGAATCTTGCATCGAATCGTATTATTCTTGAACGAATGTATGTCCTTTATTTCAACTCATCTTGTGGCATCCTTAGCACCTCATTTCTTATTCTTATCGTCAGAGATCTCTGTCGGTTCCCTCGTGGAACCACTCATGCATCGATTGATGACCATCATTCTTTCGGTCTTTAAGACCTATGCCATCGTATTATTATGCTAATGGATGTACCACATATGATTGTCTTGAATCATCAAATCTTGTTTAATGAACTGTTTTCATTATCAGTAAGGACATTCATTCTAAACCCTTTACGCATTATGTTATTCATTTGGACTTTAGCTCCTTTGCTCATATATATATGTAGGTGTACAAGCACCGGATCAAAGCTAGAGGCGTCGGGGTTAGCTCCAGTTTTGTCAAGCCAACCAATGTGCCTCACTGCGAGGTTCCGAGCCTACCAAGCTAAGGCTTAGGGGTGTTTTAGTAATTCCCCTTCCGCTCTGTTTTGTAATATTGTATAGATCAGATACTACACGTCGCATCTTGTAATAGGGATTAAGTCCTGTTTCCTTTGAATGACATGTATGTATATGTCTATGAACTGAAAAAATCTTTTGGCATCTGATGTCACAGTCATATGAGATTGTTTAATTATCAGACGGCTTCCGCCAAGCCCTGTATTCTCATTAGCGGGCCTTGGTAATTTCGGATTACTGGCCGGTTATGGTGCTAAACCCATAGGGGCAGGTTTGGGTCGTGACACCTATGTTTAGAGGTAACTTTTCAAGTTTTTCACAAAATTTCAAGAACAATACTTGTACATTGTAAAGAGTTAACTCCAACTCAGGTCGCTTTCTGATATGAGAATGGGATACATTGAGGTACTGTAGATGCCTTAGATCTCCAATGGAGTTTGGTAGTTTATCTATCCCAGAACTACAAAAATGCAACTCACGTAAGCACTTTAACATTGGCAACTAATCATTAGGGGTAAGCATGGTCCGGATTGGACTGGATTGAGGTAAAACCAGGATCAATCCGTTATTTACAATTCCTAAAAAATTGGAACCAATCCAAACCAATCCATTTAAACACGAATTTGATCGGTTTAAGACCACGGATTTACATAATTAAATAACAAAAAAATATACATAACACTTTAATTTCATAAAAATATAATTATAGCACCATATTAGTGATATACTGTTCTAAAATTTAAACAACCATAAGAAAACTGGTTCCACCATAAGTATTTAGACCATTACAAATTAACATTAAAAACTAACAAACAAAAATAATAAAAGAAGATACTATGTGAGTTTAGGTTTGGATTTAAGTTTTATATAAAATAAGAGAAGATACTATGCAGGAGGGTATACAATAAAAATATAGACTATTTGTATACGGTCCGGATCGGTTCCAATCCAGAATCGTGGGGTTCAATCCGGAACCAATCCGTGAACTACTGATTTTTAATTTTTCAATCCGGAACCGAACAACGGATTCAAAAAATCAATCCACACCTACTGGATTGGACTGGACTGGATCGGATTACGAATTTCACGGATTTCTTGCTCAGCCCTACTAATTATGAAGCAAGTACCTCATTATGTAGTTCCTACTACGCGGTGAAAACTCTAAGAAGGTTTGTAAGCACTGACATCATTGAAGGTTTTGAATTTTTTGATTATGTCATATTTGCCAGTAACATGAGATGAATGTCGAGCTTTGTTTGAAATTTTCTTTTGCTTGTCATCCTCTAAATTATTCTCCAACCGAAAATAGATGCCCCCTACAATTGCTTGAGCCAAATCATTGATAAGTTCATGCATTATGAATAATAATTCATTATGACTTGACGAATCGTACCAGAGCTCGGAGAAAAGTAGTTATCTCAGTAGAATATATTAGATTAAGAGAAGATGTATGAAATGACATATTTTCAGAAGTAAGATAGACCCTTGGAAGGTGTTAACGCACATAATTTTTCTATAATAGATTTTAACACCACCGTTGTCCTCAAACCAAGATTATCCAAGTCCTTACCCAAATCAACGGCTCTTTCTAACTCTGTACAACCACTATCGACGATTATAGTCTCAACACCATTGACGATGTTGATTTGAGGTATGGAGTCCTTCGTAGAGGTATGGAAGTCCTTATGGGACGTAATCTCATCTCTCAAACTCTCCAATGGAGACACCATGATGATCATGGTGAGAAAAAGGGGCTTTGACGACTGCGATTTGGCGGAGAAGATCGACGATTTGGTGGAAAAAAGGAAATTAGGGCATGGTCGAAGAAGATCTTCTTGGGATGACGTCGTGTGACAAGACCGGTGATGGTGTGATCTAACTATCGAAGGCAAATCTCGATATGACCTTTCACATCGCCGATGCCGTTGTTAAAGTCTCGCTTTCTTGCAAAATGGTGGAGATCTCTTGATGTTGCCCTGTCTCCACTGGTCGTGAAGTCTTTGTTGGAGAAGGAGTGAACAAACACGTTCTTCAAGAGAGGGAAGCCGTGACAGTCAACAGTCAAAAGAGAGACGACTTAGTGCTGGAGGAGAGAGAAATGAAAGAGGTGATTTAGAGAGAGAGAGAGAAAGAGAATGGTGTTTTAAAGAGAGAGTGAGGGTTTGATTATATAGGAATGGATTGGCGTGGAACTCAATATATGGATAGATTGGTCATTTCGCAAAATATATCCTTATAGATATAATATTTTCACATGTAGACTTTTAAGTAAAAAGAATTTAAATTTGAATTTATGGCATGAGAGCCTAAACTAAAAAAATGTGAGAAAAAAAAGTGTGGATTGATTTAAAAAAATTAAAGAACTGCAAACAGAAAAGGCAAACAAAGGCTGTTTGGTGATAAGGATGCCAACTACTAGTTTATCATTGAATTTCGATTAGTGGGTTACACGGTGGGGGTGTTTGGTCTAGTTTTTTGGGACAAACTTATAGCTTTTAACTTTGAAAGAGCAATTTTGGATTGTTTGTTTGGGCTTTGAAAAAACTGCTTCTGTTTCTAAGAACTTGTTTAAGAAGAAAATAACCTGAGAATTAGAAGCTACTCTAAGCAATTTTTGCAATTCAGATTATGCAGAGGGGTGTGCAATTACTTAAATGCCATTCACAATTTCCAGTTATTACAAGTGTGCCATGTATATAAACCAAAAACACTCATTTTCTTTCTTTCTTTCTTTCTCTCTCTCTCTCTCATATGAACAAGAGAGGCGATTTCCGGCGACCAGAGCTCTCTCTCTCTCTCTCTCTCTCTCTCTTTTTCTTTCTCTCTCTCTATCTTTCTCCCCGGTGTTCTCTGATCCTCACAGTGAGCGATCTAAACCAGAGTTTAAACCCTAACCATCGTGATCTCTCCATTCGCAATCGATCTGAAACCCTAGCGCCGCTAGTGACGATCTCAACCCGTAGCCTAACGGTGACGATCGCAATATCTTCTCTATCTTTTCTGCGATATATTCTATTTTTCTCTCTCTTGCGATCTTACACTAATTGCGATTGCAACTAGGGTTTGACTATTGATGGCTGTCAGCGGTGTGATGAGGAGGAAAAGAAAAAGGGCTTGCCGACAGTAGGAATAAGAGAAGGAGAATGAGGGAGTTGCGGGCAGCTGTCGACATTGGGATTATGGTTTGTAATTAAAAAAATAAATAAATGAAATAATGAATATAAGGGCAAACTTCCATTAATGAATATTAAGTGCATTGTTAATTGGTATTTGTGTAATGGAAAAAAAAAATATTTATGAATAATTGGTATTTCATTAATTGGTATTCAATGAATAATTTTTATAATAAATTATTAAATTATTTAATTTTTATATAAGGGCAAACTTCCATTAACAATTTTTATTAATTGGTATTGTGTAATAAAAAAAAAAATACAATTTACTTCCACTAATAAAAGGAAATTAAATAAAATTAATAAAGAAAGAAGAGAAGAAATTAAACAAATCAACAAAATATTATTTCAAATTAAATGGTAAATTACAAATACATCTCCTTAGATGTGCTTAAAATACAAATTGTCTCTTCGGATTTGAAAAATTATAAATATCTCCTTATTGAAATTTTTTATTTAACAAGATTAATTGAAAAAGTGAAATTTTTAACTGTTTATCTATACAATAATAAATTTATCTAAATTATTAATTGAAATAAAATTTTAACATTATTAAAAACCGTTAATTAACTTGATAATTTATTAATAAAATGACCTATTTGTTATGAAATTAGAAATCTTAAAAGGCATAATGTAATTTTTAGAACCGCAGAGAATAATTTATAATTTAAATAAATTTCATGATTGTGTTTGTAATTTACCCTAAATTAAGAGATAGTTTGAGATGTTATAAATAAGTATACTTTTTGATTTTTTATAAAAAAATATGTTAAAAAATAAAAAAATAGTTTAAAAAAAAAAAAATGTTAATAAAAATTGAAAGATGTTGATTAATATGACCTAAATAAATTACACCTTTTTAATTTACCCCAAACATCTACTAAATCTATCACCTCACAATTATTATACCAAATAAATTAATAATTTATATTTAAGATTATAATTCATAATAGGTTCTACACCAGCCACCATATCATTGTTATGACAATTTTTTCGCCGATCCTACTCCAGTCACTCTTCTCTCTCTCTCTCTCTCTCTCTCTCTCTCTCTTCGATCCAAGCCAGACTGGACACACAATCGAAGTGATTTAGGGTTTTAAGGATTTCCAAAACCAATATTGGCAGCGATGGAGGTTGATATGGAGACTTCTCCCAGCTACTTCGACCCCGAAGATCTCAGCACCAGAGAGCGCTATCGTCGTTATGGGTATTCTATTTACCATACGCTTTCCATTTCAGTACTAGTCACTTTTTCCCTCTATTTCTTCTTCACTATCATAACAACCCCTTTGTAGTTTGTATCTTTCATTTTTATTTAAAATGCGCAATTTCTACCAGAATCATTTGGGTTGTTCGCATTTATTTCCATCAATTTGGTCTAACCACATTTATATACAAATACCATGTTTACATCTGCTACTGGAGTTACACCCATATAATTGGACACTGTTTGTAACCAACGCCAAATTGAGATGCAAACTTGGGTTAGCCATTGCACTTTAGTTATATTTCATATTTTACAACCACTGTAAAAATTCATTATTTACTTGAGCGTTTTAATGAGATACGTACATGTAGGCTTGATGTTATTGTGTGCACACACACACTCACATGTATTATTGCGACATGATTATATGTGGTTCCTATCGGTTTTTCTTGGAAATCATGCCAACTTTCAAATATTGTCGCTTTTTTGAATTTACGCTTCTTTGAGCTTCTTATACTTTCCATCACTTGCCAATATCTTTAAATTTGAAAACAATTATTGGTGGATAATATAACAAAGTGGCCAACTAATCATTTACCATTTTAACAAATCTTTTTATATAATTTTTCATGTGCTATACCAAATTTTCACAATTACAAAATATTCACAATCATGATACTTGATAGTCATGATCAAAATGAAGTATATGGTTGAATAAAAATATATCTAGAAGTCAAAATTGAAAAACACTAGTGGTCCATGCCTAACATAAGCAATGCAATACAATCCTAAAGTGTATAATGATCATTCTCATTAAGCATACCACCATCATCATTGTAATCTAAATGTAGAGTTAATAAATTATATATGTTAAAATATAAAAAAAAGCTCTATTTAAGCTTATTAGATAGAATGTTTTTAGTGCAGTGTTGTAAATACGTTTCGTTTTACCTACTAAAAGCTCTTCTGTTATTGCACTTTAAGTGCGTTTTTACCAACCCTATTTTAACAAATTGCAGAATTTACTGTATTTCGCTTGTGCATACCTGCACTAAATGATTATGCAATGTGTAGGAAAAGGCACTCAACTTCCAGTCATGACAATTCAGTTTCTAAGTTCGGTGGAACCAGGATTTTGTATGACGGGCAGAGCATTGAAAGGCGGCCAAACCCTGCACTTTTTCTTGAAGATATCAAACAAGAGGTTGAGAGCTTTGATTCTGATCAATTAGAAGGAACACCTGCAAGGACACAATCTGCTTTGTGGAGAAAATCATTGGCTGGCAGTTGTGGTGTATCTGAGGTAGATGCTGCTGCTGATTCGATACGTCGACCTGGAAGTTATTCATTAAAATCTTGCAAGCATGAGGATGATGCATTGTCAGATGGTGGAGATACAACTTTTACTTTATTTGCTTCTCTACTTGATTCTGCTCTCCAAGGTGCTTGAAGTAAAATTTCTCAATTAAAATCACAATTTTCTCACTGTTTTTGCATATGGATTGGTCTCTTGCGTCAATGGTTATAGATTTTGACCAGGTTTGAAGGATGTGTTTAAGTTGCATTTATTCATCTAAACTATGCCAGTTTAGGTAGGTGTGAGATCACAAGATGTTTTCTTGAATCTAATTAATGTTTATCAATTTTGGAGCTGAGTGGATCATTTAAAAAAAAAAAATTGAACTTTAATTATCGTGGATTCAGTGACATCAAAGAGGGCAATTCATCAAGTGCATTAATCTTTTGGAGTTTCAGGAACTATTTGATTATGCTTCTGCATATGTGATGCCACTATGTTTTTGTGTTTAATTATGTGTAAATCCAAGTTCACCCCTATGTGGAGTTTTTCTGTTTGTGTCATACATTATGGTATATATCCATTTAGGATTGCATGATGATGAAATAGTGCAATGCTACTTGGTTTTTTGTTGTTTTTGGGATAGACATTTAATTACTTGCTAAAACTGGCATGGTAACTATTCAAATTGCTTGATGCTTATGATCTTCTTTAGAAATGAAATTTGATTTTGACCTCAATTGAAGTTCATTTTGAGTCAACTTTCTATCCTCTAGTTAAATTGTTATTTTACATGTTACAAAATCTTTAAATTTTTGATTTATGTTATTCTGAGCCATGTCGGATGCTGATCTAGTAACTGTTTGGTGCTAACCTAATAAATATTTCCATTCCATAACTCCTGGAGAAAGTTTTGGAGGATTTTGGACCTAAGATGGTAGACTTGAGAAGCTTACATTGATTATTGATTTGCTTCTTTGAAAGCTGAATGGATGCTTTATCTTGTTTCATATTTCAAATTATTACACTGGTGTTCAGAATTTCCTTTCTGTGCTCAAGTTTCTTCTGCCACAAAACTTATTATGAATAACATTTATGATTCACTTGTGTATCTTACTGATTGGATACATGTATCACAGGGTTGATGCCTATCCCTGATCTGATATTGCAATTTGAGAGATCTTGCCGCAATGTATCAGAGTCAATAAGGTGGGTCTCACACTTCTCGTATATTTGTATTTCTGTTGAAGAGTCTTCTTTTGGAATGTGTGCACATGTACCACTGTAGCATGTTGAGTATTGTGAATATTATTGTAGTATTTTACTTTGCATGCACGAGAAACATATCTTATTAGGATGAAAATAGGAGGTGTGTAGACAAGGAAGGAGGAAGTCTCATTTCTAGTTTATAAAGAAAGAAACAATGAGAAAGGCTAAGAAGCACGGACACTTCTAAGAAGGTAACGTATCCGTGTCATGTCCGTGTCGGACACCGACACTCTTTGGACACTCTTAGGACACGTGTCTAACACTCTTCAAAACATGTCTTATTTTAAATTTTTTTAAAGACCCAGATACTTTTTGAACACTTGGAGGATACACGTGTCTATTGCTTAAACACACGTGTCTATTGATTAGACACATGTAAAACTAACTATAAGTTTGAACAAAACAACTTAAGACACAATAATAAAACAAAAATCATATAAATTTATAGGAATTAGTGTCACATTACATTTTTTATTATCTTTGAATAATATATTCATTTATATAATATAGAATAAATATATAAAATTATATATTTCATGTGTGTCCCTCACATGTCGTGTCCTACATTTTTTTGAAAATTAGCGTGTCGGCTTGTCTGTGTCGTATCTGTGTCGTGTCACGTGTCCGTGTCCGTGTCCATACTTCTTAGGAGAAAGGTCTTTGCCTAAAATATTTTGTACAGTGCACATTTTTTTGTTTTGTTTGTAAATACTGGCTCTGAATTGTGCTTAATGAGGTTCGTAGGATGCAGTTATCATGAATATTTTGTTTTGATTTTTTCATATTAAATTTGGTAATGCTTAGCATCTTGGTTGGTTGTTTTACTGTATCCTGTGCTCTACTTCCGTAGGTATGGATCCAACGAAAGACATAGAATTGTGGAGGACAAGTTGACGAGGCTGCTTCTTGGTCTCTTTTGTGGTACCTATATGGGAAAGGAAATAAATCTCTACCATTAATGTTCCTATCATAGAATTGATGTTTTATATAGATAAAGTGGGCTCTACAGTGTCACCACAACAATATTGAAACTTCTTGAATGCATGCTCATTGAAGTTTGGGAAGTTCATACCTCATGATTTATGTATTGAGGAGTGAAGTATTTGTGTAATTTATCCATTTTCTGTTGGTATCAAATTATTTAGTTGTGCTTAAGAAGAAATAGCATTGTGACATTCAAAAATGATTTTAAAGTGGTTCCATGTTACTAGATTAAAGCACACTTGAAGTTTATATTTGTCAGTTACATCCCTGCTGAATATATGAGCATATAAGTGATCTGACCATTCTCTTCAACATTTACAATTAATTCGTCTCTCTTGGTCAATGTAATATTTGACCACTCCACTCTGCACCTCACCTTTTAATCCACTGTTTCAATCGGGCTAGTTATGTAGACTTTTGAGAATCTTGCTGGTTCATGGTGTAAAGATCTTCATGAGACAACATTGGTATATGTTACAATATCGGATTGTGAATCAGCTAGTATTAGAAATCTTGGAAGATTTTTATTCCTGATTGTTGGTGCATGTCATACCTGATACCATGTCTAATTGAATACTTAGAAACCTTTACAAAGTGTTATCATTTTCCTTATTAAACAAATTTCTATTTGATGGTGAAATTGGTCATTCTTTTATGTACATTTCTCATCACATAACTTCCCATAAATTGAATTCTTAAATTGGATGATTGGCTATCCCAACATTCATCTTAGAATGTTCAAACTTTAGTTACATATTTGCTCACATAGTTTCCTGGTTAGGAATAATGATGCATATTGAAGTTACTTAGTGTACTTGAATGTTTAGACAAGGTTTTCTTGTTGGCTCCTGCATGTTTATGTTGGCTTGTTTGTGAAATTATTTTTTTCATCTTCTTGTAGGAAATGAAGAACTTCCTGAAGATCTGATGCTGTTGATGCATCTTCTATTGTTAACTCTCAAGTTTTCCATTATGTTTTCTTGCTCTTATTTTGTGAGTTCATCTAATGCCTTATGACAGTCGCCTACAACTTCGCATTTGGAGGCTTGCCAGTTTGTTGTTGCAGATCATACAGCACAATTAGGCCTCCGGATTGTTCAGTGGCTTGAAGGATTAGCCTCCAAAGTGCTTGATTTGGATAATGAGGTGATGACTCTGCTACTTTCTCCTGTTTTGACAGTCTAATGCTTATCCATGGTTTGTTGTTTCTTTACTTTTTAAAATTTAATTTTGATTTTGAATGTCTTTCTTGTTGCATTTCAAAAGATGGTCTGAAGCTGCCAACTATTGTGAATTGATACCATAATCCACCATATACTTGAATTATTTTTTCCTTTTTCGATTAGAGAAATTATCATAGTTGAAGGTGGCTATTTTCAGCTGTTATTATTTTTTAGTTTATTTGAGGTCTATTTGAGTAAACAAATGATTTAGATAGTGAAAATTAACATCTTTTTTCTTTAACATGCACATCAATGATGTGTAAGGCTTGGAGTGGCTTCTTTCCAAATTAGCAGACAATTTAGTGATCAAAAAGACTTTTTCCCTGGAGAGATTTTAGTGCACGTTAAGAAATCAAATATATTATCAAGATATTGGGTGGCAAAGAAGATAAAATATGCAATAGGTTTTATGTGCTGAAATTTGAAAGCAAAAGATCTAAAGCTTTTATTTTGTATTAGTAAAAGGAGAATGAGATTTGGTAGAAGAATCAGTGACTTGCAACATTAATTGCCTGGTTATAGGAGAGTAGTGATGGGCCCTTGGAGGGTTAAACAGGAGCAATTGTAAATTGTATTCTGAAAGCAAAATTTTGTTTTAATACATTGTAGTTTTGAAGGCTGTTTGGTGGGAAGGTTACAAAGCATGATATAGTCTTGGAAAAGGGAGAACTTAAGTAGATAATTATATTTAAATGGAGACTAGTAAGTCTAAGATATATAAAAATTCACATGACAATCCATATTGTAAGTTTACAACTATGGTGTGTGGTGATCAAGACATGCATGTACTTACTACAATAAGTCATCTAGAAACTAGAGATGGATTATATTATATGCATCATGGGTGAGGATCAAATGCTCGTGTCATGAAGAAATTAAAGGATGTGGAACAGTGACAACTTTACATTCATTATTTACACAATAAACCACACAGGGGAACACATTGCAGCAGAAATTATTGACTGACTTGTTTTTAGGAACCGTATCTGTTTTTTATTTTTTTTTTGGGAGCAATTTACAAATATGGGAAAGGCATTGGGTTTTTAATTGAGGGCTTTGAAGATAAGAATAGTCTCATTGTAAGATGAAGCGTAACAAAACTGAGGTTTGCACTATTACAATGGAATAAATTATATTTAACTAAGGAGTATTTATTTAATTAGTAAAAAAGTATTGATGATATCTGCATGTGGAATAGAGGAGGTATTTTATATGATGAGGGAAAAGAGAAGGAATAAAGAGGGATATAAATGCTGCATCAACTGCTATGTGAAAAATTTATTATGTGTGCTGTGAAACTAAGAGGGTGACAGAGCAAAGGTCAAGAAATGAGACAAGAATAGTAGTATATTATGTGGTTTAGTATTATGTTGGTTATCCATGGAAGTTATTGTTATGTTATGCAACTGAAGGAAAGATGAGCATCTTCATATTGTTTTGTGGCTTTTGATGGAGTCATTACATGGGGGGGCAAGAAGTCCACTGAAGTGATTCTTTTACACTAGGTTAAGGTTGCATTGGGAAGGTCTTTTGGATTGATTATGGTTGGATTGGTTAGGCACTTCAGGGAAGAGATCCCATGTTGTTTGCCATTTATGATCACTAGTTTGACTAGTAGAGACTGATAGTTTAGAGCTTGATTGCCTTGATTTAAGTTGAGATGCTTTAGATTTCAATGGGTATATATGAGAAGCAAGACTAGAGTTGGTAAAAGGATTTTGTAGAACTGGGTGCAGGTGGTGAGGGTGTAATGATAATGGATAGCCACTGTCCAACAAATTATGAAGACTGCTGATTTTATCTATCAATTGTTAGATAAAAAAAGCGCAGATGTAAGGAAATATCCATAAGTTAATTTCATGATGAAAGTAAAAACATTGTTGTGTGGGGTCAAGCATATGTATCGAATTGGAAGAAAGTCAATTAGGACAATGGGTGTGCTTTATTGATGGACAAGATCCAGGAAGTGACGGAATAACACACTCATAAGGGCGAACTTTAATTAAAACAGAGGAGGCTGAAATGGATGATTGATTGATGGATGCTGGAGATTTCATTAATACCACCAGTTGTGGGATGGATAAGCAAATGTTGACTAAGCTTTCTGGTCATGCAAAATGAAAATGGAGATGTCTTAATGAAAACATAGACTATGGGATGACAATTCTGTGGCTCTCATTCACATTGTTTTTTTAGCCCGGTTGACTTTCAGTTTTCATATTTGAACATGTGGTTGGCCCAAAGCAGAAGGATCGAACCATGATTAAGCTATGTTGGGTCCTATTATCAATATCTAGACAGAATACCAAAGAACCATTCGGCAGCCATTTAGTCATTTATCTTCTTTGAAGAAGATTGTATTTAAAAAAAATTGTTTGATTTCCTTGGTTCTTCCCTGATAGTTTAAACTTCACAATAATTTGACTGAAATTGTATTAGGAGTTCTGTGGTATGGTTGGCATAACTGTTGGTTGTCTTTGCAGGTGAGAAGTTCTCATGTTGGTACTTATCTCCCCAGCTCTGGGGTCTGGCGTCATACCCAACGTGCTCTAAAGAAAGGTGTCTCAAAACCAAAAACTGTTCATCACTTGGATTTTGATGCTCCAACATGTGAACATGCTGAACAACTACCTCATGATAAAGTACTTTTCAATGAACAATTGTCTCAATATATATAATTTTATTTCACCGATGAACTGCTTGTGGTCTGTTGTAGTACATTTTGAATATAATTTTGATTACATTTCAATATATTAAAGTCCTTTTCACATCTGTTCAGCTTTGCAACCACGCACTGTATCTGTATCCTATGCCGTTCGTCTTGTTGGCTTCAATTTTTCTGAAACTAGTAGATCTATAAGATTTTTGACATTTTTTGAAATGTATTATTTGTTTATTTATTTATTATTTATTATTTGTTATAATAATAATAATTATTATTATTATTATATCAACAGAAACAAGATGAATCTCTTCTGGAAGATGTCTGGACTTTGTTAAGGGCTGGCAGACTAGAGGAGGCATGTGATCTTTGCCGGTCTGCTGGACAGGTATGCAAAATTTTTTTGAGGTTGTAAACTTCCAGTCCCATTGTGATATTAAATTCCCTTTGGACAGCCATGGAGAGCTGCAACTCTATGCTCATTTGGAGGGTTGGACCTATGTCCATCAGTTGAAGCCCTGGTAAAAAATGGAAAGAATAGAACTCTGCAAGCTATTGAACTTGAAAGTGGCATTGGTCACCAATGGCACCTTTGGAAATGGGCTACCTATTGTGTATCAGAGGTACGGGGAAAAATATTTAATCAAAGTATCTTCTGTGAACGAACATTCTTATGCAGTAACAATGATTTCTATAAATGTCGCACACAAATTCCTTGTGCTCCCTTTTTCTCAATATTTTGTGGCTCTAAGTTTTATCTTCAGCAACTCCCATTGATTGAGAAATCAAATCTTGTTCACTTTCTCTTGTAAGATTGGTAGACAATTGATGTTATTGTAAATTGTTTTCTGCTCTTGTTGCTTGGAGATTCTGAATATTCGTAGCTTAATAAGATGCTGCCATATCTCCATTAAAAAATGGTCGATCAATTGAGTGATTTTCTTTCTTCTATGCCTTCTTATATTGAAGAGAATTGCAGAGCAAGATGGTGGGAAATATGAAACAGCAGTATATGCAGCCCAATGTAGTAACTTGAAGCGTATTCTTCTTATTTGTACAGACTGGGAGGTAATTTTTTGCTCCTTAATGATGCTACCTTCTAATTTTTTATCAGTTTTTTTTTTGGGTGAATAATTTTTTTTTTTCTCAGTTTTTGTTCACCCATAATTTGCTTTGATACATCTTTTGCGCTTTTTGTAAGAACAATCAACTATTTATTCCTCCTACCTATTACTTGGCATAAAATGCATATGAGCATATGTAGAAGCTCTCCCAGTTGTGGTTTTGATTCTAAGCATGACTATTTAGCTTCAACATGTATTGCAACATATATATCTATATATATGTATAATATATATTGAGGAGGCTGTTTGGTTAGGCTGATTTCAGAAAAGCTCAATGGGGTTTCCACAAATAGAAGTACGTGGGATTTCGATTCCTTTATAAGAGTGTGAGTTGATTGATCTACCCTTGAGTAATGCTCGGTTTACTTGGTCTAATCTTCAAGAGAATCGTGTTTGCTGTAGGTTGGATAGATTTCATCATACTTTGGGTTGGGAGGAGTTGTTTCCTAATTTACGGCAAGAGGTAGCGCCAAGAGTTGTTTTGGACCATTGCCTGGTGATTTTTGAGAGTTGTCCCTTCAAATGGGGTCCAACCCCCTTCAGATTTGAGAGCATATGGCTGGAAAATCACTCTTTTAAAGCTTATTTCAAGGAGTGGTGGGAGAATGGAAGAGTCCATGGGTTTTATGCGAAAGTTGAGAGGGTCAAGGAGAGTTTAAAGGTTTGGAAGCGTGAAGTTTTTGGTGATCTAAATGAGTTGAAAGTAGAGTTAGTTCGGGGTATTGAAGATTTGGATGCAAAGGAGTCTGGGGAGTGTTTATCTAGGACTTCAAGAGATGAGAGATCATTGCTCAAATTAAAGTTGGGAGAGCTTGATTTTAGTGAGTAGATTTTTTGGGGATAGAGCTAAGTTGAAATGGGCAAAAGAAGGCGACATCAATTCAAGATTTTTTCATAGGGTTTTGTCGGGGAAAAGGAAGAAGAATTTCATTAAAAATTTGGAAATTGGGCAAGGATTGGTGGTGAATAGGGAGGAGCAAATCATTAATGAGATTTTCAATTTTTACTCGATTCTCTATTTTGATGGAGGAGTGGACCGTCTAGGGATTGAAGGTATTTTTTGGGCTCCTGTGGATACCTTGAAAGCCAGTTGGCTCGAGAGACCCTTTGAAGAATGTTTGGTGCCTATCCAATAGGCCGTGTTTGAATGCGAGAGAGATAAGGCTCTAGGCCCGAATGGTTTCTCAATGGCAAGTGTATCAAGACCGTTGGGAGATCGTGAAAGGGGATCTTATGAAAGTGTTTGGTGAGTTTTTTGAGAGTGGGGAGGTTAACTTATGCACCGATGTATCCTTCATTTGTCTCATTCCCAAGAAAGAGAAGTCGGTCAAGATTGGAGATTTCAGGCCCATTAGTTTGGTTACATCACTTCACAAAATTTTTGGAAAGGTGCTCTCCAAAAGAATTAGGGTTCTCCTTGGGAAAATCATTTCTCCCTCACAAGGGGCCTTTGTGCATGGACGGCAAATCCTGTATGTGGTCCTAGTGGCCAATGAGATTGTTGACATTTCGGGGACACACGGACACGACAAAGACACGTATGGGACACACCGCATGGCATGTTCCCTTATTTAATTAATTTATTTTCAGGGGACACACTGGGGACATGCCAAGTTATCTTTTTTTTTTTTCCATTTTATTTAGTACTTTTGATGAATGTGAAATGCTTATTATTTTTTTTTCTTAGATTTAAATACTTAATAGATCATCTTAAAAAAAAGACGTGTTAATTTAAAAGTGTTTTTTTTTTTTTGGTATAAAAAAAATATAGAATTAGAATTAGAGTTAGTTTTTGTTAATATTGATTGTTTGTGGATGTAATATTAATGTAGATTGCAAATAAAAATATATGAAAACATATTTTATTGTTGTGTCCCTGCCGTGTTTGTGTCCCCATTTTTTGGAAATCGCCATGTCCCGTGTCCCGTGTCTGTGTCTGTGTCTGTGTCTGTGTCCGCATCCGTATTCGCGTCTGTGTTTCTTAGTTGAGGAGTATAGGGGATTGCATAAAAAGAGCGTTGTTTTTAAGGTGGATTTCGAGAAAGCATATGATCATGTGGATTGGGGCTTTTGGATTTTGTGTTGGAAAAGGAAGGGCTTTGGGTCTAGGTGGAGGAGGTGGATTTGGGAGTGTGTCGTCATGCAATATGTCGGTCATTGTGAATGGTAAGCCTGGGAATTCTTTTAGGTCATTGTGAATGTCGTTATGCAATGTCACCATTTTTGTTTATTTTAGTAGTTGATGTGTTGGGTAGAATCATCGATCTAGCTAAAGAAAAGGATGTTATCGAACGATTTGTGGTGGATAGGGATAGGATTGGTGTCACCCATTTACAGTTTGTGGATGACACTATCTTTTTTTTCATCAATGGAGGGCAAGGTTAGCAATTTGCTAATGCTCTTGAGAATCTTTGAAATTGTGTCGGTGCTGAAGGTCAATCTTAGTAAGAGTAGTGTTGTGGGTATTAATTTGGAGTCTACCTATGTGCAAAGGATGGCGGATATGCTGGGATGTCCCATTGAGTAGTTTCCTCTCAATATTTGGGGCTTCCATTGGGAGGAGATCCTAGATCGGCATCTTTTTGGGGGCTTGTATTTGTCAAAATTGGGAAAAGGTTGGAGGGTTGGAAGTGAGCTTTATTATCTATAGGGGGAGGGGGGGGGTATACTTTGGTACAGTCCTTGTTGGGTTATGTTCCTATTTACTTCTTATCCTTGTTCAAAATTCCGGTCAACATTGCGAGGAAAATTGAGAAATTGATGAGAGATTTTCTTTGGGAAGGGTGTGATGAGGGTAAAAGGGATCATCTAGTTAAGTGAGAGGTTGTTTCTCTTCCTAGGGATAAAGGGGCTCTTTCTATAGGAAACATTGTTACCAGGAACATTGCCCTCTTGAGTAAGTGGTTATGGAGATTTCCTGTTGAAAGCGGGTCGCTATGGTGGTCTATCATTAAAAGCAAGTATGAAGTTCAGGCCAATGGTAGATATTCTAATGTGGTTACTAGAGGCAATTGTCATTCTCCTTAGAAGTCGATCACTCGTTTGTATCCACAAGTGTCCAATTTCCTATCATTGAAAGTGGGGAATGGGGTGAGTATCCGAATTTGGGAGGATGTTTGGTTAGGAGATTCCTTGTTCGATACAGCTTTTTGACTCCTTTACAGATTGGTTCGTACTCGGGATGTTTCAATAGCTTCGGTGTCATGTTCTAATGTGGCACCCATTTCTTGGAATCTTGGTTTTCGTAAGAATTTAAATGATAGGGAGGCTGGTGAGTTGGCTTCTTTGTTGTCATTGATTGATGGGGTTTTTCTTTCTTCCTCTTGTGATAGTAGGGTTTGGAATATCAATTCTTCAGGGGTCTTCTCTTGTAAATCTCTGTTCGATAAACTCATTGATGATCCCTTTGTTTACTCTTCATAAGAAAATTTGGACAGCGGTTGTTCCTCATAAAGTGAAGTTTTTCATGTGGTCCTTAGCTCAGAAGGGTGTCACAACCAATGACCTTTTCCAAAAGAGAAGGCCCAATCACTTTCTTTGTCTTCAATGTTGTGTGATGTGTAAGAGGAACTCGGAATTGGCGGATCATCTATTTTTGCACTACCCGGTGGCTTTTGCTTTATGGCAGCGTTTGTTTGGCCTATGTGATGTTCAGTGGCTTGCTCCGCGGGACTGCATTTATATGCTTCGTGTTAGGTTCAATGGATTTGGCGGCAACAAGAGAGCCAAAACAATGTGGTCCTGTATTGTGTTTGCTATTTCTTGGACTATCTGGTTGGAGAAAAATGCACGAATCTTTGAAGGCAAGGAATTAGATGAGGAGGCTTTGTGAAATAGGGCGGGATATTTGACTTCATTTTGGGCATTTGCTTCTCCTCCTCTTGAAGGAGTTTTATTTTTCTTGATTTCTAGGAATTGGGTTGCTGCTTGCCATCTCTAGTGCTAGGAGTTCAATGTTATTTGTTTTGACTGTTTTGCCTTCTTTTTCTCTATTTGTTTGAGGACTTTTTGTCTTCTCTCATTCTTCTTTTTTAATAAAATTCTTTGTTGATGCTCAAAAAAATGTTTCTTGAAACTATCGCCACTCTTTGTGTTTTGTCCTTAAACTATTAATTTTATTTATGCTAAATTATAAATCCACCCCTTGAGATTTAAGTTAAAATACGAATTGCCCCCTATAGTTTTGAAAATTACAAATACCCCCTTGCCAAAAATTTTTATGTACCAAAATTAATAGAAAAAATGAAATTCTTAATCACTCTCTTATACAACAATAAAATTACTTGAATTTTTAATTGAAATATATTTATGATATCATTAAAAACTGTTAATTGACTTGATGATTTATTAATAAAAGAGGTCATTGGTTATGCAATTAGATACTTGAAGTGGCGAGATGTAATTTCCAGAACTATAGGGAGTAATTTGTATTTTAAGCAAACTTCAGGGGGTGCATTTGTAAGTTACCCTTTATTTTTATTTAGTCGCAAGGATTTTAATTTCAACTAAAGTAGTCCAATTGAATGTTAAAATCTAATTTGATGGGCAAAAAGTCATTTTAATAATTGAACAATTTAAACCACATGAACCCACAATCATTTTTTTATTCACTAATTTGAAATGAGGGTTAGAGAAGAGGATGGGTGTATGGTTGTAGAGTGTAAGTTGTCTAATATAGTTGTTGTATGATTTAGGCTATGTATGGCATAGCTAACAAATCTACATTTTTTGCCCATTTTTTTTTAAGTGATTTTTTTTAAAATTTGTGCCAAAACTTTTTATTTTTTAGGTTTGTCAAGTCTAAATGGATCTTATCCACCCAAAAAGTCTAAATGGATCTTAAAAGTAGGAAAAAATTGAAAATTTTCAAAAAAAGCTCACTAGAGAAAAAAACTCAAAAAAGACAATTTTAAAGTTTTTTTTAGTTGTTTTTCAGGTCTGTTTTGTCTAGTAGGACTTAAAAGTGATTTTTTTTTGAAATTTTCTTTTTATAAAAGTTCACTAAAGACAAAAAAAACCAATAGAAAAACTACTAAAAAAACTATTGCCAAACCCACTATTAGGTTGTCCAAACTGTAAAATTATCTTTTTGCCTAGTGGATTAGGTTTCCCTCATTATTGATTTGGATGGAATTGGACCATATGAACTGAAATCATATTTTTACGGATTACCTAGAAAAATTGATAGTTTAGGGATGAAATAGAAAAAAACGACAATAGTTTACGGGATAAAACTGAAATTAATCCTAAAAATTATCTAGTAAACCGATACAAGAGGTGGTTGATATTGCAAATAGTTAATCTTTGTAATTTAGTTTTCTTGAACTGCTGTAATGAAAGGAGAATTAGTTGTTGCCTATGAAGCATAGACACGGCAAAATGGAAGCCGTGGCGGTGTCGGATACGGGGACACGCCGGGGACACGGGGACACGCCGGGGACACGTATGGGACACGGCATCTGGCGTGTCCCCTTAATTTAATTTATTTTTTTGCAGGGGACACTTCGGACACGCGTGTCCGAATCTGGACACGCCATGGACACGGCGAGAAGAGTAAATGAAAGGGGGAAAACGAGAACAAACCTGGTAGGCGACGATCCAGAGCCCTTCGACTTCGATCGACGATCCAGAGCCAGATTCGACTTCGGCGATCCAGCCCCTTCGCCTTCGCAGAGCTCTCTCTCTGTCTCGCCTTTGCCTTCGCAGAGCTCTCTCTCTCTCGCCTTCTCTCTCTCCCTCGCTTCTGATCCTGATCGCGATCGCGATCGTCTCCCTCTCTCTCGCTTCTGATCGCGATCGTCTCCCTCGCTTCTGTCTCCCTCTCTTTTTTCTCTCCCGTCTGTCTTCTTGTCTTGATATTATAACTATTATAATTATTATATATTCATATATAATATATATAACTAATAACTATTATTATTTTATTATAAAATAACTATTATAATTATTATATATGAATATATAATATATATAACTAATAACTATTATAACTATTATTATTTTCTTATATAATAACTATTATAATTATTATATATGAATATATAATATATATAACTAATAACTATTATTATTTTATTATATATTATATAATAGTTATTATATAACATAAATATACTCATTAGATAATGGATAATACATATTATAAGATAATATATATTTATACATATTAATAAATAAAAAAATAAATACATGTATGTAAAATAAAATAAAATAATTAATTACAACACATTATTTAAAAATATAATAAATAAATAAAATAATTAATATGTATTAAAATAAAAATATTTATAAAAAAATTAAAAAATTTGCCGTGTCCCCTGCCGTGTCCGTGTCCCCATTTTTTAGAAATTGCTGTGTCCCGTGTCCGTGTCCGTGTCCGTATGCGTGTCCGTGTCCGTGTCCGTGCTTCATAGGTTGTTGCCTGTCATATTGTTATCTAGTTGAATAACTGTTTAAATGTAGTTGTAGAAGGGCAATGAAGTAGCACAATGGTGAGATGACTTTGTCTATTTTTTGATGTCACATTTACGGGGTAAAATCCGTTTTCTTTTGGGAGACAATTATATATTATTA
This sequence comes from Camellia lanceoleosa, assembly GCA_025200525.1. Taxonomy (NCBI): domain Eukaryota; kingdom Viridiplantae; phylum Streptophyta; class Magnoliopsida; order Ericales; family Theaceae; genus Camellia; species Camellia lanceoleosa. Next base: position 123,426,409 of record CM045760.1, read on the forward strand.
TCTTATACAAGACTACTGTAGGTACATATACCACGCCTGACACGTGGCGAGCCCTTCGGGTGTCACATCATTGTCATCACACCCCCACGTGGCAAACCTCTAAGGCACCACTGTCAATTGAGATTGCATGCCTAGCCTAAGTCGCGGCATGCACACCATCAAGTATGGAGAGCTCCAAGACAAATGAGCTGGGCTGTCAGCTTGCCTATGCCCTCATTGAGGACCTAGACTCACTTGCATGCCCATTTGGGTTCTTAGCTCACCCACGCTCTCTTGGGGGCCTAAAGTTGAGCCCTTGGCTGCCCATTCAGTCCTTTGGCCAACATATGCTTGCATAGCTGCCTAAGGCTTGCCTTAATGTCACTCATTATACTCAACCACTTGGCTTTCTAGGCTGGGAGCGGGGCCTAGGCAACCTCGCTTGGGGACCATCGGAGGACTATGAACTGGAGGCTAGGACCATGGTACCGTCAAGGTTTTGCTTGGCTGTCTCCTTAGGGAGAGACAATGTGGACCTTATATCCACGCCTCCACATGCATGATACGTTGCCTTTGAAGATATCAGACGTGTCACCCTAGACGATAGTTAGGTTGATATCAGCTTCTTGAGGTAAGGAAAGCCCGCCACCTGCCCCATAAGTTGCTTGGGCTCCTCCAATACTGGAGGAGCCTATCAGTGTTGTCAAAGGCGCGCCTAGGCGCAAAGCGAGTCGAGGCTTAGCATCTGCGCCTGTACAGGTACCAGGCGAGGCGACTTGAAGCAGGCGCTTGCCTTAGACGCGACTTGATCAAGGCGAGAGAGGTGCAAGGCGATCGCCGAGGCGCGACTTAGTGTTCAAGTTGTAGATCTGATCTAACGACTCAGATAACCTTTCGAATGGCTCGTAATCACAGAGGATTACGACCCATGTACCATATGAGACAAATAGGACTCAGATAACCCTAATCGATCGATTACGAACCTGTGTTCAAAAAAAGAAGTCGTCTCTTCCTCTTCCTTTGCGACTACGACTTTGATCGACTTCTCGCAGGTTCGACTTCGCAGGTTCTCGATCGACTTCGCAGGTTCGAGTTCGATGTCGATCGGCTTTGTAGGTTCGACTTTCTCTCCCATTCTCCTTCTTCTTCGTCTTCGATGGTCTTTTTTTTTTTTTTTTTTTTCTTTTCTTTTCTTTTCTTTTGATTATGATAAATAAATAAATTCATAAATAGCTTGATTAATTGATTATGATAAATTAATTAATTCATAAATTAATTAATTCATAAATAAATAAATAAATTGATTATGATAAATAAATAAATAATTTTTTTTTTCAATTATTTGACTTTCATAACCCTGATTATTACATAAACAAATAAATAAATTAATTAATTCATACATACATACATAAAATAAAAAAATAGATATATTACATTTATTATGATTATACTGAAATTGATTCATCATTATACTGAAATTAATTAATTCACCATTAATTAAAAAAATAGAAAATTGATTCATAACATTAATTAATTCATACATTACATACATTAAATTACATACATTAATTAATTCATACATTAATAGAAAATTGAATGTAACATAGGAATATAAATGTAATGGAATGTAATGTACATTAATTAATTAATTCGTCATTAATTAAAAAAATAGAAAATTGATTCATACATTACATTCATTAATTAATTCATCACACAACATGCATTACATTCATTATACTGAAATTGTTTTTTTGTTATTTATTTTTTGTGTTGTGTAGTAAGTACTAAGTAGAAAATGACATCGGAAAGTAATAGAAAAGATCCGGCGTGGCAATATGCTCATTTGGTGGAGGAGAATAATTTAAACAAGTTTGAGTGTAATTTTTGTGGTAAAGTATCAAATGGAGGTGTTTATCGGGTGAAACAACACCTTGCGGGAGGTTATAGGAATGTCACTGCTTGCCCGAAGTGTCCTCCTCATGTAAGAGAAGAGATTAGAGAGTTCATGTCCAAAAAAAAGACACAAAAAGAAGAAATGAACATGTTGCCTGATTTCGATGACATGGACATGGAAGATGAAGATGAAGGTGATGATGTCGTTGAGATCAATGTCAATCAACACCGCAAGTTGACAAGTAGTAGCCAAGGTTCATCCAAATCCAAATCCAAAATGCCAAAGAGAAAAGGGCCTATGGATGTTTACTTCACACCCAATCCTGAATCAGTGGTGAAAAATCGAAAAGACCAAGCAAAAGGGAAACAAACCAAAATTGATACAAATGACCCTTACAAAAAAGAAATGAGAGCTCGGGCATTGCAAAGATTTGCAAGGTGGATATATGATGCTGGCATCCCTTTTAATGCAGTAAATTATGAGAGTTTTGGACCAATGATTGAAGCCATTGGCCAATATGGTCCTGGTATGAAGCCACCGACATACCATGAAGTGCGGGTTACCCAACTAAAAAAAGAAGTGAAACATACTGAAGATTTGATGAAGTATCATAAAGAGAATTGTGCAAAATACGGGTGTTCCATAATGGCAGATGGTTGGACTGATAAGAGAGGAAGGACATTGATTAACTTTTTAGTTAATTGTCCAAGAGGAACCATGTTTGTTGAGTCGGTTGATGCTTCTAGCTATTCAAAGGATGGGCAAAAGCTATTTGAATTACTAGACAAGTTTGTGGAGAAAGTTGGAATAGAGAATGTGTTGCAAGTTATCACTGATAGTGCTGCGGCTAATGTGTTGGCGGGTAAGAATATTTCCTCATTTCTTACATCAAAATTGTTTACTCATAGTTTGTTTTGTATTTAAAATTTAAAAACTTGAAAATAATAATTCTTCATTATTGTTACATTATAGGGAGGTTTTTGGAAGCTAAGTATGAACACTTGTATTGGACACCATGTGCTGCTCATTGTTTGGACTTGATGTTAGAAGACATTTTCAAGATACCTAGACTGAAAAAGACATTTGAAAGGGGTATTGCAGTACATGGCTACATTTACAATCGGCCTACGTTGCTAAACATGAATTTGAAGAATTTGATCAAGCCTGCAAAAATTAGATTTGCAACTGCCTTTTTGACTTTGTCTAGGATGCATCAACAAAAAAACAATTTGAGAAAGATGGTCACCTCCGAAGACTGGACCTCAAGCAAATGGGCAAAGGAGCCACAAGGTAAAAGAATGGCACAAACTTTGTTGATGCTTTCATTTTGGAATACTGTTGTGTTTGCCTTTAAGGTCTCGGGTCCTCTTGTCAAAGTGCTTAGATTGGTTGATACCGAGAAGAAACCTCCCATAGGATACATTTATGAGGCAATGGATAGGGCAAAAGAATGCATTGCAAGTTCATTTGATCATAAAGAAGAGAAGTATAATGAAATCTTCGAAATCATTGACAAAAGATGGGATGTCCAATTGCATCGACCTTTACATGCAGTTGCGCATTTTCTTAACCCATAATTCTTTTACCCAAAAGCGTTAGAGGTGCAAAGAGATCATGAAGTGATGAATGGGTTTTATGAATGCATGCAAAGGTTGGTCCCGGACGTCACTGTTCAAGATTTGATCACTAATGAGATGAGTATTTATATGAAGGCTGAGAGTCTTTTTGGCAAGTCTGTTGCGATTAGGCAAAGAAATACAAGAGCACCAGGTAATATATTATAGACTAATAGAGTTTATTTTTAGTAATACTTTTAGTAAAACTTGGTAACAATTATTTCTAACTAGTGGATTATCGCAGCTGATTGGTGGGGATCATATGGTTCTTATACTCCAAACTTGCAAACTTTCGCCATAAAAGTCCTTAGCCTAACATGTAGTTCATCGGGTTGTGAACGAAATTGGAGTGTATTCGAACATGTGAGTATTTAACATTCTAACTAATTTTTTGTTCAATTCAAATATTTTTTATTCTCATTATATAGAATTTAATATCTTTTTAATACTTGCAGCTTCATAGCAAGAAAAAAAATAGATTGGAACAACGTCTCAATGATTTAGTGTATGTCAAATACAATAGAACATTGAGATTTAGGTATGACATGCGCAACACTCTTGATCCCATATCTTTGCAAAATATTGATGAAAGCAATGAGTGGTTGCTTGGGAGGATGGATGGAGAATCAGATGAAGATAATGAGCCTGTGTTTGATGATGATGATGGCTTGACGTGGGCCACTGTTGCTAGAGCTTCTGGAGTAGAAGAAAGTAGCCATACAAGTAGAGCAACAAGTTCACGTTCAAAGGCACAACCGAGGATATCTAAATCATCAACATTGACTCCACTTCAATTAATAGATGAAGAGGAAGCGGGTTCAGATAACACAGAGGAGGAAGATGTTGAGGGATACAAATCAACTGATGGAGAAGAAGATGATAGTTTGCTTGCCATTGATGTGGAGGATGATGATTGACTGACAGCGACCTAACCTACCCGTTCTTTTGATATTGATGTTTTTAAGTGTTAAGACATATATTAGTATTTGTTGGATATTTATGTTTTGGATGTTTAGTGTTTATGTTTTTATTTTATTGAATGTGGATTATTTGATCTTTGAAAATTGGAATGTTATGTAATATGCACTTTCATGGCTTTGAGAATTATTCTATATTTTGTCTTGAATCTTGATTACTTTTTATTTTTTAAAAAATTGTCTTAAAACTATGAATGATTAGTCTATATTAATTTTTTTATTTTTTACGAAGACTATGTGCCTTACTTCAATAAAGCCCGCGCCTTGCCTTGCGCCTTGCGCCTAGGCTCCAAGAGACCTTCGGCGCCTTAGTGCGCCTTGGGCCTTTAAAAACACTGGAGCCTATATAACATATCATATATGCAACGACCACGATCACCATACAACAAAGTCTATAACTACACAAACCCTAAGAGCACGTTTGGTAGATGGAAGGGCTGAAATAGAATGTCCATTCTAGGTTTGCATTCCATTTCCCATTTTTGGTATGTCTTATCTAAGTGGGAATAGTCATTCCAATGGAATTGCTATTCTAACGACATGTGAGAATGCCTATTCCTTTCTCTAACCTAAGGAATAGCCATTCCATTCGATCATGGAATCACCACAAAACATTATCAATTAGCTACTACCACCATTTCCTTCTACTACCACTCCTTTCCACCATTGCCACCACCATTACTACTACTACTGCCGTCGCCACACCCACCATCCTATTGTTGCCACCATCACAATCATTGTTACCATTACTACATTATCACCACCACCATCGACGCCACAACTACAAGCACTACATCACCACCACACCCACCGCATCACCACCACCATACCGCCACAACCACTACCACTACCTCCACAACCACCACCACCACCGCCACCCTATTACCGCCATCGCCGTTGCTGCCGTTGCCACCACCACCACCACCACCACCACCATCACCACAACTACCACTGCTACAACCACCACCTCCACAATCACTACCACCATCGCTAGAATCACTACCCTACTACCTTTGCTTTTATCATCACCACTGCCTCTGCTGCTAGAACCATTACCTTACTGCCACTTTAACAAAAAGCATACGACCACCACCATCATCGCAAGAACCACCACTCTACTATTGCTACCCACCACCACCACCATCGTCACCGCCACAACCATTACCTTACCACCACTATCACCATTTTTACAAAAATCACATTACCATTATTGTGAGAACCACCACTCTACTACCACTACCTGCCACCACCACTGTCGCCGCCACAACCAACACCACCACCTCCACAAACACCACAACACTAGCTTACCACCACTACCGTCATAGTGACCTACCACCACCATCCTAATACCACTACAATCACAACCACCGATGCTGCCACCAATACCACCACTCACACCATCCCTTCCACAACTATCATAATCTATATGAATTTTTAACTTGTTTGTTACTAGCTTGTTAAAAAAATAAAATAAAATAATAGTAAATAAAAAAAATTGAAAAAATAAAAAATATTCTATTCCAACCAAACAATGGAATGGGAATGAACATTCCATTCTATTCAACCTTGCATTCCATTCACACACTCATTCCATTCCTTCGTACCAAACATGCTCTAAGTGTTCAAGGTCTTTCACTGCGCGCCCCCATCTCTAGGCCTACTTTGGTCTTCTCTTCTTCCACCTCCAGTGCTCTCAAGCCACTAAAGTGCCCGTCATTTTCCCAAAGGTTCACAACCGACCACCTCTAACCTCACTTAACCACAACTACCAAGCACACAAAATGTTATTTGAAACTTCCAAGTTTTCTTAGTGGTTGTATTCTACAATTTTCGCAATAATAGCTTGGTTCACAGCCTCAAGGCTCAACTTATGTATACTGAGATTATACAAAAAAGATAAAAGCTCAGCTATGCAACATCTAAGGCACCTCTTTATACCGTAGTTCTTCCCAATCCTATTTGATACCGCTTGACCAACATCTTATCTAATCCCAATCTTCAAACCATGTTGAGCTTTTCAATAATTTTCAACAAGGCACAATTTTATTTAACTTCTGCTTTGGTTGTAGGGAGATACTTCAGAACTAGAAGCTTATACTTTACAAGAAGCACCTTCTGCGAAGGGGTAAGAAACTTCCAAGGCCCTCTCTTGACAAGCTGTATTTGGCCATGACTGGATAATAGAGTTGGGCCCTGTTTGGGAAAAAGGGTTGGGGCTAAAATAGCCTATAAAGACAAAAAAAGGCTAAAATAGGCAATAAGGCAAAATGTCACATCCTACACATCAATCAATTACTTTTCTCTCAACCATCTATTTAACCACAAAAAAATCTACAAATCATCACAAACACAATTTTTTTTTCATCTCATAAAATAGCCAAAAAACCAAAAAAGCCAACTAAAATAACCAAGTTCCCAAATGAGGCCTTAGTGTTATTTTAGCCATTATGAGGTCTATAGAGTACCATTCCAATAAACACCCCCCTTTTGAAGGGATAAAAATAACGATCAAGCCACACGTTTGCCTTCACAACAACCACGTTGTATTGTTGTTTATGCTTGTCGCTTTCCATTGTCATGAATACTTTCTCATACTATACTAGTAGACAACGTAATCAAGTTCTGTGAATAAGCAGTGAATTAAGTTTAGAGCTTGAGGCAGTGAATTTTGATTCGTAGTTTAAATATGTAATTTGTTTAAATGGCTCAAATCTTGAGGTTTAGCTGCTCCCTTTGCAATATTTCTTGGGAGTTTTAGTTGTGTTGATCTTCATTTCTTCTCATTTTCTCTCCCTGTTACTTCTGTAGTTTATAGTTATCTTGGAAATTAAATTCCAATGCTTTTGCAGTCAGCATGTTGGGCGATGGCCAAGTCATGGCTTGATGTTCAGGTGGATCTTGAACTAGCCCGCTTGCAACCTGGTGGAATGGATCAATTTAAAACTTATGAAGATGCAATTGACAGAAGTCATGGACAAGGAGACAGTGTTTCTCCATCTACAGTTGGGCTAGAAAATTGGCCACTGCAAGTTCTGAATCAGCAACCTCGGCATCTGTCTGCGCTTCTTCAGAAACTCCATTCAAGGTATACGTTGTCATTTATTACGGTTTTCTGGTGGGGTATATTAGTATTTGATAATTCTATTTTTTGCATGATTTAGTGACTCAGTACATGAAGCTATTACTCAAGAATGCAAGGAGCAGCACCAGCAAATTGAAGTAAGAGCATCTTCTTAGCAGAAGACTTTAGCATACTTGAATATTCAAATGCCACTTCTTGTACGAATTGGTTTTGAGCTCTAAAATGATGTCTCACGGGCCACCTGTTCCATTATAATAAGGGTGGTTATGACTTATTGGAAATGATGTCTTGTTGACAGTTAACTTGTTTGATGGACTGCCTAAAAAGGGATTGTGTTACAGTAATGTAAGGATCAACCCACCTATTTGCTGGTTTCAATCATCAAAGTTTATTTTAGGTTCTGTTTGGATCATGGATTTGGGTAGGGATTTGGAAAGGGAAAGGGAAAGGGTACAAGTTAGTGAAATGTGAATGAAATATAGCCACATTTCACCCACCTTTTTCCCTTTCTTTTTCCAAACTCCTACCGAAATCTATGATCTAAACACAGGCTCAAGGAATTTAACTTGCTGATAATTCTGGTAACTGACCACCTCCTTGACTGGCTCTCACCTCCTAAACATGCATGAAAACTAATATGTTGCACAATTACATTGTAAGAACCAAATTAGCAATATTTAGACCATTCAATATCTTTGTGTAGGAAAAATATTTAGACATGTCGAGTAGTAGATTATGAGTTCAATTTTACACAAATTATGCATATTCCGAAGTTAATTGGATATAAAGAAACTTCACGGTCATTACTGACTTGGTGACCAAACATGTCAGAGCCCATTTGATGTTCAACATGCATGGGATAGTATGCAAATAATATGATTTAGTTGACAAATAAGTGGGGTAAACTCTTAGGTCAAAATTGTGGGGGACACTATTGAATCTAAAGGTTTTAGGTTAAATAGGACCAAAACAAATTATTTGGAATGTCATTTTAGCGAAGTTAGAAATAAAGGTAAAGATCAAGTAACACTCGAGGAGGGGTAAGTGGTGCCCAAGAGTGGTCAATTTCTGATGTTTTGAGTCCATTATTCATAAAGATTGAGGAAAATGTGGCTCATAGAAAGAATTAGAGTTGGTTGGATTGCTATACCTTATAAGGCAATTTGAGAAAAAATAAATTTTCCTCGATGTCAGACTCAAATTCAAATAAATTTTGAGAATCTCAACCATTGCCGACAATAGGATTGGCGAAACCATCCGTAATGTGATCAGATTGGGCGGGCTGGGTGATTTGGTGACCGTTTAAGATGGTATGAAGCAGGGGCCCCACATTGCATGGGTATGAAACTAATGTGCATTATATAAGCATGTGCAACCTGGACCAACATACGCACATGTAAGGAGGACATATTTGATCCACATTGAGTGGTAAAATAAGTAAAAGGCCCAGGAGGAGATGGGTTGAGATGATAAGAAAAGACATAATTGATTTAGAATAATTTGAGGATATGACTTAAAATATTGCCAGCTAGGGGAAATGACCATGTATCCGACCACATGTAATAGGGGAAATTTTTGTTGAAGTGAGTTGAGTAATTGGGTGCAGAAAGAACACAATTCTAATGTGTGTTATTTGGTCCCGTCATTTATGGGGTGTTCTGTACTCTATAGCTTAATAGAATTCAGTTCTCAATTTGGATGAGAAAAAGCAAAGGGTTTTCTGTCATGACCAAAATTCCCTTATTGGTGACGAACCTGTTGCTAGCAACTCATTGGTATCATACTGCCTTTACAATATTTTGCTGATTATTTGTTTAGCGCAACAGGTCTATTGTGCATTCATTGGATTACTTTTGTATCTCCTTTCTCGCCTCTGTATGTATTCCCCTATAGAATGGAAGAATTTCGCGCCTTATCTTACTTTTGACAGTTTTTTATTTTTTATTTAAAAAAAAAAACCTAATGTAGGTTCCTATACACCATATCATGAATCATGACATCCGTGTAACCTGTTGATGAATGACATATATTTTTCTGCTTCTTGTGTGTATTGTGTTGGGACACAAGGCTTAGTTTGGTTTGGTTCTTGTGTATATTGTACTCCCTCCATCCCAGAATAATAGTCCCTTTTGGGGAATTCAACTTTTTTTTGTAGTACAATTATTGCACTTTAAAAAAATTGATTTTCTAAAATTACCCGTTGATAGTACATTTTTTAGGAAATATCAATTGTCATAATTGTACTTTCTATAATGAATTTAAAAGAAGGGCAAAATAGGAAATTCATATTATTTTTGTCCTTGATTTTTGAAAAGGGCATAATATTTTGAGACAATAAAAAATGGAATAAGAGACTAATATTTTGAGACGGAGGGAGTACCAAGAAACAAGTTTGGAGCACCACTATTTGTTTTATTCTTTTTCTCTTCCTCACTTCTCTTTTTTCAAAGTCCCTGCACTGTATGTTTGCTTGCTTTGTTTAATTTTAATAAAAACAAAGTATCTGTGCTTGGTCTTTTTTGCTTTCTACTATAGAAAGATTTTTTTGCTTTTCTGTATACATTAGCAAATGTGGCAATTGTTTTAGTTTCCGCGGTTTGAATAACATGTCATTGGCCAGTCTTCTCTTACTGATCATTGATGTCCAGATGAATCTTATGATGGGGGATATACCGCATCTGCCAGACGTTATATGGTCATGGATATCACCATCCGAAGATGAGGAAAACGTCTTAAGGTGAATTTGTACTTTTTATCTGCATTTAAAGTTAAGTCCTTTTTCTAGATACAAACCTTTGTTTTCTTTTTGATGTTCGTGTGCATATAACTTGTTATGGTCCTTCCAATTTGTGGCCACCTGTTATATTTGTTATATTCTTGCTGTGATTAACGAAATAGATATATAAATCGCAGTCGTCATTCACAGCTTTGTGTTGATCCATTTGAAAGCTAGACCACGATTAGGTGGCTGAAATAGTGCCAAATGCTTAAAAGGAAAACATCTTAAAAATAGCTCTGTTGATGTTTCTTACTGGCATTCCAAGTAGCATTCTGTTTCACTATGGACCATGTTTGGAACTTGTTCTTCACTTTTATTTTATAAATTCAATTTTTTTTTTTTTTATAAAATAAAAGTGAAGAACATACCGTGCACATGCATGTATGCATCCGTGTTTACTTAAACACTATTTGTTATTATAAACATTCATCCGCCTGAGCATGGGATACTCGTGTCACTGAGCTGGATGTGCTTTTTTCTTTCTCTCAGGCCTCATGGTGATCCTCAGATGATTCGTTTTGGTGCACACTTGGTTCTTGTTCTTAGATACTTGTGGAACAAATGAAGGATGCTTTCAGAGAGAAGATCATGACTTTTGGTGACCTCATTCTTCATATGTAAGCATTTCTAAGCCATGCTTATTAATCATTGTTACAGATCAATAGAATGTAATACCTAAATAATTGATTGTCACAATGGAGTTATCTTTTTAACATGGTTAGAGTTGGACAATAGTATTTTACATGTGTCTATTATTTTGGTTTGTGCCTTTTGTTTTGTTGTTTGTCCTCAGAGTTATCAGGGTAGAGAGTCCAGCTATGTCATGTTCATTTGCAATTATCATTTGAAAGCACATATAAAGATGATACAGTAGAACAATTCGTCTTCATATTCATTTTTGATAAGTAAGATACTTGCACCAGCGGTAGGAGAAAGCACTCAAGCTAAGAAGTAACAACTGATGATACTTAATGATTTATTAAAATTGAAAGAGTTACAGTTTTAAAGCATAGAATCAAGTTGGTTTCTTTAGAGAGTAACTGTATTAAAGCTAATTAGCATTATTAAACACAAGTTACAACCGACAAGTGACCTATTGTATAGAAAACCAAATATCAATTGTTGTAATGGATTTCAGTTTGAAATTTATTGGTCTGTATTTGCTCTTTTTGTTTGTAAGACCTTGGTCTTTAAAATCTATAATTTGTAGCAGTAATTTTCCACTAGTCCATTAGAAAGGACATGATGGCATCCATGTGGTCAAGTTGATTCATTTGAGGATCTCTTGGATGAGATATGGCTTCATACCCCTGAAATGTGTGACATCTGTAGATAGGATGGCTTACTTGCCTTGTGAAGAATGACCAAGGTTATGTTTTTTTTCCATTATATGATTTGGTATATGTTAAACAAAGTCGGATACAATTGTTTACATTAGCTTGGTATTGCCATGCATTGGGAGACATTATGTGCAACCATTAACTGGGAAATGCAATTTCTAATTTTCCAGGTATGCGGTATTTCTATTTTCAAAACACTGTGAAGAGTTGGTTGGCATTTATGCTTCTCAACTTGCACATCATCGTTGCATTGACCTCTTTGTGCACATGATGGAATTAAGGCTGAACAGCAGGTGTTTTTTCACGGCAGAACTGAAATTTGTTTCATCTCTTTATTACTTTTGGAAAAATGCTATCCAAACTAACAAATCTTACAAATTTTTCTTGCTAACTGTACAATAATGAAACTGTGGAAACTGGACTCACTTCAATGATATAAAAGGTGAGTTAGAAAAGTTTGTAAGATTTGTTTTGTGTATAGCATTACTCATTCTTTTGTTCTCCAACTTGTTCATTTCTTTTCCTTTATGTTTGATTTATTTAGTCTTTTTTTTTACTTTTTTGGCTGGGGGGGAGTTGATGCTTCTTTAGGCTTGTGCACAATTTACAGGTGCCTCAATTTTGCTTCACTATTTATTATTGGGGAAATTATTTATAAAAAAAAAAAAAAAAAAAACTGTTTATTATTTTGGGAATCATCAAACAGTGGGATAGGAAAAAAAATTTACACAAAATGGAGGGGTGCAACTCCCCTACATTTTGTTAATTTTTTTTGTTCCTACACCCTGCATTCTAATTAACCCTAAATAAAACTGAAGACGGTGTTGGAGGTGGTAATTTCAACCTGGGACTGAGTATTTTTTTCAGATGTGTTACTGAAAGAAGAGATTTTCTAGAAAATATTATAGTTTGGAATAAAACAGTATTGGTCTTTGTAATGGTCCTTTGTCCTCCCTATATATTAACAAAATGGGATATATTTTATGTTATGTTACAATTAATATAAAATTTATTAATTTTAATTTTAATTTTTTTTTTAAAAATTTTGTTTCTATTTTGTTTCTTTTCATGCAAAGTAATGATTACAAAGCTACAACTAGATTAAAAAAACAAGTCTGATTCAAAATAACTTTCCTATAATCGTGACAAAAAAATTGTAACTAACGGTGGCCCTAAACCTACATTAATAATGAAGATGATGGAGCATACATTAAAGGTTCATGTTTATGAGTATTACTATGATGATTCAATATTGATTATCCTAGGTACAACTATCAAATTCATTATGTGTCATTGTACGAAATTCAGATAAAAAATCTAAAAATATAGAAATTGGATATAAATATTTCACATAGCCACAAATGGAGGACAGAGGACCATTACAAAGACCAATACTGTTTTCTTCCAAACTATAATATTTTCTAGAAAATCTCTTCTTTCAGTAACACATCTGAAAAAAATACTCAGTCCTAGATATTAACAAACTGGGATATAAAATTAGGCTTGTAGATATATATTTTTTTTTGTTTCTAAACATGCTCATTATGTTTGCAAAATAGTGTACATTTAGTCTTCTGTATGTATTGTTAGCTATGTGAGGTCGTGTGGCAAAAGAAAAGGAAAAAAGAAGATAAAACTACCTATGTTAAGATATTGCTGAAGTTCATCTGTTCAACTTGTTTATTTGCATTTGTATTGTTATATATTGATAGATATATTCTGTGAACAAATATAATTGCAATACAAAGGGAAATGCAGTGATAATATTACTGTGCCCAGGTTTTCTCAACTAAACTATGTTAGTAAGATTATCCATGTTGTCACTAAACTGGTTGTTTCTTTTGAAATGAGGATACTTGGCTTCTTTATTTCATTGGCCTATGGGTACTGTACTGTGAGCAGTTTCATAACTGTTCTCTTTGTTCATTTGCTGTAAAATGTCCCACTAGCCGTGTGACAGAAGTTCTCATATGATCACTTATGTTCATGATAAACATGCTTCTGATTTCCCTTTTCAAGAGAAACAACAAATTGTGTGTAGAACTGGGAGGGAGAATGCTGTGCTACCAACTATCCTGGATACACAGAAAGATTATAAGAAGATTCTTAAATATGAAGCTGTGAGTTTGTTTTTAATGTGGTAACTTGTTGCTTTTTCTTTGGCCAGTGTGCATGTCAAATATAAAATCTTCCTTTCTGCTATTGAGTACTTGCCATTTTCTCCTGGAGATGATTCAAAAGGCAGTTTCGAAGAAATTGTTGAGAGGTTTTTATCTATTTCCTTGACCTTAATTTTATTGTTTGAGACAGGGTGAATTGAATAGTATTATTTTCATAACTGGGGAGTTCATTTACAATCTACTCTAACAGGGTTCTGTCAAGATCTCGGGAAATCAAACCAGGAAAATATGATAAATCATCTGATGTTGCTGAGCAACATCGGTTGCAGTCTTCAAAAGGCTATGGTTATACAATGGCTCTGCTTTACACCTCCCTCCACTATTAATGATGCTCAGGCTTCTAGTGCCAAACTTCTCCTCCGAGCACTGTTACACAGGTTTATATATATATGATATTGCAAGTGCTTCCATTTGTATTTGGTCCCATAAAAATTGCAACATGTCTCTTCTATTTACATGGACACTTTTCCACATGCACAAAAAAGAGGGAGGATTATCTCAAATGTTAGAGAGTTCAATCAATATACATCTACCAACTCAACGTTTGTGGGTATTAGGTATCAGGTATCAGAGGGGTGATGCAAAATATAAGAGGCTCAAGGAAGGCTAAATTCAAAGAAGTGATTTAGATATTGGCATGATTTCAAATAGAAACGTACAGGAATCTTACATACTTATGTTTATAGTATTATTAGAGTCTTATTTGATGATTATTTCTTTGTTTTCTAGTATTTTTAAGTCAGAGGTATTTTAGCAATTTCAAATTTGCTGACATGGGCTGTAGGGGTTGTCCATGAGTTGTCTTGTGGGTCCAGTTATTTAATTGGTTTTATTTATACTTCTGATTTGGTCTTAAATTGGTTTTGGAAGTCAAAAGTATTTTTTTGGTTCTAGTTGGTTTAGGAACTCTCCTAGTTCTATATAAAGTCATCTAATGCTTATATTTAATGGAGTTGATGTATTAAAAATATTTTAGTGCTTTGAAGCTTTCTTGTGGACTATGAAAGCTCCAAAATCCGTTAGGGTTTGATAATAACTAAGAAAGCTTTCTTAGTAAACCAATAATAACGAAGGGATTCCTAAACCTAAGTTCTTCTTCTTCTTCTTCTTCTTTACGCACATACCCTGGTTATTATTATCGGGTTACTATTCACAACCTTCGAAAAGTGCACTTTTCAACCTCAAAGCCCTATCCAATCACCCCCAAATCAACTTTAATCCCTTCCTATACCTATTAGCTTTTAATTTAACTGTTAAAGCCTAAATTACTCACTGTTTAGGCCATCATAGGAGTTGCATGGGTAGGTATGATATCTTGGGAGGTGTATCAAGGCATGTAGCAGGCGAGAGTGAAAGGTCAACGTCTCTTGTCGTTAAGCCTAGTCAAGGTGGAGTTGTTTTCTTAGGGTAGCCAGGCAACCTTGACGAACCCTTGATCCTAGCCTCCAATCTATAATCCTTAAATGATCTTGAGCAGTGAATGCCTAGGGAGACATAGGGAATGCATAAGGGAGACATAGGCAAGCCGAGGACTAGGTTATGTTGATTGAGTCGAGATAGTCATTCTCGAGTGTTCCTAGTAAGAATGAGGTACAAAGGACAATGGTCAACGTAGGCTCTAGGCAAGCATGGAGCCATGATATCAAGTAGGTTATGGCTAAGGGGTGAATTTGGCTTTGCCACATATGCTCCTAACCATTCATCGTGCTCTTCATACTTTGACTCATTCACTTTAGAGCGCTTTCCTGTTAGGGCGGCACCTGCTCTTGTGAGCTAAGCATCCTAGTTGGTGGGTATATGTCCCTACTTATGCGAGGCATACAACCTCAATTTGTCTTGTGAAGACATCGTCGGGTCTCGGAGCTGTCATGTAGAGGTATGGTGATAATGTTGCGGTGCTCATAGGGCTCGCCACATGTCGGGGTGGTATAAGTTCTCAAATGTCAAAATTCGTTTTGTGGTATTGCTTGACCAAAATTTCAAGTCCCATAACCCATGGCTGGTGGAATTGTGAGTCTTCTTTTGTCCCCTATACGCATGCTATATTAACTACGAGTGTTCACGAGTTGAGTCGTGTCAAGTCGGGTCGGGTTACCCTTGGCTTGTCAGCTGAACCGACACCATTGGGTGAGGAAATCAATCACTCTTTATCAGTCGATATACTGTTCGAAATCAACCGAATCATAGACCTCAGTTTGATTATCAGTTTAGTCGATTTTGAAGATCCAACAAAGTTAGAGAGAGTAGAAAAAAAATTATAAAAAATGAAATTCAAATTTCACAACAATACACCTTAAAACTTATATTTATATATATATATATATATATATGTTTACAGATCTGTGCAGGAGAGAGTGGAGGAAGAAAATGGGGGAAGAGAGAGAGAGAGAGAGAGAGAGAGAGAGAGAGAGAGAGAATATTTCTTAGACTTCAATGGAGAGAAGAAAAACAGTGTGAGTGACCTATAGAGTGAAGAGAGACTGAGAGACAGAGTCTTTTTAGTTTTCTAGAAAAGACTCTTAGGGTTTATGAGAGAAAGACATTGAATGGTTATGAAGAAAAATGGGAGAAAGTGAGAGAGACCGAGAGTGAAGAGTGAGTGAGAGATAGAGAGAGAAAGTATCTTTGTTTTTTGGGGAAGTCTTTGGGTTTATGAGAGAAAGATATTGAATGGTTATGAGAAAGCGTGATCATCATAGAGAGCTCAAACTGACAAGAGTGTACTTTCAAGGCCACCAATATAAAATGCTATATAATTATATTTATTTGGTCGGGTGTGTATTTTTTGTGTCCATTTCCGACCGCAAACTCGTGAAATAATGTATTAGAAAACTGCAGCCTATCATTCACCTGCTCGAAATCATCTCTAACATCATGAGGCTGTCTGGGTCGGACGATTTATGCGGGTTAGCGGGTATAATGACAACCCTACTATTAACCCCAACATCCCATCCTTAATAACTTCTACACCTATGTATTTCTCAGTTCGTTTTCAAATTGCCAATGTAATGGATGCTAACCTTTTTTTCCCCAACAATGGTAGGTGGCCTGAAGTTTCATGGCTCGAATGGCTCGAAACATTCAAAACGACGTCGTTTTGACACATTCAAGCCATTCGAGCCACACAAATTTGGGCCACCAAACATTTTTCTTTTTCCCCGATGAAGGCTTTTTTTCTATTTGGTTTACTCATTGCCAACTTCTCAATAACCATGTTTGGAAATGACGGTATTTGAAATGTTTTGGTTCTTGTTTTCTCCATAGTGGATCCATTATTATCTATAAAGGAATTTCATGATTTTATGCGTCTAGACTGTAGGTTTTATGAGAAATTTATATATTCAATTGTATATATAGTTACATCAAGACCTCAGTATATATAATCCCTAACTCCTAAAACTAAAAAGAAAATACAAAGATTACATAATCACAATCATACC
This sequence comes from Camellia lanceoleosa, assembly GCA_025200525.1. Lineage (NCBI taxonomy): Eukaryota > Viridiplantae > Streptophyta > Magnoliopsida > Ericales > Theaceae > Camellia > Camellia lanceoleosa. The sequence continues at coordinate 123,443,696 of CM045760.1, forward strand.
TAATATAACGTAATTACAACCATGCCTAAATCAAGCCTAATATATACAATCAGAAGTATGCCTCATATAGAATATATACAATATATTCTCACAAAGACATTTCAATAGTAGCTTTAAGCTAAAGGCCTTGCAATATGTGAAAAAAAATTCTTTGGTTGGAAAAATATTTTATATGTGAAACACCTGGCAACAACTCTAGAAAGTGAAGTTTGTAAAGGTAGATCCTTCTATGAGGCTTTGAATATACTTGAAATGTAGAAAAATTATATTTTGAAGTCTTATTTTAATACGAACAGTAAAGAAAAAGTCGAAAAAGATTAGCCCCCTTCAACAACTTGATGTCAAGCATATATTGTTACACGAAAATGTTTCTTGAGAGAAAATGGTTTAACGGAAAGGAAAGGAAAGGAAAATAAAATAGAAATAATTCATTTTCCCGTTATTTTAAAAGAAAATTTATGTAGAAAAATAATTTTAATTTTTCCGCGATGTTGAATCTTGTACTTTTTATAGGAAAAGATTTGAGGAAAACTAGTTCCTTAAAGAAAATAGTTATGGTGGAACCTACATTTTCTTGTAACAATTGAACACGTGTACATGACAGTAAAAGAAAATGGTTTTCCTTTCCTTTCTTGTCGCTAGTGTTCTTGAGTCTTCAAAGGATGTGTCTATTAGAGTGAAATTCTTATTTTTTCCCCCTCTGATTGGTGCTTTATTGGCTGCAACTGGAAGTTGAGTTCAAAAATAAAACACCATGCTCAAAAAGAGGCTTTTCTGCATAACCCCAGATTCAACTTGGAAACAAGTGGTCTGTACGCCCATGTGCTCAAGTAATTATTGAAGCTTTAAATGAATTGTAAATACTTCGGAATGATCCCTATATTTGTTTTTTATATGCTTAATTGAACTTAAGAAGCATGAACATGGACACGAGATATGATGATCTCAAAAAATGGAACACGGATCAAACTTAACAAAATCACTTTCTCCTAATACCTATGAAGCATGGACATGCCAAAATGGAAGCCATGGCGGTGTCGGATACGGGGACACGCCGGGGACACGTATGGGACACTCCATATGGCATGTCCCCCTAATTTAATTTATTTTTTTGCAAGGGACACGACGGAGACACGGCGGGGACACGCGTGTCCAAATCTGAACACACCATGAGACACGGTCGGCGAGAAGTGTAAATGAAAGAGAAAAGGAGTACAAACCTGGTCGGCGCCGTAAGCCTCACTCTCTCTCTTGCTCTCTCATGACTTCGATCTCAAGCCAATCGACCTCCATCTAGTCCATTTCGACTAGCAATAGCCCTTCGACTTCGACGATCCAGAGCCCTTCGATTCGACTTCTCAGAGCTCTCTCTCTCTCGCCTTCTCTCTCCCTCGCGATCGATCGCACTCTCGCTTCTCTCTCTCTCTCTCTCTCGTCTTTATCTTCTTGACTCAGAGATATATATGTAACTATTATATTATAATTATTATTATTATATATTATATAATAATATATAATATGGTCTAAGAGTTAGTGGTTGGACATCAGAACATGAATTTCAATTTTAAGGATAACTATTATTATTATATATTTTATAATAGTTATATATTATATAACATATAATATACTTATAAGACAATATATACTTATACATATTAATAAATTTTAAAAAAAACGCATGTATGTAAAATAAAATAAAAAAATTAATTAGAACACATTATTTAAAAAATATAATAAATAAATAAAATAATTAATGTATATTAAAATAAAAATATTTATAAAAAAATTAAAAATTTGCCGTGTTTCCTGCCGTGTCCATGTCCCCATTTTTTAGAAATTACCGTGTCCGTATGCATGTCCGTGTCCGTGTCTGTATGCATGTCCGTGTCCATGCTTCATAGCCTAATACTTTCAATAGGTCGAACCAACACCAGCTAACTGGCTTTGGCCTCAACCAGTTATAAATTTTCTTTACCCATCTGCTGTCTACTAAGTTACAGGAGTGTATTTAGTTCAAGGGTAATGGAACTTTGATGAATTCAAATATGAGTCCATTTCCCTGTGTCTTGAATTGTGGGGTTTTCCATATCATATGTTTGGTTCCAGTATTGACATTCGATACTTGTATACATGTACACAAATCATGTAAAAAATGCCCTTTTTCAGTGAATAATGAGAACTTAGTGATTTTTATTTTTATTTTTATTCTTTACTTGATTTAAAATTGGAAGCAATTACATTTGTGATATTGTCTTTATTGCTGGTGCTTCTAGGTTCTGAACATGTTTTTCTTGTTCCTTTGATTAAGCTCTACCATCTATTTGTGGTTTGAATTTGTCTAGTTTCTCCCATTGTCTGCTACTGTGGTCTCTTCTTGCATTATTCTTATACATGCTTGACTAATTACTTTACTATTTTTCTTACCTACCTATTTTCTTGTTCTCATCTTGTGGGCTTGCTAAATACTGATCTTTCATTGTTTGTAGTAACATACTGTTCAGGGAGTTTGCTCTTATTTCCATGTGGAGGGTGCCCGCAATGCCCATAGGTGCACACACATTGCTAAATTTTCTTGCTGAACCTTTGAAACAGCCAACTGAAACTCTTCTTTCTACTGAGGATCATGATGTTTCTGAGAACCTAAGAGAGTTCCAGGACTGGGTATGGTTTATTTAGATATGTATTTGTTCATTGCACTCAATGTTGTTTATGCTTTTCTTTTGGCCTTGATATATTATCACTTCTAAGACTGCAAGTTTGTACAATGTTTCATTAAATGAGAGCGAGTACTACTCCTGTGATGCAACTTATCGCAACTGGCTGAAAGTTGAGTTAGAGAATGTGGAAGTTTCTCCCCTTGAATTGTCAGTTGAGGAAAAGCAAAGAGCAATTGCAGCAGCTAAGGAAACACTAAATCCATCATTTTCACTGCTCTTAAGTGAGTTGATTTACCTATATGCTACAAACATTGCATGTAGAGATCTTTGGATTAGCCACCATGTTTATTTGTGTAGTTTTTATTATGGATTGTTGACTTGGTCACATCATTTTATGTTCTTCTACTTGTGAGCTTTCAGGTTTGAATTAATTGATATATTTTATTTTCTAGGAAAAGAAAATCCATGGTTGGTTCCCACTGAAGATCATGTTTATGAATCAGTAGAACCTTTGTTCCTAGAATTGCATGCCATTGCAATGCTTTGTCTGCCTTCTGGTGAATGTATGTGCCCGGATGCCACCTTGTGTGCAACACTACTAAGTGCCCTTTATTCTTCAGTAAGCAAGGAAGTTGTCTTAAATTGCCATCTCATTGTATGTTGCTTCCTTTTGTCCTGTCATATGATTCAGAGGGATGGGAGCCAAGTGAAATGGTATATTAGTTTTTGGGAATTTGAGGATAGCTTTACACTTTTGTGCTTCATTGTGCCTTCAGGATCTATATACCAAATTTGATTGCATTATTTTTAGTGGGATAGTCTGGCAATGTGTTAAGGTGCACTATTTTCCGAAGGTCACTACTCTTTATCCATGATTAGGTCCATCTATTATGATCTAAAGAAGCGTGGGCACAGACACTTGACACGTGACAAATATACAACATGATTCGGATTTGCCAACACAACAATCTTAAAAAAAGCAAGACACGACATGTCGATGGACGCGTGAAAAAGACATTTTTTATTTTTATATATTTTACATGCAATATATATTACAATATTCATGAATTTCGAAAATACTAAGGCCAAGTTTGGCAAGTTGAAAAAAAGTCAAAAAATTACTCAAAAAGTTAAAAAGTTATCACTATTCACCAAAAGTCAAAAATTACGACTGCACAACTCTCAATCCTAATTTTCCCCTACACACTAGTTTATACAATTTTTTAATACACATTTTTTCATAAAAAGTCAAAGTTAACCCAAACATCCATATTTTTTCCCTCAATTTTTTAGTCCAAAAAGACAAAAAGTGCACTTATTTAGGACACCCTAAACAACCCCTAAATTAATATTGAGTTTTATTTTTTTTCATTTTTATTGGATATGTTTTTATTTAATAATAAACTATTTGTTTATTTATTTATTTTTTTGTTTGCAATATTTTTTTTCCACGCATCATCCTTTGAAATGATGGGCTTGATGATATCCAAATCCGAGTAGCAAAAAACTTCTACTTAGGTGACGCTTCTTATTGAGAAACGTGTTTTTGTGCTCCCAAGTAAGAAACTCCCTTCCATCAAGGAAGAAACTCGCTCTCAACTGAGATAGAAACGAAAAACATACAAATATCAAAGAAACAAAAGAGAAACAACTTAAACTAATGATAGTACTTTCTATATATATAATATGTGTATTCATACTTGACAAAAACAATTTATAATTGACATCAATCACAAATTCTTATTCATATTTTATGTTCACATAGAAAATTAATTGTTATAATATATTTATGCGTTTAATATATGAAATATATTTACGCTTCCGTAGGCATTCCCAACCTTAGAAACTTCTATATGCTCTCTCTCCCCGCCTCCGCTTTGTGCAACTAAGATCCAAATACAAAGCCTTGCATAATGAATTGGATTGATGGAAATGTAGAATAAAACACCCAACAAATCCCATAACAGGGCTACAACATACCAACAGAAAACAGAGTTTTACAGCCTAGGCCATTTGGTGAGGTGTAAAGATTATAAACCCTAATAAAAAAGTAAATATGTGTTGGAGACAAAGCTGAATCCAGGTAAGTACGTTTCTTTTTCTTTTGCCTTTTCCTTTTTTTAACATTAATTGTAGTTATGCTGCTATGATTAGCTCTACTTTTTCTTTGAATCATAGATCAAGGGTTTCTGCAGGCTGCATGAACAAAATCAGTGAATTTTTTTTTTTTTGGGGCCATCATCTTGTCCAAGGATTGTTCTAGAAAAGGACACGCATGTTCGGAGAATGTCAGAGGTGTGTCCAACAACCAAAAGAAGTGAAAAAAATGTGACTCAGGAGAGGGTGTCCAACATGTATTTGCCACATCTCCGAACATGTTTGTGTCCCAGACGTATTGGACACTGATATGTTAAGTCAAATGAAGTGTCCGCGCCTTAGTAACAGGAATCGTTACAGTAGGTGACGATTTTCTGGAAGAAACACGATTTTGCGTTCCCGAATCAGAATCGTGTAAGAAACGCGATTCTTAAGAGAGCAAATCGTGTTTCGGTATGAGATGAAAACGTCTGTGAAATCAAACAACTCTAGATGCAAGAAGGTGAAGAAGAACCTGAACATGTTGAAGCTCAAGAGGGTGAAGTTGAATTGAAGCTTTAGATCGAGGTATGTTGTCCTTTGCTTTGTTTTTCTTCTTCTTTCATCACTTTGAAGGTCGTCTCTCTCTCTCTCTCTCTCTCTCTCGCTTTGTGCTTTTCGTCTCTTTGTCACAATTCGTCTCTCTCGCTGGCAGATCGTCTCTCTCTCTCTCTCTCTCGCAGATCGTCTCCCCCTCTCTGTTTTTCGTCTCTTGCTAATCGTCTCCCCTCTGTTTTTCATCTCTCCCTTTTTATTTATTCTCTCTCTTTCTTTTTGTTTATTTATTTATATTTCTTTTTATTCTCATAAAGATTGAATATACTCTTTTTTTTATTTATTTTTTATTTTTTTATATGATAAAAACCCTACCTTTTTATTTATTTATACTTGAGACCTTCTTTTTATTTTTTCTATTTTTTATTTTTTTTTCAATTTTATACATATAATAAATAAATAATATTATAACATATATATACATATATATGTATGTCAATTTATTTATTAAAAAAATATGTACATGTATGTCAATTAAATATTATATAGATGAATTAAAAATATAATTAATAAAAATAATACATAAGCGCTCCTAATCTACGACTCCTCTAAGTGGCCACGTTCCCCCCTCCCGCCTCCGCTCCCCCTTCATGCAACTAAGGTCCGTGCTTCATAGAATATGATGTATATAGAGTGAACCTGAGGTTTTTTGAAAAGTTTAGAGAATAATTAGCAGTATGGGTTTATATATTTATCGATCATTTGGATTTTTTAATATTTAGAACCCTGAACCTTTACAACTTCAAAATTATTTGTGAATTGTGACTTCTAAAAGTAAAACATTAAGTTCTCTTCCTAATTATTTTCAACATTCATATATAGAACATAAAATATTTGTTATTATTTTCATATAGTAAATAGAAATTTTGCTATGTAAAAAAATGAATAATTTGTTTTTAATTTCATATTAAATAGATAATTAGCCATGACTTGGCTGTGATTGTATCCTAATTATTTGGAACTTGCTGTGTTGTCTGTATTCTTACTTCTTGGGTTTCATACAACAACCAAAGTATTAAAAGGCTTTACTGAGGCTCGCCTTGATGTTCACCTTGCCTTGAGGCTAAGGTAAAACGTATCAAGGCTTTGATTTTTAGACTATGTTTTCCAAAGGGTTGCGTATCACAATCTGTGGCATGCACCTTAGGTGAGCGTTGTACATTTTTTGCGCATAAGCATATGAGGGCATATGAAGAAGTTCCCCTAGGCTATTGTTAAACTTAATCTAGTAGATGAAACAAACATAAAAAAAGTAAAAAATAAAAATAAAAAAATAAAAAGAACCATTTTTGCAACTATATTCTACAAGAGGAAATGATCAATCAAGAAAAAACAGAGTTAATGTTCAAGTGAGAAGTTCAATCACTAAAACTAAGAATTTTAATTTCACTTTTAATGAAGGCAGGTTTCCTTCTCTACAGTGAAATGTTTAATGCCTTGTGGAGAAAAGTATTTCCACTTTTATATTTTAATAATTTTTTTATTTATTTAGTAATTTAAAATATTTGATTTAATAACTAAATATTAAAATTTAAATTTTGAATGCTTATGCCTCAATGCCTTCAGGTTTCACCTTCCCTTGAGTTAAACCCCAAGGGGTTGGCTTGTTGGCAAGGCCTTGGGTCTTGGGGTTGTGCTCCTTCCAAGGTTCAAGGATAGAAACCTCTTAGGAAAACCCTTGAATTAACCATGGTCCACTTGCGGAAAACTCCTTGCCATGGGCGTGTGCACCCCTAGGAATTAGTTGGGCTTTGACCCGAACAGCCTGGTGCCAAGAAAAAAGAAAAATAAAATCTCAAGTTACGCATTCGCCTTTTAAAACTTTGACCACAACTCAAATTAAACCTTTCAGTTCTTGAAACAATACCATTACATATCTGTTGATTTGTTTATGAATCACTTGATACTTAAGTCCTGTATAATCTACTAAGTTTGATGTGGTGATGTAGGATATAATTATGTAATATGTAAAATTTGCTTCTGCCAAACTATTTTTCATCAGATAAGCTTTTTAAGTTAGGTCTCTCTCTCTCTCTCTATATATATATACACACACGTCTTTTGTCTCTGATATTTTTCCTTGATGGGAAGGTGAGCGTCTCTATCTCATCAACAGACAATTACTGCATTGAGGTTGTTCTTCGCTGCTTGGCAACAGACGGTGATGGACTTGGTCCACATGAACTTAATGATGGTGGTATTCTTGCTACAGTGTTTGCTGCTGGCTTTAAAGGTAAGGGGATGGTTGTAACTGCATTATCCTTTCAAAATTCATTATTTTGGAACTTAAATCTGATAACTGGAATTGTTTGAAGACTCCTATTTTACTTGATGGCTCAATTTTTTAGGTGATCAACTTTTACTTTAGATTCCACATGATTGCAATAGAACTAATCAAATTTGAGGGGACATCCAAACACACTGTGAAAAAATAAAAGCTTGTTATATGTATATATGAACATGTATACAGAGTTGCAAGCTTGTGGCTTTAATTAAATACTTTTTTGTTTCCAAAAAAATCATGCCATGTTTATGTGTTGAATAGAATTTACAAGTAACTAAAATACGAAGGATGACGGAAGTTATAGTGGAACATGCTAATTTGAAAGTCTACATAAGTTTCTTGGTCCTTTCTGCACGTTGCTTGAAAAAAGGATATTGGCAGTTGGATTGTTGGCTCTTCTGTCACAAATTGGCCAATACCTTCATGTCCTTGTCTAAATTTGCTGAAATACAATTCGGTTCTATATTCAGATTGGGTAAAGTCTAATACAAGGCATCTAACAGGAATTACTAGGAGCTGTTTGACATCATATGTCCTGTCCTACATGGTATTTAGTAAATGGAGATGTAAACACAATGCGAAACCTGGATGTGAGCCGCTAGTTATAGGTTGTGTATTGTTTAAAACAACTACTTTCTTTTGTGTTATATAATGTATGAATGCAGGAGAGCTTGTCTGATTTCAAGCTGGTGTAACAATGGAAATCTTACAACTAGATGCCTGGTATTCAAGCAAAGATGGTTCCCCGGAAGGCCCAGCTACATACATCGTGCGGGGCCTTTGTCGAAGGTGTTGCATTCCAGAAGTTATTCTTAGATGTATGCAGGTGAAGTTGTTTTCTGGAAGCCGGAAGTCCTTTTGTGTTTCTTCAAATTAGTTGGTTTACCATGTAACGTTCTACCATTTTGCCAATTTCTTCCTTTTAAAATAATATATATTTTTCTTTGCAATCTCAAGGAAATTTGTAAGAGAAACAAAGGATCTGTAGTAAAGAATAGTAGTTTTTAGTTTTTGTTTCTTGCTAAATTCACAGGTTTTTGTTTCGCTCGTGGAGTCCGGCAATCCACCTGAAAGCCATGATGAGCTGATTGAACTAGTTGCATCGCCTGAAACTGGGTTTCTCCATTTATTTAGTCAGCAGCAATTGCAGGTAATCTATTATCTAGATAATGAGTCTTTACTTGCTTGGGGTGGCTATTATCGCATTTTCTCTTTTCGTTCTTCTTCATAGTCATGGTTGACCTTCCCTAACCGGAGAATTGACTTGGATGCCAGTTTTGTCAACATAATTTTTGCCTTGGCAATAGTGTTGCCCTCCTAAATTTTGTCCATCCACCCTTTATTATTATTATTATTATTTTTTTGGTTTCTGGTAAAGTTGCCAAGATTAGGGCCCTACTATAAGCTTTAGGCTTAATTACATTTTTGGTCTCCAAAAAGTGTTGTCATTTTGGTCCTCAATACTTAAATTGTGTCAATTTGGTCCTTAATGTACAAAAATTTGGTCCTTAATGTTTAAATTGTGTCAATTGGGTCCCCAATGTATAACAATTGTTCCAATTACTCATATTTGGGAACTAAAAATGTAATTAAGCCATAATCTTACTATGTTAGAAATTCGCCTGAAAGATTAAAGGTATTTTATTTTTCATGAGTTTGAGAATTATATAGGTCCCACAAATAATCGATTTTTCTATTGTAACTTGTCGTTATTTTGGTTGATACAACAATTAAATACCATTGATTTTGCTGATAATTTAGTTTTGTTTTGTCTAGGAATTTTTATTATTAGAGAGAGAATACTGGATATGCAAATTGGAGCTTGGAGAGGAACTTCCTTGTTGATTTGTGTGTAAATTATGAGGTGTTGATTTAGGGTTTAATTATGAGGTGCTGATTTAGTAGCAGTGTAATGCTCTGCTGATACAGTGGTATTTTTGTGGAATGGATGAAGGGTTGAAATTTTATTTATTTATTTTTTAAATTTTTTTTAAGTGGCGTGTTTTGGGTAGTTCTTTTCTACGCAGTAGGTAGATTGAGATCCTGTATTTGTTGATTCTTAATTGATTGTTGAGCTCTCTTCAACTTCCATAAGTTTATGTAGTAATTACTCCAACTCCAACTAAACAAGGGAAATGCCATTTTAATGAAAAGTTAGAAAAAAATAATCTTAATTTAAATTTAATTAACTTTAACCATTAAATTGAAAATATTTTTTGTACTGACATTAAAATGATATTTCCCCCTTAAACTACTGACTACCATTTTTCAATTTTAAAACAATTAATTCAGTGAAAATTAATTATCATAAGCATAATTATTGAGTAAAATTCTCACTTTTATATCATTAATAGTTCTGAAGTCCATATTTTTATCATTTTCATTAGTTATAAAAAGAATCGATTTGTCCTGTAAAACATGCCCTTTTCTTGTGATTTCAGTTGAAATGTTATTTTGATTTTCAAAAGACTAAATTAACCCAACCATGAATTACATATATAAATTGAAATACAGAAATACAAATACAAAAATAGTTCATTGATGTTTAGATTAGAGACTGAAGACTGTTTAACATATTATAATTCACAAAAACTAAATAAAAAGCTTAGTTTCGAGTCATTCATCGGTCTACTAATTATAATTACCAAATGCTTTTGGTGTTTATAATTAGTAGACAAAGGGAGGATTATATTTAAGTCTTTAATCAAGGACTTCTAGCCAAACATGTGTGGAGGATTTTGATTGACCCTAAATCCCTCTTCTCCAAGGTTTTGTCAAGGAAATATTGTGCATGTTTGGTGCAGCTTAAAAGCTGTTTATTTCTGCTTTCAGCTTAATTTGAACTATTTTGATGTGTTTGTTTAGCTTATAGCTTATAATTTATAGCTTTTTGGAAGTCAGAAATCAGTTTATTCTTTGAGTGAGGCAGGAGATGCTTAATTTATAAGTCAGAAATTAGCTTATGTTCATAGTTATAAGGTATAAGCTATTTAGGCATAAGCTATAAGTACTTTCCCACAGTTCTACCAAATAGGGCCATTGTTCGTCTCAATCTTTTCTTATCGATACTATCAAGAGCAATGCTTCATGGGGATGGAAAGAAGTTTTATGAGGATGAGACTTGTTAAAACCGGAGATAAGATGGGTGGTAGGAGATGGTAAGTTAATTAATCCTCTTTGGAGGATCAATGGATTTCAACTATTCATAATCCAACATGCTCGAATCTATCTCACTTCATTGATACTCCAAATCATGCTTGGAGGATCGATCTGCTATGAGTATTTTTTCCGCTAGAATGCATAGATTATATTAGGTTATTCATTTACCGATGGTGCCTTCGCGAGATCAAATTATTTGGGGCTTCACTAAATCCGGCCAATACACCATTTAGGCTTTTTATCTGTAGGGGTACACGTCACCAATCTAGTGATCCCATTTGAAAGTGATTGTAGAATCTTAGACTACCTCATAAGTGGACACTTTAATTATAGAAGTGTCTTCACTGTATTTTTTCAGTCCGATAGGTGTTATATGGGAGAGAAGTTTCCACTAAGCCTAGTTGTCCATGATGTGATAAAGGGATTGAGACTGTGGAACACTGTTTATTTGAATGCCAATATTCTCAACTGGTTTGGTGAGCTTCTTCATTAGGCTTGAATTTTTCTAGAGGAAATCCCATGTTTTTTCTGGATTGGTTCAAACAATAGATAAAGAAGGTTTGGGATCATGAAATTATTGTCCAATCCATTGCTATTCTTTGGGCCATTTTGCGTCAGAGAAATAGTTGTGTTTAAAGGCATGAACATGACACAATTACAAGCAAATCTTCTTGCTCAAGAGCTCACCTCTAATCTTACTTGAAGATCATTGCCATGTTTAGAGCAGGCTTTAATACCTCAACATCTACTGCTAATGTTTATAATAATGATGATATATGTATGCTTGCAAATTCTCTCTCTAATGTGACAGATTACTAGGTGTAGAGTTTTGTCATAGATGGTTCATTGCGGGCAGCTAATCAAATTGCGGGCTTGCCATGTGTTTGTTTCAATATAGATCAATCACGGGTTCAAGATTATGCTTCTAGGATGTAGCTTCCTTCTCCATTGCTGGGAAGTTTTTCATTGGGCTAAAGGCCAACATCCATTAAGCATCTCCATTTTCACGGATAGTCAAGTTTTGATATCTACTTTGCATGGGCAAGGCATCCCTGATTGGAGCATTGCGACTATTATTAATGATATTAAGCTAATTAGTAAGGATTTTGATTTTCTTTGTATTTCTAAAGTTAATCGGAACTCATGTACTAGCTAGACAAGTTAAGGATGAGCTGTTAGCATTTTTCATAAAAAAGTGAAGTGACTACACACAAACAGACACTCTTATATCACACAAGGTGCATGAGTGGTGAATTGATCACATAATATTGGGTACGGAGGGATTGTACTGTGCCATATATGCTTATCCGCCTCCACTTAGTAGGGAGGTCGTGGTCATGAAGGAATTAGGTGCCACACCATAGAAGATCTCTACATTAGTGCCCTCTGCGGCTAGTATGATGTCCTATGAGTGAAGATGTCAGTGGTCCACATGCAATCTAGTACCACAGCAGGCACTCTGGGAGTGGCCATCCCTATGGACTAGCCGCATCCTCGCATCCCTGCTTGCCCAAATACCAAACTCGATCGACAGAAGGGGCCCTCTAGCAAAATCCTCTCCAACTCACCAGAGTGATGTTGAGCACTACGATGAAGCGCACCATGACATCCGAAGCCACACTTGCCCACAACGCCCAAGTCACAAACAAGATAAGGGAAAAATTTTAGAATAAATGTATAAATAACATGTGCAACATAGAAATGACATAAAACAGTACATTTTACCTCCCATAATCTCTAATGCCCTTTGATGGTCATCTCTCAGCTACGCATGACAACACTTGCGTATATATAGAGGGTGACTAGAGCAGCGCCATCTCAATTGTAGTCATCGATATGATCAATGTTTACCATCGTTGCCAAATAGTGGAGATGTATCTTGTTTAGGGTCAACTCCACATAGTAACCGATGGGGTCCGAGGAACCCGTCAAACTATCAAAAGTTTTTTTTTAAAAAATTATTTATGTTATCAATATTTTGTTTAATATAAGTTAATCTAATCAAAAAATTAAGAGACTCCATCCAATACAAATCCACAATTTATTATTTTGAGAAGTTTAAATCACTCTGTTTGATTAACAATTATTAAAAATAGTTTTTGAATCTTTTATTTTTTATTTTTAGTGAACTTTTTAAATATTTATGTAATTATTTTACTTTGTAGATTCACTTAATCTAGATACTTAGATACATTTCAAAAGTAAAATATTTATGAAAAATATTTTAAAAATTCACTTACATAAAAAAAATAAAATAAAAATCAATATATATATATATTTTTTTTTGTGTATTTGTTGAATTTTTTTAAAAAATTTACAAATATCTTACTTTTTAGATGCATATAGGTTAGCTACGTCTAAAAAGAAAAAAAATATAAAAAATAAAAAAACTCGAGCTGTTTTTGAAAATTCAAAATCACTCAAAACCAAACAAAGTAAATGTTGTTTAGTTTAATTTTTTTTAATAGAATTTACGGAACTTCAAGCTTTTGGAGTGACCCATCTATAAGCTAGTGCAAATTTATTAAAATTGCCATTTTGAAATGCAACAAGAAAAAATCAGGTATATATGTATAAATAAATCAATTAAACACTGCAAAATATACCCACCTCATTGAAACAAGGACACTATTGACCCGTCTGCCTTTGCTTGTCCTCCAATTTCATCATTGGAAAAAGTAACAATTAGTCATTATAATAGATCCAAGGCTAATCAAAACCGAAACTCATTCAAGGGGCCACTCCAAAACTCATACCCCTTCATATCTGCAATATATACTCAGATCTGGATTATTAACTCCATAATTGCATATATATAAATATATATGTATACATATTCAAATCACAAATTTCATTCAAAATTTTGAGTGAAGAGAGAAGATTAAAGTGAGCAAGCAGGCATTGAAGATAATACAAATAAATATAAACACTACTATAATAAAAAAGAATAACACTTACCAGAAATGGAAGCCAAAAGAACACTACTATAATTTGAAGTTTGATTTTGCACCTAATAGAAAATTCAGGTGCCTACACTATACAAATAACAGTGACTAATTAATCACAAACAGATACATAACCACTCAAAGAAGTAACAAAAAATTTCATCAATAATACAATATCAACTACTTACCTAACAAACAAAAATCCAACTAATCCCCCCCAAAATAATAATTAAGCAACCAATCCAATTTCCAAATGAGAAGAATCTGTTCTCTAGCATAAGCATTTTCTGATATGAAAATGAAGTCCTTAATTAACCTACAAAAATTCTGAAAGTAGAGAAAGATTGCACTTGCAATTTCAATGAAACTAATAGAATTTTAACAGAACACTACTTACCTCTAATGTTCAAATTTGATTTTCAAATTTCATGTTTGGTTTGATTTTCAAATTATATTGAAATAGGGAATCACAACATAAAAGTAGAGGATGGTAAATTCAAAATATATCACCTTATCTTTGTACAAAACAAGCAATTATAAATTAGAATAAAGCATACAAAAGCGTTGCCATATCCTTTTTTTTCTTGTAGTGAATTTAACTGTACAACAATTGATTACTCATTTCCAACTTGCAAGTACAGTAACTGATCATGATCATGAGTTTTTTTTCTCCTCCTAGTCCTTGGTGAGAAACAACTTCAAGATGGCAATAATAGATAAGACAAAATACACATCGGCTTCTTCAAAAATATTTGTAGTTAACCTGCTTTTCCTGAATATTATTTGCATCAAATGTTAACTTAGACCACCGATGATATGATTCCTATGGCACGATTACCCTAATAGGGAGAAATATCAAGTACAGGCAATGAGGCCCTCCAAGCCTCTGGTAGGACGCATATCATTCCTTGGTAAAACAACAAGTGCCCAGATAGGTCTGAGATGAGAAATCTCATAGTATAGAAGAGGCTTTTGTCTTGTGGAGCAATGTACAAGCTGTTTCTCGATCAGGCTCCAAGCAAGATTGAGATCCCCAAACCACCAAGTGTGTTGAACATCAAACTTGCATAGCATCCAGACAAGGCGATCTACATACCATCCCCACCATTCACGCCAATGAAAAATTTGACACTAAATCACCCATCGAGTTGCCCTATGCCAATCTGATTAATCCAAGGATTGATGGATTAACCCCTAGAATTACACCCAATCCTACCAACAGAGCAACAAGCTCATTTGCAATCATGTAGAACCAAACACTACTCATCAAAAATCCACCCAAAACCAATGGAAGTAAAAACTTCTAAGGTGGGCGGTGTGATCTAGTGTACCGAAATGCAAGAAAACTGAGTGCACAACCAATGGAAACACTAAGCATATAAGCAACCTTTCTGCTTTTAGAACCCAGAGTCTTGAGTACTCCAGAGGAATGCTAAAAGAATGGGAGCAAGTGAAGCACTGCCTACAACGTAGAGACCTTTGACTAAGATTCCTCCTCAACTAGAGGAATTGTCAACCGGCATGGCACTTTTAAAGGCAACTCCATTTTCGAACTTAGTTTAGAACATGAGAATGACGAGTGCTCAGTTTCTATGCCATCATCAATCCAACCCCACACAAGCCTTTCATTGTCAGACACCTTAGCTGACTGATTTGAATATATTGCGACATTTGACGCCCACATCTACTGCGGCAATGCATTACGGGACACGATTGTATCACTTTCTATGTCCATGTCAAGCAAAGTACTATAGATAGAGTCATCCTCTTGGTTCCCTTGAGAGAATGCACTTCCTTTGACAAGAAACAACAATGTAACAACAACCAATTTCAACCTCCGAGCATGTTTCCTCAAAATCTCATTCGTAGCAACAACAAATGCATAAACTGCATAAATCAAGACAAATGTGATGGCTCCCCCCACAATCACCTTACCAACATACAAAATCAATGAAAGTGATACAAGAGTAACGAGCTGCACGTGAAATATGTGGCATGGGATACACTTCTCACATTGCTCTGACTTGGATCTCCATATAAGTGCAATTACTTTAAGTTATTCACACTTTAATGTATTTTCTTCTATATATTATGTTGTGGGTGTAAATATTTAAATAAGTTACCCTTGTATGTGATTTAAAACAAGTTTGCTTGAATTAGGTTGTACTAACTGCTTATAATCTAAAATAAATTCTAATACTAATCATGTTAGCCGTGTCATGTTCGGATTGACACGCCCTCAAGTAGGTTAGGTCAATGTTATGATATTTGACACATTTAATTAAATGGATCATTTTAGTGTATCATGTTAGTGTTGGGTGTTTTAGACACGAACCCGCGATGACACGACATGACATGACATGATTCCTACCCCCACTTGGGATGAGGATATTCTTAGAGTGCGTTTGGATCAAGGATTTTTGGGAGATTTGTGGAAGGAAAGAAAAAAAAATAAGGGAAAAAACGTATGAAATAGAAGCTAAAATTTTCCCCTTCCCTATCTATTTTTCTCCCCATCCACATAATCTTAGAATTCTTAATTTAAACACAACCTTAAAGTTTCAAAGTGAAACACTGGAAATAGCAATCTTGATGAGCTGCAATACGTGAGCTCAATGGTTGCCTTGTTGAACTACATACAGAAGACCTTAATGCCAAAGAGTTTTGATTTACTTGGACTAAAAAACAAGAAAAAAGAAAAAAAACCAGCAAGTTAACGAGAGTACTAGTTAATAATACCTAGTGCGTTAAAGTTTTTAAATATCATTGTCCTAATGTTTCCCGTTGTTACTTTAAATGCCCAAAATTAATTTGAGAAAAATTATCAAATTCTTGAATTTTTGGATGAAGCATGATATATCAAGGAGATTTTTCAAAATTCAACAAGTATTAGATTCCCTGAGTGTTGAGAATGAATATTAAAATTAAAAGACTCGACTCAAGAAATTGAACAAAAAACACTACTCTAACTTTAGTTTGAGAGTCATTAGAACCAAAGAGAAACTAAATTAGATCCACGTGTTTTAACTCTCGATATAGCCATAGAAAAACAAGAGGCACTTCAACATTATATTAATCCGTATGTTGCAAAAGAATCATTCCACAACTACAATGCCAAAATAAAATTAAAGTTGATAGCCATAGGCGAGGAATAATATTATCACCATTATGACAATAATGGGAAGAAATTAGAAGAGATAAATGAGATTAAGGCTTTGAATACACACACACATATATTATGTATGTCCACGTATACATATTTCGTCTTTTTCCTTTAGACAATTTTATACTTCACTCAATAGGAATTTTTTTTTTTTTTTTGGGGGGGGGGGGGGGGGGTTGCAGGTAGGGATTATGTTCCAAGTGCCAAACTAGCATTTTGCCTCAGAACATCAACTAAATTGAATACAGGATCAGAACTTTGTTCAAGTAATTGTGCTTCTACATCATTTATATGAGCAACAAAACATACTGTCTCTCAAGAATGCTCTTGAAAAGTGAATACCATGTGAACACTGAGGCCCCTGTGGCAAAGACTAGAGGAAAGTCAAATTCTAATAAATCAGCTACCTAAGCAGAGCTACAAATGAAGATGTGTCAAGAGACTTAAAAAGGGCCAAGAACTGCATTGATCCACAAATTGTGTTGGGTGTGGAAGTGAATGACTATAATGCTAACATTGTCAATCACATTGTAAGCTTACTCACACCACCAAAAACATCTCTAATTTGCCACTAATGTACAAGTTAGCAGTCATCAAATTGAATTACTTAGCACGTACTCAAGTTTCATTGAACAGGAAGGATATTCGAATAGATTTTCCATCCAAACATTTTCACTTTATTCAGAACTTTAAGCAGCTAAATCTTCTACCAAAATGCCCATTAAAAACTCATTCCTTTTTAGGTGGGTACGATCTGCTGCTTACCATCTGAAGAACTGACCCGTGTTTCTCTTCTTTGCAAATCCATCTCCCAATAATATGCTGATTAAGAGAAAAAGAAAGAACACCACTTTTACTAAAGTGCCAAACTAGTATGTCAACAGCACACCGTGGGCAAAAAGGGATTTTACATATCAACTCGACTTCAAAATCCAAAAAACACCATGTGATGAGAGCTTCATTCCATTCGACACGGTGCTTTCATCAATAAGGGAGAAAACTTTACATCAGTGTGGAATCCGTCAAACTTTCCAAATCATCACACACCAGACATTCAAATCCCTTCAAACCCTTTCTTGGAGATTGCACACAAAATCTATTGCCTTTGACAACGAGGGAATTGTTAGATGTGCATGGGTATTTCTGCCTGCACTAGCATTTTTTTTTTTTTTTAAGTTTTCCCATGACAAACCTCCATATTGTTGCGCAGAGCCTCAAGCATCCTCAACAGCTACCTGCAATATAAGGAAACAAAACCATAAGTTGATAAGAGGTTCAAAGTAATATACATGAACACAATTGTAGTGGAGATGAGAAGGCAAGTGAATTTGCTTAATAACAAATAAATTGAAATTAGCAACCAAACTCAAGCTCACTTAAAGGAAAAAGGACCAAACTTCATCATTTTATTAACTATTATTGTAAAGTCTTAGCTACTCTATTAAGTAAAACATGAAATGACCAGTTCTTCCATATTGACATTTTTGGGGAGACAAAGTAACTATGGATTGCCCACATGCAGTGGCGGAGCCAGGAATTTAATGTAGGAGGGGCACCAATTAATTATAATCTCAAAATTTTTATGCGACTTTATTTTATGGAAGAATAATTATAATCTTCTTGAGGAAGAGATGATTCCAACTTTAATTTTTTTTTTTGAAATATTTCTCCATGATTGTTTTAAAAAATAAAAATAAAAATTTTCATAATCAAAATCATAAACCCCCCAAATGAAAATCTCCAATTTTAATACAAATCAAAAAATTTAAATTTAGCACAAATCACAACAAATAAAATTTCTAATATACCAATATTATAACAAATGAAACTCCCTAACTTAAATAACAAATACTAGAAATTAATACTCCATTCGTCCCAAAATAATGGTCCCTTTTGGGAATCCAATTTTTTTGGTAGTACAATTATTGCACCTTAAAAAATTTGATTTTTCAAAATTATCCTTTGATAGTACATTTTTTTGAGGAATGTCAATGTCATAATTGTATTTTTTATGTTAATGAATTTAGAAGAAGGGCAAAATAGAAAATTTATATTATTGTTGTACTTGATTTTTGAAAAGGAACTAATATTTTAGGACAATGGAAAATAGAATAAGAGACTAATATTTTGGGACAATGGACGGGTGGAGTATTTTTAATTGTAGCACAAATCAAATCCCTAATTTTAACACAAACAACAACAAACCAAAATCCCTACTTTTAATATAAATCACCATCAATTAAAATTCATAATTTTAACATATCAAAATCTCTTATTTTAACGTAAATAATAATAAATCAAAATTTTTTACAAATCAAAACTTAACAAATAACTATAAATTGATACTCATAATTTTTATTTAAAAATAAAAAATCATAAATAAAGTTACCTGTAAATAATAAAGAGAAGATATCAAAGTTATAATGTGATCCCAAATCTATATTGTGTGATCCTAATCTAGTGAATCGCGAGTTGATAAATTGTAAAATAACAAAGAGAGATAAAAGATAAAAATAAAAATAAAAATAAACCCTTGCTACCGTTTTTTCATAAACCAAAAAATAATAATAATAATAATAATTAATTGGACTGAAGGTGTGTTTGGGTGTGTGTTAGTGTGTTTAGAACTTGGGTGCATGTGTGCGTGTGTGAAGGTGAGAGTGTCTTTGGTAATTTGCCAAATGAGCTGCTGTGTGTTATGTATATTAGGGCACTGGGTGTAAGCTTAAAAAAAAAAAAAAAAAAATTGAAAAGTCGTGACCCCTGCCCCACATCCTCCGCCCGCCCACATGGATTACGACCCGGACAAGGTGGCTTCCTAAGCTCTAATGTAAAATAGCATGCAAGGAGAAAGGCTCAAAAACACAAAGTGATTTTTGCAAGGTTTGGAAATTTAAATGATCAAAAGTCTTGCCTAGGAGTGTCTTTGGAGGGAGGTTTTTCAATCATGGAAAGGACTTCTTCTCAATTATCTCCTTTTTGATTTTTTTTTTCCTCTCTTATTCCTTTATTACCATGAGAGTTTTCTACATTATCCAAAGTACTTATCATGCAAATTTACGGCATACCTTGAGAAGAGGCACAAAAACTTGCGGTCACGGTTTAGATGATGAGCATGCATACATCCTAAAGTTTGTTTCCACTACAACAAAGCCACGAGAACAAAAAGGTAATGACAATAGTCGATTACATTTTTCTATTTAAATTTTCAACAAAACATTGAAAAAAATCTTTAAAAGCAGGTTTACAAGCTACAACTGCAGGTTTTAACAGACTGAGGAAGTTGTCCTCTTTAGGGTTAAAAATATTCTCGACGCTCATGGAGGTGTATTTGTATTTGGTGGAGTAGGCGAACGTACTCATGAAGCAGATGAAAAACAATATCAGCATTCCAAGTGAAATGGAACCACTCATTAGCTTTCATCTTGGCAATTTCAAAAAAGAATAAATAACTTGAACTAATACAAATTGCTGAACCATTTATTTTGTAGCCGTTGGGAACATTATGAAGCTAGCCAATAAATCATATGTCACATTTCCATTGTTGATGTAATAGATTAATTTTCCCAAAATATATTCCATGCTGCCATGGATATGATACATTATCTTGTCTCGCATCGCTATATGTTTTGCATAAATGCGACACACCAAATTTTCATGTCCCAACTAAGTCCAAAAAATTGTAAAAGTGGAATACATAATTCTAACTCTATTGAAATGAAACTAGAAGCCATGGTATGGACTACAAATAGATAACATAATGAAATTAAAGACAAAGGAAATTTTGTCTGCCAATTACCTGGAATTGAAGCAAGAAGACAGAAAAATGAAAGATCAAGAGAAAAGGCACCGTATAGCTCAGTTGTGAATGAAGAACACGGAAAAAAAAATATTTTTCGCGTGAGTTGGTGACAAGGATGAATTAGAGAAGTAATGTATTCCTAAAGTAAAAGTGAACCATCACAACCTACAGAGTAAATTTTGATTGTCATCCATAGGTGAGCATGGAAGACCATGAACATAGTGACTAAGATTTTGGATGATTGATAAGCTCCACATCTTTAGAGATTGTCACTTATATGGTTTGGGAGAGAAGCATTGTTGTCTTTTAAGGATAATAAAATTCTTCAATCTGCCAGCTATTCATTCTAAGCAAGACCCTAAAATTTGAAACTCAAAATTTATGCATAAGCTTATCATCAATAAATTTCAAATTTACTAAAGCTAGAACCTGAAACAACTCGAAATTACAATGATGGTAACAATAGAAGAATTATGTTTGAGTGAGTTACTGTCGTGAAGAGTATCAAAAAGTGATGCTATACTTTTCAATAGGCTTCAAAAAACCAGATTTATAAAGTTCAAAGCTTGTACATCATTTTTTTTTCTTCAGAATGAGATGGAATGCATGTTAAATGCACAATAGTAAAATAAAGATTCTCTTAAGGTCCTAACAAAAATGCAAACTCGAAATATAACTGAAACATGGTGCAGAAGTAAAATTTTTGCTTCCATTCAGGTACTTGTAGAACAAAAGTGCAAGGATTCTATTGTTTACTTAAACATGGATGAATTAATGTGGGAACAAGTAGAATTTTAGAAAAATGGCAGTTGATTTTGCATGAATTGAGCTTAGGGTGAGTAAAAACTGGGGAACAAACTTGATACATAAACTTGAAACCAAACAATCATCAATAGCCACCCCTTTGACAGAATATTCGCTACACCTAGAAAAAATTCATCTCTTATGCTTTGTTTGTTTTGGCCGAAAATGCTTTTTCGAAAAATGTTTGTCACATTTTTTGGCGGTTAGTATGATAGAAAATGAAAGTTAAATGGAAAATGTTTTCTATGGTCAATAAAAAATAAGCCTTTTGAGTGAAAAATGCTTTATGGAAAAATGTTTTCTATGGAAAAATGTTTGTCACATTTTTTCCCGGAGTGTGAAACATTTTTTGGTCTAAAGTCTTGCCAACACTACCACACTACCACCACCACCACCATTGTTGCCGCCACCCCCCCACTCCAACTAATGCCACCGCTAATGCAACCACTAGTACATTAGTTTCAAGTTGCAATCAAACATAGGAGATCATTTTGTAGAGAAAACATTTTATAGAAAATTAGGTTCTGTCTGGTTTACTTTTGGAATTGTGATTCAAATCAAAAAATTTCAAAACTCATAACTAAACACACAACTCAAAACTCAATTCAAAAACTATTTTTAAAATTCATAACAAACAATTCAAACCTCTTTTCAAAAGTCATAACCAAACTCTTTTCAAAATGAATAGGGCACTTTTTCCATCAGCACCTATGAATAATACAAGATAAAATAACAAATGAGAATGAAAATTAAGAAAAAAGGAAATATTTGAAAGGAAAAAACAAAGAATGAATTGAAAAACAGAGCAGTGTGTTTAATAATAATTAATCAGTAATGTATTGGTAATTTCAACATTCACAACAAACTGAAACTCTCTTACAATCCAAAAGAAGTAGATAGTAAACTCTGAGTTGTGATAAAATCTTAGATGATATTGGTAATGAGAAAATAAATAAATAAAAATGGTATGACAGATGTTGTGTTTGTTTGTTTGTACCTTGCAGTTGGCCTATGATCCAGTAGAATAAATAATCAACTATTTTTTAAAGAGCCTATGATCTAGTAGAATAAATATATCTAAAGCTAAGACTCTCATTCCAAACAATTTTTAATATTTCATGTTTTGGAGTTTGTCGGAAGATTTTTGGAGTGGCAAAGTAGCGAGGATTTCTCGCTAGTGTCTGCTAAGATACTTTAGTCTTTGGTCAACCCCATCCGGAAAAGAACCCGATTTTATCAAAGATTAGTGAACTATTTGTTACTATTAGATGAACTTCCCCTTATGTTTTCTTCTTATTGTTTTCCATATTGCCCACTTCATGACAAGTCTAAACAAATCAACATGTAAATTTAAACAAACAAACACAAAAACTCTATACGGTATGCCAATTTCTAATAGTTTCCTATATTTTTTTGAATATTTGCCTTGGATTTGAATTCTAAATAATACTCCAAGTAGGGTAGATGGCTTCTCAACTCCCCTTTAATAAAGGAAGCCTAAATCCCTCCAACTACTAGAACAGATTGCCCACATGGATTTTGACAATATCACGTGTGGCTTTGTAATTGTCAAATGTAATCCAACATGCAAGAAGGATGGTTTAAAAATACAACTTGATACTAAAAAAAAAAAAAATCCCTTCTTGCAAGGCATGGAAGTCTTAATGATCAAAAGTCTTGCATGACAATGTGCAGTAGGGAGGCTGAAAAATCTAGAAACCCTAGATGTTGATTTGTGATTATGTAGCAATTTTAAGCAAAATATAACAATCCCAATCAAACAATCAAGAGAAAGAGACACAAAGATTTTACGTGGAAAAACCACAATTGGACACCTTCCAATTGTGATAAAAAAACCACGGGCAACTGCCACAAGACAATCCACTAAGAAGATTTAAAGGAATTACACAGGTATCACTCTCAATTATCTAGCGAACCCATAACGCCTAATTGAACCAACCTCTATGTGCCTGTTCTAACCCCATCGTCACCACGGAATTGTCTTTCTGATGAGCCACTCCGGATTCCACCAAAGCTTGGGCTCAATTCTTCGTAATCCACAACTGAAGAACAACTCTCTCTTTTGTGTATAACAAACAAACCTTTGATGTACTCTCTTTAAACCATGAGTTGAATACTCAATAAAACATCAAAGAAAAAATAACAAAATATCTCCAGATATAGACCTTTAAGAACCAAAAAGAAGATCTGGAGAGATTCAATTAATGAATCAATGAATAGCCTAGATTTGGGAGAAACCCAACTATTTATAGAAAACCAAAACAATCCTAGTTGGGAAAGAAAACCAACTTCTTGTAGAAAACCAACTTCTTGCAGAACTCCAAAGTAATCCTGTGTTTGAAGGAAACCAACTTCTTAAAGAACTCTTGTTACAACCTTGGTTTTGATCCATGAAATTTGACAACAAAAGGTCCTAACAATCTCCCCCTTTGTCAAATCTTGGATAAAACCAATCTAAAATAAATTTCCTAATAAAATCTCTCAAGCAGCACCACCAACTATGAATCAACACTCAAATCCATGCTCTTGAACAATTATCCTGAAATAAAATAACCACACATAAGCCAACCAAAATATGTGGAATTGGATTAAATAACAAAATATAAATCAATCCATAAACAAAATACTAACAATCCAACTGTACCAAAGAAGGATATAAGCAAAAGTAAAAACACTGTACCATCAACCAAACTACTGTACCATCAATATATATCAAACACTGGTAATGATGAACCAAACTCCCCCTCATTAAAAACAACCACAAACACTGAAAACAGTGAACAAATAATATGGTGGAGCAAGCAAGGAATTTCAGATTTGTAACATAAAACACACAAGACTATCCAAGAAGCACAATTACTTGAAAACACAATGTGCACAGTCTGTAGAAGATTCCTCATGAAAGAAAGTGATGCATTATGTGAAAAGCATAGATCCCATGAGAAAAGTGTGTGTGTGACTCTTGGAGTTCGACAAACACTAGATTCAAATCCTAGTAGTGATATGAAAGCTGAACCTCTAACAAGAGAATCTCAGCACAACTGAGGAAAGTCAAACCACTAGGAATCAAGGGGTATTTGGTGAGTAAAGGCGGAGGCTCCCCCTCAATGAATGAATCCTTTAATTTTTTTTCCTTTTCTTTTTTTTTTTCACATCTTTTTCTTTTTCTTTTGCATATTTTTTCTTCTTTTTCTTTTTCTTGTTCTTTTTCTTTTGCACACTCATTGGCCGCTGACACGCTCAAGAGTATGGAAGCCGAACCAGAGAAGCATGGATATAATAAGGATAGCCTGGTTGGTGACTCTGAGGTAGCCTTTTCCTCATGCCTGGACTACAAAGAATAGAGGGGAAAGCCATGGAGATGCAAAAAGATGGAAGGTGGTTAAGAGACTCAACATCACCCATGATATGCCAGTATAGGTCAATTCCTCTAGAAAAGCAAAAGATACAATGTCAGAAGTCCATAGAGAAAAATAATCACTAAGGCGGAAGACTCCAAAATTTGCTAATCCAAGAGTGTGTACAGAATGAGACATACTAATCAAAGAACACACACTTCAAAATGAGTAATGACCACAAAAAGCACACATATATTAACATGTAATGGTTATTCTCATCAATTCCAATATGCACCAAAGACATCTCACAAATTTCAAGCTTGCAAAACCATACTAAGAAAATCTTTTTGGGTTTTTATTTTATTTTTTTTAAAACAAAGCAAGACAAAAAACGAACATGCACACAAATCAAACAAGATCTCGTTCTAAAAGAATTTTTTTTTTTTTTTAAATAGAACGACCCGCTCTGATACCAATTGAAAAATCTAGAAACCCTAGATGTTGATTTGTGATTATGTACCAATTTTAAGCAAAATATAACAATCCCAATCAAACAATCAAGAGAAAGAGACACAAAGATTTTACGTGGAAAAACCACAATTGGACACCTTCCAATTGTGATCAAAAAATCACGGGCAACTGCCACAAGACAATCTACTAAGAAGATTTAAAGGAATTACACAGGTATCACTCTCAATTATCTAGCGAATCCACAACGCCTAATTGAACCAACTTCTATGTGCCTCTTCCAACCCCATCTTCACCACGGAATTGTCTTTTTGATGAGCCACTCCGGATTCCACCAAAGCTTCAGGCTCGAATTCTTCAGAATCCACAACTGAAGAACAACTCTCTCTTTTGTGTATAACAAACAAACCTTTGATGTACTCTCTTTAAACCATGAGTTGAATACTCAATAAAACATCAAAGAAAAAATAACAAAATATCTCCAGATATAGACCTTTAAGAACCAAAAAGAAGATCTGGAGAGATTCAATGAATGAATCAATGAATAGCCTAGATTTGGGAGAAACCCAACTATTTATAGAAAACCAAAACAATCCTAGTTGGGAAAGAAAACCAACTTCTTGTAGAAAACCAACTTCTTGCAGAACTCCAAAGTAATCCTGTGTTTGAAGGAAACCAACTTCTTAAAGAACTCTTGTTACAACCTTGGTTTTGATCCATGGAATTTGACAACAAAAGGTCCTAACAGAGGCGTTTACAATTGTAGTCTCAGGAAAGGACTTTATTCTCAATTTTCTTCATATGTCTCTTGCTCCTTTATTACTTATGAGAGCTTTCGCCATGACTGGACAATAGTATATGAATATATTCTGAAAAGAAATTAACAAAAAAAAAAAAAAAACTCATAACAATTCTAAAACTGAAAAAATAGCGACCCATTGCATTCAAAACTGAAGCTCTCCCCAAAGCCAAGAAGCAGTGAGTTAAATCAGAGCAGCCAAAGTCTTTTATCAAGCATAATTCTGGCATACCTTGAAAAGAGGCACAAAATCTCGCAATGCAGCTTAGACAGTAAGTATGAATACATCCTAAAGTTTGTTTCCACAACAACAAAGCCCTGGAAAGCAAAAGGGTGACAACAACAATAGTTGTGGGATTCACTATTTAAACTGTCCACATAGGCTGCGTTTGGTTTAGTTTTGAAAATAATTTTGAAACACAAGATTGAAAAAAGTTTTCAAAATTTGAAAATTTATTTGGTTGTATATTTTGAAATTAGTTTTGTAGGTTTGTAGTTTGGAATGATTTGAATTTTTTTTGTAGTTGAATAGAATGGATGTGAGAGAAAAAGTGATTAATTGATGTGTAGGATGTGAGAGAATGAGAGAAGAGATAGAAAAAGTGATTGAAAATAATTTTGAGAAAATTGTAAACCCAACAAATTTTGGGTTTTGAGCTCTCGAAAATTGTTTTCAAAACTAAACCAAACAAGTCATATTTTCTATATTTTTTTCACAGAAAACTGAGAAAATATAGAAAAATACACTTTTACAAGCTGAACAACAAAAAGAGCATAGTATTTAAAGTCACAACTACATGTCTGTAAGTAGAGTCAGGGTAAAAATAAAATAAAAATGAGAATGAAATTCATCCATTAAGTAGAGGTATATAGATAAAAAAGGAAAAGGAAATATTTGAAAGAAAAAGAAAAGAAATGAACGTAAAAACATTGTTGTGTGTTGATACAGGTGAAAAATAGAAGCTATAAATCGTAATTATTAGAGCTGATGTGGAGATGTAGTTGGAGACACAAAATGATCAATTTGAGTTGATCAAACCAAAGTAGTAGGAAACTCTTAATTTGGTGATGTTTCTTACTAACTATGACGCATAGATGCACGAATCTTGGTACTTTCATTACAATACGTGTATGTTGATATGGTAAAATCCAAAGAAAGTAGGGTACAGGTACAGCTTGGTACACTTGTAAAAAAAATATTTATTTTTAATTTAGAGTAATGTAGAAATTAATTAAATGGTTTAATTTGTTAAGACCCAACATATAATTAATATTTAATGCCAAAAATAAACGTATAAATCAAAATTAAATGTCAATATATTAAATAATTTACAAACAATAGTTTAATTTTAAAATCATACCAACCATAAAGCTAAAAATAAAAAAGAATTCTAGTGAAATGAGTTTTATCTATGTAGTAAAAGAATATATTATTTCAATTAAGGTACGGTACGACTTGGGTATATACTAGGTACGTCTGGGTATGTCAAAAATTAAGAAGAAAAAATTTAGGTACGTGTTTTGTGTACGACATTATCGATGAAGTATCATCATGCGAGATACCATACGCCATAAATACTCTATGCAGTGCGACATGCTTTTCAAAATACCCATGCTTCATAGCTTACTAAGAAACACAATTCCACGCTTTCAAATAAGAAACCAGCAAGAAACTAGCTCATTTCTAGGAATAAACTCCCTTTCAAGTGAGATTGAATCTCTCAAGCATACAAATCTTAAAGAAATAAAAGAAAACAACTCAAACTTATTATCGTACTTTCTGTTTACATAATATTTATTTATATTTAATAAAAACAATTTGTAGTTGATATCAATCTCCAACAAAAATTCATATTTTAAAAAATATATTACAACTAACTAAATAGAAAAAAATAATTTTTAGAATATAATTATATATTTAATATACATGCTCCAATATAGGTATGACAGATTTTGTGTTTGCTTGTTTGTAAGTTGAAAAGTTGTTTGATAAAAATTTAGGCCTTGTTTGGTTTATTTTTCAGAAAAAATTCTCTACAAACAAATTTTCAAGAGTAATCAAACCAAACAAATTTTTTCAAAAAAAATTTTAAAATTTTGTTTGGTTACCTACTTTCCAAAATCACTCTCTCATACACATCAAATCAATCACTTTTTTTAAAACTCTCTCTCCCAAAACAATTTTTCAAAATTATTTCTGAAAAAGACAAACCAAACAAGTTTTCGTACTTTTTATCTCAAAAAATACTCTACAAACACAAACCAAACACACCCTTAAATGTTAAACTAAAACAAATTATTTGATATGTATAAGATCAAATTTAAAATTCAAAGTTTAAATTTAAAATTTATTATTTTTTATTATACTTTTTTTTATTTTTATATTGTGATGATAGAGGATGCAAATATAAATAAATCCTCATTTGTGATAAAAATCTGAAATTGGTAATGATAATATAAATAAATAAATAAAAATGGTAGGACAGATTTTGTGTTTGTTTGTTTGTACCTTCCAAATCTACTTCAGGAATGTATTGGATGATGGGCCAATATTCTTTTCCCTTTTCACACTTCTGTTCCAGTATTGGATTACATTCTGAGATCACCAGTGACAAAAGCGAGGGAGGGAAGCCTTGTTCTGGAAAGGTCGCAAGCTCAGGGCAGTCATAGATCCATAGTTGCAAAAGGGAGGAAGGCAACCCTTCCTTTGGAAAGGACGCGAGCCTAGGGCAACTCCAGATTTCAAGTCTTTCAAGAGAGGTGAGGTTTTGAAACTCCTCATAAGAGAGTCTTTCCATATTTGGGAAGCTGCTAATGGTCAAATCGATGAGAGAGGTGGGCAGGAACATCCCTTCTTCTGGAAAGGACACCGTATCTCCCCACGGCCAATCTGGGCCATGAAGGTGGAGTGTTGTAAGAGAAGAGAGTTTGTGCAAACCCCACTCTAATGGAGATGGAGGCGGAACTGGAAGTTGACCCACGTCGTCCACTCTGAGATTCCCGATATGAAGTGAAGTGATGTGGGTGGGGAAACTCCCTTCCTTAACAAAGTAGGAGACCATTCTCGCCTGCACTCAGTAAACACAGCGTTTGAAGCGAAGTGAGTTGGTTGATGTTGTTGTTCTCATCACGACCACCTAGTGACAGGGGCTCCAGATTATAACAATCGTATATCTGCAATTGACTCAGATTCTTGAGATTATTGGCTTCAGGTAAAGATTCGAGATTGATGCAACACGTAATTTCAATATTTTCAAGAGATGGACAATCAATTTTGATCCCTTCCTCTGCAAAAAGTGACTCCAGATTTCTGCAACCCACAATCCTAAGTTGTTTTAGTGTGGATGGTAGCCCACCTCTTGACAATAAATATGTGAGTGATGCACAGAAAGAAACCTGCAACTCTTGCAGATTATTGAGTGTCATCAACTCGGTAGGGATCCAACGCATCACAATCTGAAACTCTAAGTTCTCTCAACATAGATGGCAAACCTTTCATTGGAAAAGAGATCAGACTCACACAAGCGTGGATTCTAAGCACCCCAAGAGATGTGTATGTGTGCAGATCTTGTGGCAGTTTCTTCAGCATTCCACACTCTTCAATTGTTAAATACTCGAGTCTCGTCATGCAAGGCAGCCCCTCATGTTGCTGCTTTTTCGAACCTTCTCCTCCTTTTTCTTGCTCTTCTTCAAACAAGCAAACGAGTTTGGTGCAATGAGAAATCTTCAAATAGCAGAGGGAAGGGAGACATACTTGTATTCTCACCTTATTCCGCCACAATGTTATGAGTTCTTGGCAGTTACTAATGTCCAATTTCTCGAGTCCCATCAAATCTCGACTAAACCATGTCGGTAGGAATGCCAGTTTTTCAACATGAGAAATGCTCAGAGCAGTTATTGAAGTCAAATGCTTAGACATTGCATTAACAAGTAACTCTGCATCAGTTGTGCTTGGATCGCACAGGGAGTCGAGAACTGTAACGTGGCTAATATCCAAGGTGAGGGAACCAAGTTCAATCATGTTCTTCGTCCCTAAGAGTGCTGGAAGGCTTGGGAGCATAACATTATTCATTGACAAGGACGCAATTGATGGCTGAACGAGGCTCGAAACATCAATCAACAACTGCAGACAACCATCAATTTTGAGAGAATTGAGACAAGGAAGATCATTTGGTAATCTTCCAACAAGTTTGGGACAATTTATGATGGAAAGCTCACTGAGATGACCGAACGGCTGAACTCCCTCAGTTTCAAAAGCAAGCCAATCCTCCCATTCTAGCATAAACTCAAAGCTCAGTCTCTCTAGAGAGGGGAAAGGTTTGGCACCACACTGCTGCCCATAGAACTCACAACCCAAGTGCTTTATTGCACTCATTCCTTCAATGTAAAGGTCTTTAAGCAAGGGTAGTTGTCCAAGTGGTGGCAAAGATGTGCAATATTTACTACCTTTTAATCGCATGAACACCATTTTAGAGAATGAAACATCTCCAACCCAGTTTGGAAATTTTGTACTGCCATACCCACTGATGGTGAGTCGTTCCAACAATTTGAAAGGTCTCATCACATCAAGAACCACTATGTCATTCTGTGAACTATGAGATTCATCCCATTCTAGTGATAACTCTTTTAACTCCTCCTTAGACGTTAAATTGGCATCCCTTGCATCCTTAACACCACTGACATTCTCTAGTCTTGATATGTGTATTGCCCCTTGAATGTGCGATAGGTTTTTCAACTCTCCTATTTTACGCCCGCAATCTTTACCCACCATAAAATTTGACAATGTTTGGAGATTAGTTAATTTACCTACATGTAGCGACATCTCTTCCGATGATGGAATATGCACTCCAGTCATGTCAAAATGGCGCAAGTTCACCAACCTCCCCATGTTTAAAGGCAACTTCTGAAGTTGATTACAAAATTTCAAAAACAAGATTTGTAAATTGTAGAGAGTTACCACTGTGTCAGGTAACCTTGTAATCCCAGACCATGATACATCAAGGTACCGCAAGTGCTTTAGATCTCCAATGGAATCTGGTAGTTCATCCATGCAATCACAATGTAAACGCAACTCACGTAAGCATTGTAACTTTGGCAACAAATCATGAAACAAGTACCTTGTTACGGAGTGATATTGTTGTTGTGGCGAAAATTCTATGAATGTTCGTAAGCATTTGGCATCATTGAAAGCTTTAATTTTTCTGATTCCATCATAACGGCTAGCAACATAAGATGCATGGCGTGCTTTGTCCGAAATCTTGTTCTGTCTACCACCCTCTAAATTATTTTCCAACCTAAAACATTTGTCCCTTGCAACATCTTGAGCCAAATCATTGATGAGGTCATGCATTATGAATTTCGATTTGTTACCACTTGACGGTTGAAAAAATGATCTTGACACCAAATCGTGAAAATACTTGCGGCCTAAATCTTCCATTTGCTCTCCACCTTTTGGTTGCTCAATTAAACCTTCAGCCATCCATAGCAAGACTAGTTCCTCCTCCTCGAATTCGTAGTCCTTTGGGATAATTGCGCAGTAAGAAAAGCACCTCTTCAAATGGGAAGGGAGATGAAGGTAGCTCAATTTCAATGCTGAGAGAATGCCACTTTCCTCATTCCATATATTGCTATTTAGTATTTCTTTCCATTCACGCTCTTCTTGTTTACATCGTAATAAGCTGCCAAGGGCCCTAGCTGCCAAGGGCAAGCCTCCGCTCCTATGCTCAACAATTTTCTTCCCAATTGATACCAATTCTGGGCGTTCCATGATATTTCTATTCTCAAATGCATGATGGGCAAAGATTAACCAACAATCATCATATGATAACTTTTTCAAATTGAGATATTCATCCATACCCATCTGCTTTACAACAACTCCTTCTCGCGTTGTCACAATGATTTTACTTCCAGGTGCTCCGGCTCCAAATGGCAATCGTAGCGAATTCCACCCATCATGTCCATAGTGCCACACATCATCTAGGACAAGCAAAAACTTTTTTTCTGCCAGTGTGTCTCTTAGTTGGACTTGAACCTCATTTAACTTGCCCAAATCACAGGGACGGTGAGTGAATGACTCAAGAATTGCCTTTGTTGTTCCCAGAATGTCGAAGTCAACAGAAACACAAACCCATGCTTTCATATTGAAATGCTTTTCCACTTTGTCGTGATCATAAATGTGCTGAGCTAGTGTAGTCTTGCCGATCCCACCCATGCCTACAATAGGAATTACATCAAACTTTTTTGCAGTAGGTGCATCCCCAAGTAGCAATTCGATAATTTGCTTCATGTCTTCATCTCTGCCATGAATTTGAGGCTCCTTCAAACATGTAGTTTGTGATCTCTGCCATAGATCTGTAGACATCCTCCCAGCAAGTCTTTTATCCAAACCAAGATCTTTTCCTTTTGTAGCAACTTCTTGCAATTGACTAGTAATCTCATTTAGCTTAGACCCATTTTTTAAATTGAATGGAACAATAGAAGAGAGGCGTGGAAACTTAGCTGATCTTCTTCCCATCGTCGTCTCCTCCGCCATTAGCTTCTTTTCGAGAGCTTCAGTGGCAAAATCATCCAATAAGTCATCTGCATCGTAAGCCAAAGGTTGAACCTCTTCTAGCCACTTTTTGATATCCTTGTCGTACACTTGTTTGTTCTCTGCATCAGCCAACAGAGTCTCTAAATCCTCTAATGCCTTCTTCAGATTCTGGATGCCAGTGCCAACGTCCGCTGTGCTCACTAAGTTGATTAAATAAGAGGACAATTTATCAACCGTAGCTTGCACAAATGGAGAGATAAAGATCCCAAATACATCCATGGTGTTTGTTCTGAAAGAAGGAAAGGTAATGAAACCAAGCAAAACAAAGATAAAAAAACAGGTCGAACAACCTCTGCAAATTTCAAACGACTTTGGTAATGTAGGTAAAGGATAAGAAAGGTAAGAAAGGAAGCAACACAGAGATGGAAAAACAGGCTGAAGGAATAACTTTGGTAGGTAAAGGTTGTAAACTCAATACAAACCAAGCAATGCATAAATCAAAAACATGGTCAATACTCAATACAAGAAGAGAAGGGAAGGTAATGAAACCAAGCAATCCAGATATCAAAGACAGGTTGAAGAACCTTTGCAAACTTGGAACGACTTTGGTGGTGAAGGTAAGAAATTGAGTCAAAACGAAGCAATACAGGGATCAAGAACAGGCTGAACCTCTGCAAAATTGGAACAACTTTGGTAGATAAAAAATATGAAAGGTAAGAAACGAAGCAATACAGAGATCAAAAACAGGCTGAAACTCTGCGGAGTTCAAACTACTTTGGAATTGTGAAGGAACAAACAGTTTGAAGAAGCTCTGCAAATGTGTAGTAGCTGAAGATTGTTAGTTTTGACCAAAAGCAAATAAGGAAGTGGTGAAAGAAGGGGTATGAAGAAATTAGAAGTAAACAATAATGGAGTCTCATCTCATTGGCCATTTTTCCAGTTTGTTTGCTACCTACTTTTTTATTAATTTCTCTGTATAATTGGTGGATGTGATCAGGAAAAGATATGAACAGAGAGAGAGGCTGGCCTTTTATAAATAATGTTTAATATTGCTGAATTTTCATTCTCCTTGGACTTCTTGGTTTCTAGTCTTTTTTTATTTTTATTTTAAAAATCATTTTCTAGTTCTTTTATGGATTAGGTACAAATGTAAGAGTATGATAAAGCGTAGGCTCCCTAACTAGGTGGGGCGAGCTGCCCCACTGGTAAGGGCGCGCTTGGGATGTGTGGGTAAGGCGCACGTCCCTGGTTCGATTCTCCATTGGGTGAGTGCTTGCAACAGTTTGAAAACGGTACACGGCTTCTCACCGACTACTTACACCTCAGGATTAGTCCTGGCTTCCTTTAAAATCAGAGGGTTGGGAATACCTGAGTTATCAAAAAAAAAAAAAAAAAAAAAAAACAAATAGGCTCCCTAACCATTTATATTCCATCACAAGTGCCTCTATAATAATCAAATTTCTGAAAAATTAGACATTTAAAAGTTAGCAACTTCCCTAGATTTGAGTTGTGTGGTCCCGGTGTTCTGTTCCAATTTATTAGTCACCTCACCTAGTAGCTTATTAAAAACTTAATTAACAGTTTTACCATTTTGTTTCAAGAAAGCTACATATTTACACGTATATACATCTCAAATTGTCAATCTTTTTCAGTACCAAAACTATGCAAACCAACTTTACAAAAATAAGCAGCTGCATTGTTTTTCAATACCCTCTAATATGTATCCTCTTTCAACCCCACAATGTGCAGAGGTCATATACAACAGAATACAACACACCCACTCTAGCCAAACAAAATGTCTCCTTATTCACACTGATGCATTAATTTCAATTCAAAGAGTAGTAGTATTCACTGAGATCTCATTTCTAGTCAAACTGTAAAGGTATCTTCAGACACTGGAATGGCTTTAGAGCCACCATTAGATGTGCAAACAAAGGCCACAAGTTCGGATCACTGCACACAATAGTGGGAAGAAATTAGAAGAGATAAATGAGATTAAGGCTTTGGATATATATATGTGTGTGTGTGGTATGGATTTATTATGTATGTCCACATATATGTATTTCTGTCTTTTTTCTTTTGAAAATTCTCATCTAAAAGAACATTTTAGACTTGACTCCAAGTGCCTAACTAGCACTATGCCTCAGAACATCAACTTACCTGAAAAAAGGATGACAACTTTGTTCAAGTAATTGTGCTTCTACATCATTTATATGATCAAGTAACAAAACATATTCTTTCTAAAAAATGCTCTTGAAAAGTAAATTCTAATAAATCAGCCGCCTAACCGGATACAAATGAAGAGGTGTGTCATGGGGCTTAACTATTTTTTAAAAAAATCAAAAAATCAAAATAAAAACCGTGAAATAAGGGTACAAGCATAATTATAATGAAAGAAGTCAATAGTGGCATCTCATTTCACTCAGTGGTCCATTTTCCAACCAGGTTTTGCTACTTTTTTACTCATCTCTGTATTTGTACTTCAATGCCAGCTAGCAGGTGTGGAAAAAAGTAAAATTAAAAGAGCTGGGGTCAGACTACATAAAAGTGATTTTTATGTACCGTACTCAAAAGTGCAATACTACTCTAACAACTTGGATCACCGGTAGTAACCGGTTGTGCAGGCGACATTATTGGTTTGTTTTTTTTTTTTATAAACTAAAGGTGATGTGCAATATTTCTTATCAAATTATCAATAAAAAAAAAAGAAGAAGAAAAAATTACAAATTAGTTGTAGTTTTCAAAAGTATTTATATACTTAAAAAAAACTTATGACTTTCATAATTTAATTTTGTAAATTTTATGATGAATTTGAAATTTTTTTCAACTACATGCTGATTGTTTATTTCCCATATTAAAAAAAGTTACACTAATCTTTTTTAGGATTTAAAAAATATGAATATCATAAAATTGACATAATTATGTTGGATAAAAATGATGTTATTTCTTTAATATTAAAATATATGTTTTATTGTTATTTATACTTGTGTTTATCGGAAAATTTTATAATGAGTGCTGCTATTAGCACCCCGTCAATTATTTTGGATCCCCCATTTCTTTGGACCCCCACTTATAAATTTTAAAACCCTTAAAATTTCTTTTCTCTCCCAAAATAATATCAAAATTATCCTTGTGAAAACATTCTACCAATTCAATTGAATACACACCCCCACACCCCAAAAACCCTAACAAAACTTATGAAGGTGATTATTACTCCATCTTCACATACTTGTTCACGACTTGAGAAAATAAATGTAGGGTTTTTTGTTGTTGATTCAAAATTCCCCTTTTGTAGGTTCTACGTTCTCTACGAGTTTGGATTTGTGATCTCAGAGGTGAGTTTCTTTAAATTCTCCGACAGTTTCAATTCTTGTTCCTTGTCTTACCTGGGTTTTGTGATTTTAAAATTTGAGATTTTAAAGTTTGAAAAAGGTTAATTAATAATGTTCGGTTATCTATTCCAGAACAAATAAGAAATATTCGGTTATCTATTCCCGAACAAATAAACAATGTTCGAACTTGTGTTCCCGAATTTTGGTCATATGTTCAGGAGTTCAGTCTTGAAAAAATAACGAACTATTTTTTTATTATTTTTGCTATTTTTTTCAAGAAACTTACCCTTATACTGCCAATCTCCTCTGAGCTAAGAACACCATCAAAGTTATGAACCTCATCTGAACTTTTATTGTTGTACTCCTCTCGCCTTATAGAGTTGTGGTTGACCAAAAAACTTTGACTCATTGTCATTGCTGGAGAAGTGTAGATAATCAAATGGTTGCCATCGAAATATTGCCGCCAACGGGTTTTAAAGGTGGGTAAGTTTTGAAGGTGGGATTTGGAGAAGATAGATGGATGGTAATGGATGTGGGTACTCTCATAAACTCTAACTCATAATGTAGTGGGTGTGTAGGCTTAATTGTGAGATGAGATATCCCAAAATTATTGATGTCCTTTTTAGTAATTTCATTTGAGGTTATTATTGTAATTAAAAAAAAACTAAAAAATGGGGAGTCCAAAATAATTGATGGGTACTAATAGCAACACTCTTTTATAATACACACTTTTTTTGGTCTGTACTTTATACCCAATTATGACCTTTGT
Source organism: Camellia lanceoleosa (assembly GCA_025200525.1). Lineage (NCBI taxonomy): Eukaryota > Viridiplantae > Streptophyta > Magnoliopsida > Ericales > Theaceae > Camellia > Camellia lanceoleosa. The sequence goes on from CM045760.1 coordinate 123,480,460, forward strand.
AATATTTAGTTATAATTCATTGGGGTGTTGATTATGACACATTATGATATTATTTATGACTTAATTATAATCTTTTGTGGTTTTTAATTATGACCTCTTTTAATTTTTATTTTGATTATACCTGATATATTGTGATTGTTATTTTGATTATAACCGAAAAGGTCTTTGGTTATACCTTAAGTGGTGTTTAATTATGATCCATTATATTTTGTTTTTAGTTATAACTGTCACACCCCAAACCCAGGTATGACCAGTCGTGGCCCACAGGGCCTTTGGCCCAAGGCACACGTAAGCCTAAACACGAATCCATAATCACATTGAACAACTATACAAAAGTCCAGTAATAAATAATCAAACTCAATCCAGTGACAAGCCACAAGTATAAATGGCAAACCAACCGTAATCAATACCACCCAAACTTATGGGATATAAAGAACCCATATATCAAAATAATTCTAAATGAACCTCAATAAAAATAAATATAAATATGCATAAACTTGACATAACAGTCTAAAACAAAATAAATGAATGTCCTAGAGGTCCATGCAATTTAGTCCCCGCTACGCCATGAGTCCACTCTAAGTCCTTCTAACACCTGGAAATGGTAAACAACTAAATCAGCTGATAGCTTAGTGAGTAGCAACATGGATAGTAAATACAGTTTTGAAAACAGGGTTCAATTCCAAAATAAGTTATATATCACAGAAACTAAATTGGCATACAGTTTGGTAAAGACAATCTGTTTCAAAAAGAAGGTTCCACAGTTCAACAGTTAAAATACTCATGTCTCTCAAGAAATGATAAACGACATTTTCCACTTAAAACAGATTACAACATGAAAACCAATAATTTTCTAGGTACCAAGAAATAACAAGTAATATGCCACATAGTTCTCAAGGCTATAAGCCCCATTGGATCCAATACCGAACTAAGAGTCATCCTCAGGGTGGCAACCTAGGCCTTTTCTCAAAGACGATCCAATTGAAGGTCACCTAGCTTAACCTAGGTCTTTTTCTTACAATCGTTGAGCACTAGAGTCATCACGGCCCAACCGGATCTGTTCCCTAGTGGCCAGAGTCACCACACATAGTGGAATAATTTCCCTGGACTAAATACATAGATGGTCCCAATAATCAATACACATCATTTTCACAAAACATGGTAGTTCATCATTATAAACATGAGACCAAAACAAATAGTTTATAGTATGCCAAGTTCATACATGTTTCAGAAATAATTTGATTCCATTGATAATATAATAATTTATCAAAACAGTTTAGTCATGAAACAACAATTTAATTTTTCAACAGTTCAGGGTAGGGGAACATTTATAAAAATATGTAGCATGAAACTACTCACCTAGAAACGAAATAATGTAATCCTCGAATAGAGAATAAAAGTCCAACTAATGCCCTAAACCAAGTATAAAAACTACATTTCACTACTAATTTAAAAATACTAAAAAATAGAACTAAGTAACCCCAAACTAAAGCGCCCTAACACGGCTCAACCCAACTCATCGTTACTCTTAAATATTACCTAAGTTCATGTTCTTCAAGGTCTAAAATCACCCAAGACATGGGTTCAAATCGAAACTTAATTAAAAGTAACTTTAAGATAAAACAGAATTTTAAACTAGTTTTCACAATCTATTCGCTAACTTTGAAAATTAAAAACTCACTCCACGTCATTCGAAAAATTCTAAAACCCTCGAGATATCAACTAATATATCCTAAGTTTCAAACCCAATTGGTTTTACTTGATTTGCTTATCAAAATAATTATCTACAATTAATTATATCTAAACAGGTTATTTTTTGCAGCACTTTAAAAAAATTAATGGTTCTCTTAGTATACATGAGCAATCAACGCAAGGCCAAAAACGTAAGAAACTAGACTCGTAACCGGTTCTAATGAAGCTGATTTGATAATTTTCGAATTTATACCCAAAGAGAACAACACTTCCGAATTTACTGTTTAAACCAGTTTTCTGGACAGATTTGAATGCATCAGTTTATATGGATTTTGACTCCCAAAAATTATGAAAAAAATCAGATATGCAATTCAATATGTAATTAATCTACTGTAAAAATTTCAGTTCAAAATTCATCCGTTTGATATGGTTTCTTGATTTTTAAAGTTTGTGATATTGTGAAGAATTTTTGACTTACAAAAAACTATAAGCTGTATTGTTAAGCTGAACCAAACACATCAAAATAGCTTAAATTAAGCTAAAAGCTGAAATAAGCTGGAAATAAGTCGTACCAAACAGGGCCAATATAGTAGAACAAGAACAGATTGATTATTACCTTAGAGAGTTGTTGAGACACAAGGGTGCTAGAAATTTCTCTCTCTCTCTCTCTCTCTCTCTCTCTCCTTCCCGTGGTTGCTATATGTTGAAAGTGATGTGGAAAACAATTATAATAAGGGTTAGGGTTTTTGTTAGGAAAACTAGGGTTGCTTTATATATATATATCTAAACTTTCAAAATTCTAAATTATTATCCTATGTTTTATTTTATCTAACAACTTTAGCTCCTTAATTCGCTTTAAAATTTTACATGATAATAATATGCACAAAATACTATCCCAATAAGCCAAATCGTTCCTTTTTCCTTCCAACAACTCACAACACCCACAAGCACCATAACTATGTAAACAACATATTTGGTTTGGTGGTTGGTAGAGATTGATAGGAAGTGATTTATACTAACGCTAACTATATTATAGCTATACATATATACATGATTTTTTTTTGACTTATTAATCTCCCTCCTCTCCTCCCAAAGAAAAAGTTTTTTTTTTTTTTAAAAAAGCTATAAGATGTATTGTTATGTAAGACCAAACACACAAAAAAATAGCTTTAAATTAAAAAAAAAGCTGAAATAAGCTAAAAATAAGTCGCACCAAGCAGGGCCATATCGCTAATGTTCTTATAGCTTATTATAGTGAATTGAACTTATAATTAATTTTTTATAAATTAAGCTTCCTCCTCCACCAAAAAGAATTGATTTTTGATTTAAGAAAAAAAAAGCTATAAGTTGATTGTTGTAGTCAAACAAAAAACAAAAATATAGCTTAAAGCTAAAAGAAAAAAAGCTAGAAATAAATAAGTCGCCTCAAACAGGGCCAATATAATAGAACAAGAACAGATTGATTATTACCTTAGAGAGTTGTTAAGACACAAGGGTGCTAGAAATTTCTCTCTCTCTCTCTCTCTTTTTCCCGTGGCTGCTATATGTTGAAAGTGATGTGGAAAACAATTATAATAAGGGTTAGGGTTTTTGTTAGGAAAACTAGGGTTGCTTTATATATATATATCTAAACTTTCAAAATTCTAAATTATTATCCTATGTTTTATTTTATTATATTTCCTCTCATCAGTAATTTAAATAAAATACAACTATTATTAGATCAAAATATACCTACTAACTTGCCTTCCCCCCCCCCCCCTTTTTTTTAAATAATAAATCTTACCTCTAAATTAGAGATTTCCACCATAAATTTTTTAGGTTTAAAATTAATTGAAAGACCCTCCAACAATATTTAATTTGTACTTTAGGATTTATCAACAAAATATTTGAGATTGTAAAATTATTATTATTTAATTATTTACTTAATTTGTATATTCAGGTTCTCACAATAACTTAAAGTGATTATGTCATAACTTGTACATGGTATACATTTTAAAAATAAATAGTAAGTAGATTGCTAACCAATTGTAAATATTCAAAATTTGTAAAAATGGTAAAATACTAAGTGGCAAGTAGAGTCACAATTAGTGGTAAATAGAATCAAAACCAATTGTAAGTATTGTGTTTATAAATGCTAACTATTTGATGATATTTTTCTATTACTTAATCATACATCACTTGCTAATTAATGATACTTTACTTACCATTCAATCAGACTTCATTTACTACTTCATCTGACTTGATTTATTATTTAATCAAACTCACTTACTACTCAATAAAACTCCCCTCACTATTGATTGGTAAGTAGAATCACGACAAATAGTAAATATTATATTTATAAATGATAAGTATGATTTCGACATTGAGTTCTACAATCCATCTTGGCAGGGATAATGACTAAATATGAGCCCACTTATTACTTAATAACATCCCACTTATTACTCTATCAAATTATTAAATTTTTTTTTTGAATATGTTAAGCATTTTTAAAAAGATTTGAATTTATAAAAATTACTAAAAGGTTTTTATTTATCCTACTCAATGATACTTGATTTACTACTTCATTAAGTTGATTTATTATTCAATCAAACCCACTTATTACTCAATCAAATTTGACTTACTACTCAATTAAACAACATTTATTACTCAATGAGACTCCACTTATCACTCTATCAAACTTGACTTACTACTTATTTAGATATCATTTTATTTTACTCTGTTGCGTTATTAATCTGTTAATTTAAGAAATCGCCTTTGGTAACCTTAGTTATCAACGTCTAACCTTTGGGTAACGAGGTCAGGTCGGGTCGTGACAAGAACGAATGGTAAGTAGAGTCACAATGGGTGGTTAATGTTCCTCTACTTACTACTCAATGATACTCTAGTTACTACTCTATCAAACTTGATTTACTACTCAATCAAGCAGTGCTTACTACTCAATCAAACATCACCTACTACTATATGAGACTCCACTAACTACTCAATCAAACTTGGCTTACAGTCAAACCCACTTATCACTCAATAAGAATCTACTTACGACTCCATTAGACTTGACTTTCCATTTAATGAGACTTCACTTACTACTTGATGATACTATATTTATTACTCCATTAAACTTGACGACTCTACTTACCATTCCATCAGACTACTCTATTTACTACTCTATCAAACTTGACTTACTATTCAATCAAATTTACTTATTACTCAATGGTACTCGACTTACTACTCCATGAAATTTGATTTACTGCTCAATCATACTTCATTTACTACTAAATCAAACCCTACTTTCTAGTATATTAGATTTGACTTACTACTCCAACTTCACTTATTATTCAATGAGACTGCACTTAAAATATTTAATACATGTGTGCATCTATTCACTCCAAGCCTAACTAGTAGAAATATCTATAAAGAAAAATCAATAAATGTTACATCATCGAGTTTTAGAATTGATGATATCATCTTCATTACCAATATTATATTCACCATCATTAGCATTATTGGACTTGACTTACTAAACCTCTCTTATTAGTTAATGAGGCTCCACTTACTATTTTATTAAATCTCACTTATTACTCATCGAGACTCCACTTACTATTATATTATATTTGACTTACTACTCAATTAAATCTCACTTAATAGTCGATAAGACTCCACAACTACTCAGTCAAACTTGACTTACTACTCGACAACTGCTACTACTACCACCACCACCACCACCACCATGCTACTATCACCACCATCACTACCATGCTACCACCACCACCACCACTACTACTACTACCACCACCTTCATCAACATTGTCATTGTTTCCACAAACATCATTAAAATTTTACTATCACTATCATCGCTACTTCTATCACTATCACCGCCAACACCACTACCATCAACGCTACCATGCCACTCATCGCCACCACTACCCTTTGTCACCACCACCATGCCATTACCACTATCACTATCACTACCACTATCACCACCACCACCACTACTACCAACAACATCACCATCATATTACCACTACTACTCAATCAAACATGAATTACTAATTAATAAGACACGACTTAATTGGACTTGACTTACTACTTAATTAAATCTCACCTACTACTCAATTAGATTCTATTTACTATTTCATCAGAGTTATCATTGGTCCAAAAAAGTTGAAAAATACTCATTGAGCTTCCACTTAGTACTTAATAAATTTCCACTTACCACTTCACTAGACTCTACTTATTACTCAGTTTTGGTTTCACTTACTACTCAATGAGCTTCCACTTGCTATTTCATTATACTCCACTTACTACTCAATGAGCTTTCACTTACTATATTCAATGAGTTTCCACATACTATTTCATTACACTTCACTTACTACTCAATTTTGGTTTCACTTATTACTTAATGAGCTTCTACTTACTACTTCAATAGACTCCATTATCTACTCAATTTTGGTTTCACTTACTACTTAATAAGCTTCCACTTACTATTTCAATACAGTTCACTTACTACTCAATGAGACTTTACTTACTACTAAATTAAACCCCACTTACTACTTGATGAGACTCCACTTACTACTTGTTAATTGTTTACTTACTATTCCATCAAAATTGAATTACTTTCCAATTAAACACTACTTATTACTCAATGAGACTCAACTTACTACACAATCAAACTCAACTTCACTACTACTTAAAAAGACACCACTCAATTGGATTTGATTTACTACTTATTTAAATCCCACTTAATCCAACTTACTACTCATTTAAATCCCACTTAGTTGTATCATATTAAACCCCACTTACTATTCAATGAGAGACTACACTTACTAGTCAATCAAATTTCACTTACTACTCAATTAAATATGGCTTACTACTCAATAAGACACTACTTGATTAGACTTGACTTACTACTTAATTCAGTCTCACTTACTAATTAATGAAACTCTACTTACTATTTTATTAGACTTCGCTTAATACTCAATTAAACTCTATTTACTACTGTATAAGACTTGACCTACTGTTCAATTAAACCTTACTTACTACTCACTAACACTTAACTTACTCTACTAACTACTAAATTAAATTCATTCATTACTCAATCAAACATGACTTACTCAATAAGACACCACTTCATTTGATCTATCCGACTCAATGATACTCGATTTATTATCCCATTAAACTTGAATTACTCCTCATATTAAAGCACACTTACTACTCCATCAGACTCTTTTTTATTCAATGAAATTTCACTTACTATTTAATAAGACTCCACTTGCTACTCTATTAGACTTGACTTATTACTCAAAGAAATTTTATTTACCACTCAATGAAACTCCACTTACTATTCTATTAGACTCGACATATTACTTAATGAAACTTCATTTAGCATTCAATGAGACTCCACTTAATTACTACTCCATCAAACTTGACAAACTATTCAATCAAATATCGCTTATCAGTCAATGATACTCCACTTACTTTGCTTACTACTCCATTAGACTACTACTCAATCAAACATTTGATACTCGACTTTCTATTTCATCAAACTTGATGTACCATTAAATAAAATCTCATTTATAGAGTGTCATACTAAGTGATAAGCCGTTTCAAAACAAGTGGTAAAATAATTCATAACGAGTGATAAACAAATTTAGAAATCTAACCAAATTTAGAGAGTGTCATAGTATGATCTCATTTATTACTGAATGGTATTCCACTTACTATTTCATTAAATTTGACTAACTACTCGGTTAAACCGCATTTACTACTTACGGAGATTTCACTTATGACTTCAATAGACTTAACATACTACTTAATTAAATTTCACTTATTACTCAATGGGACTTCACCTAAAATTCTATTAGCCTCGACTTATTACTTATAGAACATTTGACTACTGACAACTATTGAGTGGTAAATAGAATTAGAACGAATAATATGACTGGACTTATTACTTAATCAAACATCTGACTATTGACAACCATTGATTGATAATTAGAATTAGAACAAATAATAAGTATTACATTTAATAGTGATAAGTGATAAGTACTATCACAATTGATAGTAAGCCAAAGCACCATCTACGTCACCATCAACAACTCGTGCTCTACGCTCAGTCCCAAAATGATTGTACATGTCCCTTTGTATGGACCCAACATTCTCATAGTCACCTGCTTGGTCTACCATACAAGAAATTATTACTCAATAAGATCTTCCAATTTCCACTTACTACTTTATTAGACTTTAGTTATTATTTGTTGAGTTTTCACTTACTACTCAATCAAACTATATTTACTACTTAATTAATCATGACTTATCAATCAATAAGACACCACCTCAACAGACTTAAGTTAATAGTCAATGAAATTATATTTAAATAGAAAACAGTAAATATAAACGTTACCAAACAAACCCTTAAATAGTAATTACTATTTTGAAGTGTTGTAGGTAAAAAAAAAAAATTAATAATAATAATAACTATTTTAAATTAATGTTTTTAAAATTAAGTTTAAATAACTTATAAATTTAAAATATTTTATTTACAATTTTTTAATTTTTTAATTTATTTTCAATATTATATCAAAAATTAATTTTTCACAATAATAACTATTTAAAAAGAAATTAGTAAATTTTAACATATTTTAATAAATTAATATTTACATTTCATATTTTACTTTTTGCAAATCATAACAAAACAAAATATAGAGGGAAAACAGTTAAATATGGTATGTTATTAGTTTTATATATTTAAAATATAAAAAAGGGCACAATTTTTAAAAATTGAAGGTGACCTATTTAGCTGGTAATATTTTGAATAGTAAGTTTATTCATAACAAATAGTAAGTGAGTGAATACCAAATAGTAAGTATTTTTGTAGCAAATGGTAAGTTAACATCATTTTTATTTTATTTTAAAATTAACCAAAACTACTTTACTTTTTAAAAAATGACCTTACTTTTTCTATTTAATTTTACTTTTGATTCATCCAATGACTGATATTTATTTTATCTAAATCTAATAGTCTATATATATTTTTTTATGTACATACATGAAAACAACTTTCATATCTGATAGAATTTTCCGAAAGAGCTGTTAGAGAAGTCGATAATGACATCTCATCTCATCTCATCTTCAATGGCTCATTTTCCAATCAGGTTTGCTACTCTTTTTTTTACTCATATGTGTACTTCAATGACAAATTGCAGGACTACAGAAAATTGATTAAAAATAAAAAGAGCTGTTAGAGAATCTTTGAGGAGTTCAGATCCTCTATAGTGTTTCTGTCTGTAGTGCTTGTGCAGTGTACCAAAACGACGTCGTTCTGGTAAAAAAAATAAAAAATAAATAAATAAAAAAAACAACCAGAGCTCCTTCTTCCCCTTCCCCAATCAGCCACCATGACCACCTCCTGTCCATGGTGATTGGCTATCAATCAATGCACTGCTTTGTTGCTGCATATGCTAATAGGTGTTCCAATCATGTGCACCTGCACCAAGGTACAACTGTTGTGTGGCGTCTTTTGGTTGGATGTTCCATATACTTTGGTCATGTGGTACTTTTTGATTAGTTGAAATGTTTCATAGCTAAAATCTCATTCTGTGAGTGATTAAATTCGACAGGAACATGTTTCTCAAGGGTCTTTGGTTGTCCCGGATTCAATGATGAGCTCCATTTCTACAAATTCTGAATATTTTTGTGAGTATTAAATAAGTAGAATAAAATAAATAATATTGATATTAATATAAAATCCTTACCACCCTTATTAAAATTGGGAAAAAATGGGATGTCAACCATAACCAGGGGTGGAGGGACAAAGGGGCGAGGGGGGGTCAAGCGCCCCCTTGACTTTTCAAAATTTCTTTTTTAGGGGGTTCTTAGCTTACACACAGTCCTGCCCCTCCTATACACAGCACTTCCAATTTTACCCAAACACACTGACACACGCACCCACGTTTTGTTTTGTTTTTTTGTATTTTTTTGTATTTTTTTTTTGAGTCCCAATCCCAACCAAACACTAACACAACTTTTTTTTTTAGGTGGATGCACGCAACTCCAATTACAGTAAGGTTAAAACCCTAAAAGTGTGAAATTCTTTATTTTTTTATTTATTCATAGTACTTGTTAAGTGTCTTCATATTTTCTTTGTCTTCCTTTGTTGCTTTGCAATTTACCGACTCGCAATTCACCAGATTAAGATCATACAACACAAATTTGGGACCACACTACAACCTTGATATCTTCTCTTTATTGTTTACAAATAACTTTATTTATTAATTTTTACCTTTAAATAAAAATTATTAGTATTAATTTATAGTTATTTATTATTTTTTGCAATTTTATTTGTTATTATTTATGTTAAAATAAGAGATTTTGATATGCTAAATGTGCGGGGAGCAAATATTCAGGCAAGCCTGGTGCTGCTTTCTTGCAAGCTCCTTGTCTATCTGATCGTCCTGCGAACACAACGGCGGTGAGCTACTCGGCGGTGTGCGACCGGAAAACCCCTCCGACGATCAAGTTAGCACACACTGAGGGATAGAGAGAGAGGAGAGAGTTGAGTGTAAGTGTATATCTTACCAAATGTTCATCTGTCTAGGCATGGGGGGCGCAGACTCACTTATGTACCTTCTGCGCCCCAAATCTACTCCCATTAGTCTCTCGACACGTGGTGCCGCTATCCCATCTGTCAGCACAAATCTAGCTGATCATCACCTAACCAAACTGCCAGCCCACACTACCGGGATCTCGGCATCCGGGCTGCATTATCTCGGCTGCCAACGGCCGTGTTACACAACAAGCTAGAGCGCTCCGCTCGCCGAGCTCAACGACGACCGAGCTTGGTTGCATTCCGGCATAGCCGAGTTGAAGACTTGTCGAGCTGGTAAATCGAAGACCTTTCTAACCGGGCTGGGAACGTGTAGACACCCCATTTTTGATCGTCCTCAAGACTTGGACGTCACCGTTTGAACACTCGGTGATCATCCACGTTTGTGTTTGTCTTGAGTTCCTGGAGGTCTCGGCCACGCGCCTGTAGCACGTCCGCGGGGGACCACCTCGCGCTACAGTTCGGACTCAATTTGTGTCGCGGTTCTAAATCTGAACCAAAGAGTCCAAATCCGGCAAATCGTTTGAGAAAACAGATTTTTTTGAAAAGTAGTGCCAAACATGGACTGCTTTGCCAGATTACAGAGTCGCCACCTAAATATTTTAAAATGGGAAATTTAGGAAACCCTGACTCGGTGCCGAAGGCCACATGTCCGTCATCACCAAAGTGGTCTTGGCTCGGGAGCTTGGGTACGATCGGGGAAGGTCAGCTATGAGCACCCCCTTTCGCCCGGTCCGAAGACCGGTCTATACTAACCGTGATATCCGTTTTTGACAACTTTATATGTTCTTATTCCAATTATTTAGCCTAGAATTACTATGTGATGCGCACAACACAAAAGTATAGACTAGATTGCCTAACTTGGAAATAAACATTGCATATCCGTTTTGTCTCGAAAAACGTGTTGTTTTCTTTTGCTACTCGCAAGTAGGCTAAAATGTGGATTTCAATGAGTTGTTCCAACTCAGGCAATCCAACCTCCACCCACAGGCATTCAAACAGTTTATCTCACATAAGCATTTAGCCGCATGGTAAGCCTACTGTCATGTCAACATTCACACGCATGTGGTATGCTAAAGCGTAAAATACTTACATCGTACTCCGCGCCAAAATAATAAACTGGTTAGCAAACACGCATGACCTAGTTCATGTTAGGTGGCTAATGCAACACAGGCATAGATGTAATCTAGAGTAGGCTCGGCTAACCCTAAACATGGCATGTGAAATGCGCGAGTAGCACGTATTCAATTTGGAATTGAAAATTGCTATGCAGTTTGTATGATGTACCGAGCCCGGTGCATGTAAACAAATGCATGGATGCATGCATGCGTAGCGTAAGGTATGCTAAGATAAAAAATGCCCTAATCTACTAACATAAGCAGGTAAATAAAAGGGATAGAAAGAAATGGGGATTGGAAGACATACACCCACTCACACACACTTATTACAATTTGCCCTCGCTCGGAGGGA